>CM052542.1:65963154-66007619 GCA_028533065.1 Trachops cirrhosus | reverse complement strand
TTTTTTTGAATTCTTATTTCTTCATTCTTTTCTGGTTGTATTTTTTTTCTTCCTTCTGCTCCACTCCATTGATGTGAGACCCATCTTTCATTCCATCACCATTGGTTCCCTGTGCATGTTTCTTCATTAAATTTACTGTAGCCTGCATTTTTTCAGCTAATTTGTGGCCAAAATCAGCCAATTCTGTGAGTATCTTGATCACCAATGCTTTGAACTGTGCATCTGATAGGTTGGCTATCTCTTGGTCGCTTAAAAGGATGGGTTCTGGGGCTTTCAATTCTTCTCCTGTTTGAGCCATCTCTTTGCTGTTTTTTTTGGGGGGGGGTGGTTTTGGTCTTATCGAGTACCTGTAGTGAGGGGCGGGGCCTTAGGTGTTCACCAGGGCGGGGCACCCCAGTGGCTGGGTTGTAATGCTGTATGTGGGGGCGGGGTCTGAGAAGGAACAATGACGCTTGCTCCGCTATCCATAGGACCCCAGACCCCTCTGCCACTTTCTGCAAGCCAACTGGGCCCCTCTGGTGCCAACTCCCGCGTGGGTGGGCCTGTGAACCTGGGGGGACCTTCCTCCTCAGTAAGTGACCCAAAGCTCTATTTCCCGGCTCTGGGACCCCAAGTTGGGCACAGCACCTTGCTTCACAGTGGCCACCTTGCTGGGTCTGCCAGTCGCCAACCCTGGGCTGGGGCCCGCCAGCCTCCGCCACTTGTGCGCCCAGGGTCCACCCGCTGCAGTCCTGTGCGCTGCCCGGTTGCTCTGCTCTCCACTCCGCATCCCTTGCTGGACCGGCCCGACTCTGCCCCTCCTACCGGTCTGGATGAACATGTCTAATTTTAACTCCTTGGGTGTCCGACTTCCATACAGTTCAATTTTCTATCAGTTCTGGTTGTTATTTTGTTTCTATATTGTTGTTGTCCCTATCTTGGTTGTGCGAGGAGGCACAGTGCATCTAGTCTACCTATGCCTCCATCTTGGCTGGAAACCTCCTTATCATTCTTATCATCCCAGTTTGGGATGGTATGCACAGATTTGCTTTTAGTTTTCTTTGAGTGATGTTGACATAAATTCCATTTACTTTCTATTGTAAAGCCTGTCCTCCTGACTAAGAATAACTGATTTGGTAAGATAAGACATTCATACGGAGATGTCACTAGAAGCAAAAGGGACCAGAAATGGTTTTTGGTTTTGTTTCAATTTATCAAGAAATAACCTTTCTTTGGAAAAATAAAATAAAACAAACCCTGGCTCAGCTGAAAATTTTGCCATTGCTTCGGCCCAGGACTTGGCCTCATGCTAAGTTGCACACTGGTCAGCACCTCCTCCTGAAACGCTCCGCTTTCCCTACGGTCTCCTAGTAGTGATGACGTAAAGTGTTTGTTTCCAAACCTCTTGCTTTTCCTCTTGTATAGCACCCCATACCACTTCAACTTTCTAGATTCCACTTTCTCATCCATAAATGCCAAGAAGCAGTGTAAATGATCGTTGATCCCTTCAAGCTCTACATCTCACAGCCAGTGCCCAAAGTTAGTGCTAGAATGCATATACCATTTCCATGGGAGGGCTCTTTTTTCTTTTTTAATGTTTTATTTATTGATTGATTTCAGAGAGAGAGGAAGGGGGAGAGAGAGAGAGAGAGAGAGAGAGAAAGATCTGTTGTTACAGTTATTTATGCCTTCATTGGTTGATACTTATATGTGCCCTGACGAGAAGTCAAACCCACAACTTTGGTGTATCAGGATGACACGCTAATCAGCTGAGATACCGAGCCAGGGCCCTGGGGTGGGGGTGGGGGGGTCAGGGGAGGGTGCTTTTGTGCTTTGTTCTGTTTTGTTTTTAATATGCATTATCCTGCACTCATTATCTGCTAGTTCTTTGAGCTTAATAATTTGTTTTGTAACTCCTTTGTACCACCCCTAGATCTGTGTTCTATGCTCAAGGACTTCTTAATTTTCAAAACTGACTCTCTGTAAGCCTGCCTTATCTGGATTAAGTAAACCACATACTTCACTTCCCAACACCTAAAATTTTTACTTTCTGTTTTCTCTCTAAGACAGCAGCAAGCTTTGGGCACTCTGTAGCAGGCCTCAAAGGGTCTCACACCTTAAGATTAAGAAAACATTTCTTAGAAATAATGATTCTTGATTTTTAAGGTAAAAACACAAACTTTAAAATTTTGTGGGATCATAAAATAATCAGTTGTATTTCTATATGCTAACAATGAAAAATAAAATTAAGAAAATTCTATTTATAATAGCCTCAAAAAGAATAAAACACATAAGAACAAATATTACAAAAGAAGTCCAAGACTGGTACAGTGAAAATCAAACATTGTTGAAGAAAACTGAAGAACCAAATGCATGGAAAGGCATCCCATCTTTGTGGAGTGGACAATTTAATACTGTGAAGATGCCACACTCCCCAAACTGTTTACAGGTTCAACACAATCCCTATCAATATCCCAGGTGGCTTTTTCACAGAAATTGACAGAAGGATATTAAAACTCATATGGAAATGTGAGGGGCCCAGAATAGCTAAAACAATCTTGAAAAAAAAGAATAAAGTTAGGAGACTTATATTTTCTGACTTCAAAACTATGCAGCTGGAGCAGTCAAGACAGTGTGGCACTAGAATCAAAATAGACACACGGATGATGGAACAGCATTGAGAGTATAAAAATAAACTTTAACAATTAATTTCGGCAATGGCGCCAGGACAGTTCAATGGGGGAAAGAGTTGTCTTTTACAATTGGTGGTGGGCCAGTGGATATCCACATGCAAAGTGATGAAGTTTGACTTCTAGCTGACGCCAAAACTTAATTCATAATGGACCAAAGACTTAAAACTAAGAACTAACACTGTAAAAATTTTTGAAGAAAACATAGATGTAAATCTTCATGACCTTGGATTGGGCAATGACTTCTTATATGTGACACCAAACACACAAGCAGCCAAAAACCAAAAAATAAAGTAGGGCTTCATCAAAGTCAAAAACGTTTGTGCTTCAAAGGACACTGAAGCAAAAAGACAAGTCACAGAATGGGAGAAAATATTTGCATATCACATATCTGATAAGGGTTTAATATCCAAAATATATAAAGAACACTTACAAATCAGCAATAGAGAAACAAAAACCACAATTTAAAAATTGGCAAAGAATTTGAATAGACATTTCTCGTAAGAAGATATCCAAATGTTTAATAAGCACATAAAAAGATACGTAACATCATTAGTCATTGGGGAATATAATCAAACTATAAGATGCTACTTCATACACACTAGGATGGCTATCGTAAAGACAGACAATAAATATAGTGAGGATGAGGAGAAATTGGAATCCTCCTTCATTGCTGGTGGGAATGAAAAATAGTGCAGTTACTTTGCAAAACAATTTAGAAGTTCCTCAAAAAGTTTAATATGGGGGTCACCATTTGACCCAGCAGTCCCACTCCTAGATACAGATATATAAATGAAAACATTTGTCTACATAAACACTTGTATGTGAATTTTCATAGCAGTATTATTCCTAATACTAAGAAAGTAGAAATAGACCAAATGTCAATCAAGTGATCAATAAACAAAATCTGGTATAGCCACGAGATGGAAAATTATTTGGGGATATACAGGGATGAAGTAGTGATTCATGCTATAATACAGGAGAACTGTGAAAACACTACACTGAGCGAAAGCATACAGTCACACTAGGCTACCTACTGTATGATTTTGTAACCTAACCTGCACGTGCAGCCTAGCAGGTAACCTAGCATAGATTAACCTTTGTTTAGAGTTTATGACGTTGCCTTGATTTACCTATAACTCCACTTAGCTCACTCTAAAATTGATAAGGCTTGCCATCTTGTCATTTGTTGAAAGTTTCACAGAAAGGCCAAGACTTGGATGTTATTCTACCTGCACAGTCCCTAATGTTGCTGACTGCTAGACTCATTTCTCAGGAATAAGCCCAAGATGTTTTGCAGGACTGGAGAGGATGGGGAGTGGGCCAGTGGGGGTGAACCAACTGAAACCACCTGCAACTGACTGGAGAAGCCTGAAAGACTTTCCAGCGACCTCCTCGTGACCTTCCTCATTATATCCTCATTATATTACTAAAATCTTCAACACATGACATATCTATAGCCCTGTTTCCTGACTTGTGTGTGCTGAAATGTCACCACCTATAAATGCGATGACAAAGTCTGCCTGGATGTTTATGCATAATTTCCCCCAATAAAAGTGGTTTAGATGCTTTGTTTGGGGACACACTGCTCTGGGAACAACCCCCAGTGTGTCCGCGAGTGCCCGCTGGCAGTAAGCTTCCTTCTCATGAGTCATCTCGGAGTTGTCTTTCAGCTGGCCACCACTGAGATTTCAGAGCTGGTTTGGCCCGGTAACAATTCCATTTCTATGAAATGTCCCTAATAGGCAAATCCATAGAAACAGAAAATAGAAGAGTGCTTGCTAGGGGGAGTGGGGAATGGGGGTACATGTTAATAGGTATAGGTTTTTTTGGTGGGAGATAGTGATGGGAATTATTCTGGAATTGAATAGAGGTAAGAATTGTACAATTCTGTGAAAATACTAAAAGCCACTGAGTTTTACACTTTCAGTTAGCAAATATTATGGTATAAAAATTATAGCTCAGTACAGCTATATAAAATAAATGTTGTGGGATCAAAGAAATTTAATAGGAAAATGAGAGAGGTGAACTAAAACTCCGAGGCCAGCTCTCCCCCTCTTAGCAACCAGAGGCTCTTCACCCACTCTGTGGTAACAGTCACCCCACAGAACTCGTGGTCTGCGGGGATCCTGGAAGGTCATCTGTCCCCTTAGTCATGACTCATCAACCCCTCCCTAACATTCCCACTGGGTGACCATCTAGCCTGCACTCCACAAGCTACCTTTTCTCCTCTCCGAGCATTTGTTGAATACTACTATGTGCTCAGCCCTGGGCTAAGGTTCGAGAACACAGTTTGCATTGCTATCTCTTTAATGTAATAAACATTTATTTGAATATTTGTAATGTGTAAGATATTTTACTGGTTTCTATTCATTTTTGTTTATTTATACCTCTTTTAGTCTGGATTTTCCCAGAATGCTCCCAAACTCAAGTGGAAATAGTTTGCTTGGGAAGTACGGGTAACACTCGCAGACAAATGGGAAAGAGATCCAGGGAAAGAAGGGAGGTTTAAGAAGTCAGCTACCATAGTGAGCAACTGAAGCTTAACTTTAAGGGGGAACTGTGGGAAAAAGTGTAAAACACACGGGTGAAAAGCATTCCTTCCACCCGATGGCCAGGAAGCTGAGATAATTACACACTAATTTCTGCATCTCTGGTTGACCTGCTCACGCTGGGGATCTGTCTGTTTCTTAGCACCTCTGACTGTGGAAGAGAGCACAGATTTTGCAGCCTTCCCAGATCTGAACTGGGAGAGGGGAGAACCCTCAAGAACATGAGTAGATTCTTGTAATTGGGACCTCATGTCCAAGGGACATGGGTGGGAGACTGACGGCATCAGCTCCAATGCCTTCCTCCTTCCACACACTGGGGATGGCATACAAGAATACACAAAACGCATCACAATGCTATAAATTAAGTAAGGTGAAGAGAAAAAATAAAAGGGAAGTACCATGTTTTTGGACTATAACACACAGCACCCCCCCCATCTGGGAGGAATAATGGTTGTTAATACTGCTGTTGAGTTCTGTTTACATTTACATTGGTGAAATATTATGTTACTTATATTATTAAATATTTTACATTTTTGGCTTCAATTTTTTTTCCTATTTTCCTCCTTTAAAACCTAGGTGCGTCTTATGGTCTGAAAAATACGGTAAGTCTCTTTGGTAAGGCAATGAATACTCCTCTAATAGACCCAGAAAACAGACTTCGTTCCTTTGTCAAACACTGGCTCTCCAAAAGTAGCACCCAAACTACCTTTTGAAGAGGCAAGACTGCGGTGCCTGCTCATCCTGATAACTGTGATCGCACACTGACAGCCTCTCAAAGGTGAGAGGTTTGCGGGGGTTGAGGTCTGGTTTAAAGCAAGTCTTTCTGTGCAGAAGCCTGATTGGAACTGAGTAAGGATCACAATATAATAAAGACTGGGGAACACAAAAAGGTAAGGAATTCAGAATCTTGGAAAGTAAATATTTGTTCGGTGTTAATTATTGAAAAGTTGAACCATCGTGTTTGTTTAAATGGCTTTGAAGGGAACATTCCGAGGTGAGCAGAGTCATTTGCAACTTTAATCTTCCTGAGCAAGTGGTGTTAATGTTGCAGTAAATTGTGTGGGTGGAAATGGTTTTTGTTCACACCTTCAGCATAATTTCACTAATTTAGTAAAAGCAGTATTCTAGGAAGCCAACGACACGCAGTCCAGGGACCAGTAATTTCTGCAGCACAGGAAAACAACACGCACACTTTCCATCTTCGAGAAGGAGCAAGACTAGAGGGCCACATCTTGGAGCGCAGGGGTGTGATCCTTCCGTGGCTGTCAGCAGGTCGCGGCACCCTGGAGCCCCAGTGCGGGCCCGCAGGACGGGGCCGAGAGTGGGGGTCCCCGTGGTGATGTTCTGTAAATGACTCCTCTGTGGGAAGCGTGCCCTGGAGTGTGTCCTGTCCTGCCTGGCTGCCAGGTTGGGCAGCATCTCTCACTGAGGCCTTAAACGAAGCCAGCAAGTCCGGCCTCCCACGGCCCCTGGCTCATCCTGGCACTGTGACTGCTGCCATGTTCTCTGCTGAGGGCGACCCTCCTTCATGGTGCTTGGGGGTGGCTGGAGCTTTGGGGAGGATGCTCTGCCACCCTTGCCAGAAAAAATCACCAAAACCACAGTGGATTCTCCACCTTGCCTCCTTTCCAGGACACTGCACTGTGCAGCCTCCAATGTGCTTGCACCGCCTCACCTCATCAGCCTCTCACAGCGCTCGCAGCAGGCAGGCAGTGTTATGGACGGAAGAAGAAATGGAGGACTCAAGGTCAAGTCAGCATAAGAGCTGGGGTTGGCAACCAGGTCTTCAGAAGTATTCCAGAGCTCTGTCTGGGCTAAAAAACATCCTAGTCTCCACACCCCTAAAGTAACTGTGACAAAATCACTGTGTAAGGCTACGGCTTCCCACCCGAACACGAGAAATTGCACCTTCCACTTGGAAGCGTGGTTGTATTTGGTGGCTGTCTGTATGGCCTTGCTATTCAAACATTTAAAAATACAGGAGATTATTTTTCATTATGATAGTAATAATGCTCACTATAGAAAGTGTGCTTAGAGTCGATTTGTGGATATTTGTGCTCCAGAAAAAAAGCTATTGGGCCATTCTTGGGGATAGATGACCTCATCCTAGGGGCATGAGAGCTCCTGGCACTCTCTGTGTCTGAGGTCCTGGTGGTCATGTGTCTCTAAGGGAGGGCTGGGCCCTTTGCACTCTCCAGGAGAGTAAATACGGCCTTGTGTTGCTACGGGCTTGAGGTTCCGGTTTGTTGGGTCATCATGTCCTTTCCAACAAGCTGTTAAGCCTAATTGTGTAAGCAAAGAAGAGAATGAGGGTTTTTGTGTACAAGACCTGGGGTGTGGGAGTGCAGTGCCCCAGGGAGAAGGGGGCCTCTATGGATGGCTCAGCTGCCAGGACTCTATCGCTCAGGGCGGTCTGAACGTGGGTTTGTTGTCCTCAAAGCACCCCGATGACGGGACAGGGGAGAGAGTCCTAGGGGAAACATTCTAACGTCCAGGACCTATGCTGGACCAGGGCCAACCTAACCTGCTGAAACGCACTGGTGAGGATGGCAAGGCCCCGCAAACCCAGAGTGCCTCATTGATCGGTCAAGGGTGAGGAAGAAAAGCTTCACAGAAGCCTTGTTGTTCATTTTTTCCTCAATACCCCAGGACACCGGTGGGTGTCCTGGGAACCCAGTCCTGGCAGGGGGACACAGTTTACATTTCCGTATCAGGAAGCCAGACAAGAACTGTCAGTGCACCCTGAGCCGGGAGATGAGGAGACTAGCGCCAGTGTTGCAACATCCAGAGAAGTTGCACCAATCCTGCATGCTTCCCCATCCCAGCAAGCGCAGGAAACTGGGCCTGGGCCCAGTCTCCACACTCCACAGAGCCCTCCCCTCCCCACCGTCCTCCCTGCAGATCAGGGGGGGCAGGCTCCAGCTCTCCCTCCAAAACAGGCTGTGATGCCTGTGCAGGGGCAGCTTTTAAGCAGAAGATTTCACCCCTGGAGGAAGGCGAGCCTCAACACTCAGGAGCGCTAGTGACAGGGCATTTCACCACCATTTCTGTTCCCTCAGTCAGCAGCATCTTGAGCACCTGACCCTGGTGAAGACCACCTGGGACCTTGAAATCCGAGTACTTGCAGCATAAGATGCTTAACAGTGGACAGGGCAAGACCTGGCACCGGCAGAGCCGTGAGTGCCACGGAGTGGCAGCTGGGGCGTGGGGGGCAGGTCAGAGCCCTTCACTTCTGGGGGTGAGTGCAGGACACATGCCCTTCAGTCCCTTCTGCTTGGGGGCCTATATGAGACTGAATGGCTTTTGTGTGGCCCTCCAGACATGACGAATGTCTGGCAGTCTCTTGGTTACTGCCTCTCAGAGTCCACAGTGAGCCTGTCTCCCTACACCCCTGTGGGGCGAGGTGATGGAATGTGATGGAATCTTGGCTGTGTATTGTCATATGCAATTTTATTTAACTGCATTGAATTCACTAACATGTAAGCATGTGTGGTAGAAGAATAATGGCCCCCCAAAGTTGTCTCTGTCCTAATCCCCAAGACTGTGACTATGTTAGGTTGCATGGCAAAGGGAATCAAGATTATAGGGGAAATTAAGGTTGCTAACCAAGTGACTTTAAGGCTGGGAGAGTACCCTGGGTTATCCAGGTGAGCCTCATGCAATAATAAGGGTTCTTAAACGTGGAAGAGGGATGCAGGAGAGCAGGCTGCAGTGATGTGATGTGAGGACTCCACACAACCCTGCTGACCCCTTGATTTTAGTCCAGAGGGGCCGTGTCGGTCTTCTAACCTACAAAATAGAGTTGTGTGGTATGAAGGCACGAAGTCTGCGGTAACTTGTTACAGCAACCATAGGAAACTAATCCACTATGTATTAACCAGTCTTTGAAAAAGACCTCTCCAGGAATTAAAGAATGTTAGGGATTTCAGCTCTCTGCTTCAAACAGGGCAACCACTCTGACTCCATTTTACAGGTTTCTCTAGATCTTGTGTTTCAAGAGGAAAACATTTTCTTCACAAAGTTCTCAGTACACATGGATGCAAAAACAGTTTGAAGAGTTTCGACTGAGGGGAGAACAAGTATAATAAAGTACTAGCTCCCGTAGTGACCTCCTTTGCCCATCCTCTAATGCTGCCTTAAGGAAATTTTCTACCTCACCGGTCACATTCAATATCCAGTCCAGTCTAGACCAAAACTCCAATCTCAGATCCTGTTTCAATCTTATCTTCCCTTACTCCCTGGCAAAGTTACGCTTCAGAAAGACAGGCGTGTGGTCTGCCCTTTCTTTCTTCATCTTCCCTTTCGCAGGTCAAGTTGCTCTAGTTTGGAGGGAAGCAAAGAAGAGGAGGGATAGGGATCGGGGGCCTCTGATATGATTGGTCACCCGCCTGTGCTGGGGAGGCACCACTAGTCTTGTCCTGGCTCAGCTGGGATCCATGTGATACCGGAAACTTCAGCTGGAGCGCTGGTCTCAGCATAAGTGGGGGACAAGGTTTTCTCCAGGCCAGGTCCAGGCACACCGCTGTCCTGAGGCCCCCTAAGGGACAGCCACATCTCCTTTTGGCCAGATTGGTCTGCGCCTTTGACCTCCTCTCTGGGTGGGTATTTCCTCACTTGGTTGACCGGTTTATTGCCAAGCAAGTAGGGGACAGCCCTCTCACCCCTGTGCCAAGGCTGTCCCCAGGCTGTCCCCACAGGCCTCTGCCCTCAGAAATCTCCAGGTCTGGGCCTCAAAGTTCATGGCTGCCTCCAAACTCCAGGCACACATGTCAGGCTCCCCAGGATCTCCCTGTTCTCACCACATCTGCTCCACTCAGATGTCCCCTCAGTCTCAGAACAATCAGCTACCACCTGCTTCGTGAAGGAAGTAACCTCTCTCCGTGAACTCGGCACTGAAGAAACCCGTCGTCTTCCTCCTCCTCCCTGCGGCCTCTGCAGTGTTGCAGAGGCGAGCTGGGGTGGGGGCTGTGGGAAGCCGGCAGGGCCGGTTCTGAAGCCTCTTACAAGCCTGGAGCAGGCAGTCTGGCCCTTCTTTCTGCAGAATGAGGGTTCCTAACACTCTGTCAAAGGCAGCATGGGCCACCCATTCCCCTGCAACGCCCCCTCCAGCCACTTTCCAGAAAGTGCATCTTTTGGTGGTGCCTTTTCCAGAAATCTTCATGGTCAGTTTTAACAACTACCATAACTGGTAAGACGGAAGATTTGAAATTAGGTTTTCTGTGAGCAAAGGTCCACAAGGATTAAAGTTCAGGAGTGTAAGGATGAGCCCAGCCTCATAAAAGTAGAAACGGAAAGGAACTGGGGCCTCAACAGTTAGCCAAATAGACAAGGCCACATCGACAGTAATGTGGGCCCACTTGTACCACCTCTCACCGCCCATGCAGGGCTTTATCCCAGTGCCCAGCCCCCAGTCCCAGGTGTCTCTGTGTCCCCAGAGGGTCCCTCCATCTGTGGGACACCCCTGGACACCCTAGTTACTGTGCGGGGTGCTGCTGTCTGATGCACTAGAGCCTCAGGGTGTCTGCAGAAGAGGGTGCTTCCTTCCCCTCCTTGTGCATTGTTAAAGGGTCCCAAAGTCACGCCCCTCATACCCTTACATCTTATGGATGTTCTGGGTTTCATTTGTTTAATAAATGCTTGACACATACACTGTTCTAAGTGGTTTACAAACATTCTCATAAGACCTCGAAGCCCTGTCAGCTGGTAACCATGGATCATTACTGATAATGAGGGAGCCCGGCACTGAGGTTAGGCAGCTTGCCCAAAGGCACTCAGTCAGTGAGTGAGGGACAAAACAGGACTCTTAAAAATATGTGTTATTTTATATATGTATTTTACTAGCACTCCTTCTCCTCCCTGTGTCCAAGGGGCCAGAGTGAGGACAGACTCACCTGGGCTAAAGTCAGAATCCTGCCTGGCCTTCAATAGCCAACACTTTCCTCCCAGCTCGGCTCACTACACCTCTCTCTCCCTGGACCAAATCATGCCCTAGAAGGTTCCTATGCCCCTCACAGACAAACCACTGTCAGGCAGTGCACGCAGCAACAGAGGCCCGAACTCCCAGCAGAGGAGGAAAGAGCTGGGGCTCTGGCTGAGTTGGGTGAGGCTCCCCCAGTCTGGTACAGGACTGGGGATCTAGCTCTGATTGCTTTCTTCTGAGGCAGAATCTTTGGAGCATGACTATTTCTTCTGGCCACCTGCTGCTCCTTCTCCACTCAAGAGGTTGAGACATTGCCCTGAAAAAGAAAGGCAAGAAAAAGCACATGGGCCCAGTAGTCCAGGGCTGGAAATGACTGTGTGATCGCTGAGCTGGAGATCATTATTGCCGGATGTCTGCTCAGGGAGCATGCCCAACCGCAGAGAGCGCTCTTAGTCAAGATGGGAATTTTCATTTTTCCGTTGCCCTCCTCTTGCCTGACTGGAAAATTCAGATGTGCTGCAGTGGAAAACTGAGAGATGAAAGACTCCCCAGGAGCTTCAATCTACTCTCCATGTGAGGATAAAAGGGGGCTTACACCAGAGTGTTCTCTTTGTTGCATCCAGAACTTTTGGGGGTGGGGTGAGAGAGGTGGCTGCTGGCTCATCCCAGGCTGTGGTGAGCAGCATCACAGGCTCCGCCAGCAAGAGAGTGGCTGACCAAGTGCCCAACTATTTAGGCCAACAAATGCTCAGGGCTCAGGCAGCCTCCCCCTCCAGCCCTCCCTTCCTGCCAGTTTCGGCTGATGTCCTCAAATGCTAATGAACAGCTCATAGGTGCTAACGAACTCCTTGGCACCTAGAAGCCAGGCAGAGGAACTTCCAACCTGAATTTGGACCAAGTCTCAACCCCAATGCCGTTGCAGGATTTCTTGATTGTCGAGTCTGGGTACCATGAGTTGGGCAGGGAGACTCGCTTCTGTTCCCGGAAAGCTGGCTCCTTGCAGCTGAATGGGGCCTCCCGCAGACCTGTTTCTAGGTCACAGAAATTTCCATCTGACAGACAAGCTCAAACATTGAAACCCTCCCTGTTACCCAGAGGTGGAGCAGTTTCCAGAACATCCAAGGTGGGCCCCTGGTCTCAGAGAACACTTATGTGAGGATGAACAGCAGGGTCTACCCGGCAGCCCCTGCCACCTGCTGAAGCTGAATGTAAGCTGGTGTAAGAATTGTACAGGCGATACTCGGGGCTTGTACTCAGGCCTTCGGTGGGCTGAGGAAACTTCATTATATGTGTGTAAGGTTAATTCAAACCTATTTCCCTAAGCATGAACAAATTTTCATAAGGAAATTTCTCTCAAGAGAGAGCTGTATGAAACACCTCTGAACCCACCACCCCTTCCATACGTGGGAAGCAGAGAAACTGACCGTAATGCCCATGGGGTTGCATTCCTCTTCCCTGGGTTGGGCCTTAATTTCGCCATTCCCACGAGGCCTGCTGCTTCTCTGCTTGTCATCGGGAGGTTTGCCTCCTCCCTCATGTTCCTCCTCCAGGCCTAGGCCTGGGTGTACCAGGTAAGTGTTGTGATGCCCACATTCACTCTTGTTCTCCCTCCCACAGGCCTGCGCATTCTGCAACTCTGCCAGAGGGATTTCTCCAGATGTCTCTGTCCTCAGGAAAATGCTTTGCCGGCAGTCAGGACAGACTTGCCAGAGTTAATACCCTCCGCTGAAAACAGAAAAAATTGCAGACACATCCCCCAGCATCCTGGGCCCACAGGTGGGGGAATGAGGCCAGGCAAGCTCTACATCATCTCCCAGGCATCCCCAGTGGATAGGGGAGCACACAGCAACCTGCTCATTCAACACACTTTATATTTACTTCCTTCTTTATAAGCCCATTGAACCAGTGGGTAGGAAGTGTTAGAAAGAAAGTGAATGTCAGAGAGCATCTCCTGTAGGATTCCATCAAGCTCAAATCCCAGGGAAGAGCAGCCCCTATTGAATACCTGATGTGAGCCGTGGGCTCTTATCACCACCTTTGGGTTCATTATTACATCTGTCTCAACAACCACAGGGTTAAATGCCCTTTGAGGCCACTGAGGACACAAAATGTGGACATCCATCTTTTTTTTCTGTGTTGCCTGGCACAGGTGTGGCACTTAGTAGGTCCTCAAGAAAATGCCAGACTAAGCTGAGCTCACTCCAAGGAAACTCAGATGGAGGGGCTCTTTAAAGACATTCGGGGTGGGAGAGAAGGGCTCTTTGACTGTCTGTGCATCCAAAGCTGTAATGAAGCAATAATTTGGGCATCTGTTTTTCTCCAGATCTGGAGGAGTCAGCTTCCACTGGATGTGATGAGCCAGCCCAGGGCTCCTTGCTTAAGAACGCTGAGGTGGTCTTCAGAGGCAAGACGCCTGGAGCTGGGCTTGCTCTCCCAGGCAGAAGGCCAAACCCTAATTATTGCCCTGTCCCCAGAACTGTGACCAGGATGTCCAGGGTTCCTTCGCATGTGGTTTCTGCAAGGCTCAGCCTGAACTTCGCTCCCACGATGTAATATTTGGGCATACCATTTATTTATTGTATGTAGTTGGAGGGCAGGGAACAAGAAGGATGCTGAAGAATCCTGGCTAGATCTGAGTTTGGGAACAAATTCAAGTAGTCTGTTTCATATAACTTCACTGAAAAATCCCAAATAAGTTAAAGAAAGGGAAAAAAAAGAATAGAAAAAAGCTGTTGGCACTTGAAATGAAGATTAGATTAAGTCATATTTGTCACCCACAGGTCCTAGACTGCTGGTTTCCAGGGAATCCCAGTTATCGCCTGGGCTCTCGGTGACTGTCTATACTGCCCGATTAGCAAGCCTGGGCTAAGGCCTGGGAGGAACTGATGAACAGGAGCGTCTGGGCTTTGCACTTCCTTGGCCTGAGTCACCAGCTCACCTCTCCTCCCCAGGGCGCGCAGTCCAAGGTGTGGCATCACTGGGACCTAGCCAACTTCAGATTCTCTGGCTGCGGAGCAGCCTGGCCAACTCACACAGGTAGCGCCCTGGTACTCTTGGAAAAGAAAGCACCAAAGTGGAAGGGGAGGTAGAGGGAGGCTAAACACGAGTGTTTTTCCAGGTCCCTGTGTCCGGGAGTGAAGATGGCTGGGAAATGCCTCTGATGGCTTTAAATGACACGGGTGATATATTCCAGGAAGGACCCAGGCCCCACTAGACAGGGCCCCTCTCTTTTGATTCTTGCTGCTCCCCAGGCCCAACCCTCAGCAGCGTGACTTTTACATGTTGATGTCTGCAATGGAGCCCAGATGAAGGCTTTCCTCCCACGAAAGCAAAGCAGAATCTTACGATTCATCATCAAAATTTAAAACTTAAATAAACAAAAAAACAAAGAGATAGATTGAAACACACAGACACACACGTTTTCTCTGGTGCCAGGACCGAGGCAACACCGCAGCTCAGAGCTTCACGTGCAGCATGGAGGACAGGCTCAGCTCCAAGCTTCGTTCTCCTTAACGATACCACACAGCTCTTAACCCACACGTGGGGCTCTTGACCCCTGAACTTAACACTGACTCTCCAGTACCACAGGTAAAGTTGCTCGAGAAAATGGGGTGTAGCAATGCCTAAGCTATGGGTTCTGGGCAGGTTGGGACAAACAGATGCCCTCACACCCGTGCGCTGGGCTTGCCCAGGCTCCATCTTAAGAACTGTTCTTGAGCCCAATTTCATCCGAGCTGCACAGAGGGTTTACTACTTATAAGGTGTATTTCAACACTCAGAGCACCGCAGGCATTGTGGCTCCCCGATCCTGAGCAATCAGCCACGAAACATTTATTAAGCCTGGCCCGTGAACAGGACTGTCAGGATGCAAAACGTGTAAGCTATTGGGCTCCCCACGCGTTTGCACAGCCGTGACTACTAAGTGAGATGCCTGTTGGCCGCAGTGCAAGGCCAGGTAAATATCCCAGCTCTGCCACTCCCAGAGGAGTGGCCGTGGGTGGCCCCCTCACCAGGCGTGTTAGGAGGGGTAAACGAGATGGCGTGTGCTCGGCACAGGCATGGCTCACAGGAAGGGTTCAGTGCCTGTCAGCTAGCTGTCATTGTCTTTCTACAACTAAACTGCATGTCTCTTAAGGACTGTTGGGGGGAAAGGCTCAAAAGTCTAAATTCAGGACTGATTTCAAAGAACTGACACATAGCCTTATTCAAATCCGTAAGAGCTTTAATAAGAGAGACTTCCACAGACAAGGCAACTGCTACTCCTGGGGTGGCCGGCCGGGAAAAATCCACACTGCTCCCAGGGCAGGGCCTCTTTTTGCATCATGCAACTTCACAGTAGACCATGTGGTGGGCAGTCATGCAGGCCACCAGAAAGGACCATGCATCCCTGAGTTAACAGATTACAGCAGACAGTTATCACACTGTATACATTCACTAACCCCCTTTCTGGGAGCACTCCAGTTTTCAGGGTAGTCAGCCAAGCCTGCGACCACAGGGAGTCCGCCACCTCCCAGACGCCCATGCTGCTGGAGCCATAGTGCATCTCAGTGAGTCCCCTACGAGGACAGAGGGTAATTTTCACAGCTCTTTATTTCCTCCCGCAGGGCCTTCCATATAACATATGCCCAAGAGGGTGCTGTTCTATTTGAGGGAAGGGTACACGAGAAGGGTTCTATTGTGTAGGAAAGTTCCCCAGCAGTGAAGTCCTGAAACCTAGTGCAGACTTTGAAAAAGTTACTTTGTCCAATAAAAGTGTTTTCAACTGTATATATTCATATTTTTAAATGATTAATTGAGATTTTCTTATACATAGTTCATCCTGGAATGTTTAGACAGAGAAAGCTTAAAGAAGCAAGGCAAGCCAAATAAATATTTTCTAGAGAAAAGTACACAAATGTGTATCTTGTTGGGATGAACATCACCACCGGTCTGTAAAGAAATATGCAGAGGTCGGCTTTCAGAAGCAAACTTTTCCCCTTGTCCACATCGTCAGTCACATTGTCGATCACCCTTGGCAGACCGAATGGCCCTGACAGCCTGCCTGCCAGGGGTGTGCACCTGGGCTGCTAAGTGATGCCTCAGCAACCATGATGGACCAGCAGGTGATCTGGGTCACTCCACCTCAGATCCGCAGCAAGACCCGGCATCACCGTGGCTGACTGAGGAAGGACAAGGCCCCTTCCGCTCTAATGTCCCCTCACTCCCTGTCTTGCTATTATATAATTTAAAAAAAGGACCAGATGAGGATTTAGGAGGTGGTCTGCATTCACGTTCCAGCCCTGCCACTCACTAGTTGTGTGACCTTGGTTGACTCAGCCTCTGTGAGCATCTCTCCAAAAGGCCATAGATCTTTATCTGTATAGATGGGACACCTATACAATGAAGGGGGTTGGGCCAGATGGAGTGCGAGGCCAGTTCCACCTCTAAGTCCTGGATCCTCTGAGCTGTGGAAGAGTAAGGCTGGGGGGAGGCAGCATGGCACCTGGCAGCTCAGGGCAGGTGGGCGCTGACACCAGTGGTCTTTCAGAGATCACGTCCACATTCTTTTCTGCACCCCTAGGATATACGCACAAAGGCATATACCACAGTACTGCCTCTGCATGCAGATGACAAATATTCATTTAAATCATTTCTTAAATTTGTATTTTCTGCAGGCCTCCTGCAGAACAATGAGCTGAGGGCTGTGCTGTGAAGGGTACAAAAGATGGACACAAGACCTTGCCCTAAAGAAGGTTAGGGCCCAGAGGCTAGCTCTGTCACAGCAGGCTGTGTGGCCTTGCACACACTACAACCTCTCTAAGTCTATTTCTTTGTCTGTGAAACAAGGAAAATCAAACCCCCTTTGCTTGTAATAAGAATTAGAGATAATATATGTAAAGCTTGTTGCATTGTTCCTAGGATTGAATTGCTGTTAAGAAATACATATTATATGCTAAGGTCCCAGCACAGTGCCTAGCACCTGGTATGTATTACATGAGTGGCAATTACTATAGTTAACTGTGAATGTACTCTTACCATTATTGTCAGTCTGGGCTAGGGCTAACAATGCTCTCAGAAGAGAGGAGACCCGAGAGGCCCAGAAGGCAGAGTGGGGCTCAGAGAACGGTAGTGAGTTTCAGAGAACCCTATTCCTCCCTAATGCCTATGTTCCTCACACCCGCACCTATGTCCCCAGGAAACTACTCATCAGTCTGTCATTCACTCTCCAGAACCCTTAGACTTACCCTTCCACAAAGCTTCTAACAGAAATTCAACAGTCAGCAGATTTCTTTTTTTCCCTGAGATTAAAATCAAGTTCAGCACTCATACAGTTCTTTGTGCATTAACCGTGCACCATGCCGCCTCACGCGCTGCTCCTCTGCGGCTCTCTGGAAGAGGCAGTCCTGGGCCTCTTTGTGCCAATCCGGAGGCAGCTTTGTTATCCACAGTTCAATCTGGGGGCTGCAGGGCTCCACCCTTAAATGGGTGCCCCCAGAAGAATGTAAGAAATGCCTTTATCTCCAAAGAATCAGATAAACAGGCTTTGGTGGGTGAGGAGACCTGCTATAAACCCTAGCAACTTAATTTAAAGGTTTCAAAATTCTTCCTTCTTAAATCTATTTTATTAATTAATCCCATACACATCCTGCATTTTTTTTGCTTTCTTTTCCTGTGCTCCTATGTTTCTCTGAAACCTTAAAATATTTTGAGGGTTATTAAATTCATAATTATAGAAAAGGTTTTTATTTCATTTGTCTCAATTCTCCTTTCCTCTACTTTCTCCCACAAAAGCTTTATTTTCTCAAGTGTCTGTTCTTTCCACTGAGATAATCATTATAATTACAATGTACTGAGTCCTTATTACAGCAGGAATTAGGAAAGTTTTACACTTACTTTATTTCACGTAATCCTCTCAAGAACACCCTGGCATCATCCCCTGTTAAATTATTATTTCTATATACCAGCTGAGAATCATAGGATTCTCAGAGAGGTTAAGTAACTTTCTCAAAGTCACACAGCCAATAGAATCAGTCTAGGGCTTGAATTCAGAATGCCAACAACTATTCTCTTTGTCACCACTACACTCCTTTCTCCAAATTTCCAAAATCGTCATGAGTCCTCTCTGTTGTTTTAGTGGTCAAGATATCTACATTCCTGTGGAATAAGCAGTGACTCTATTCTAGATAAATTATTGTTTCCAAGGAAGCATTTACAACCCACCTTAAAGCAGCTTCCCCGATTGGCTCTCTGATCTAGGTCGGTTGTGGAGTAGTCAGCTATGTTGCCTTACAAATATCGTGGGGACTACAACTTAGTGCTCTCGGGACAGCAGACGTATAAGGGGACGTCCCAGGTATTCCCTCATTGAAACCAAGTTCTGTAACCTCTCTAAAAAACCCTTCAAATGACTTCTGACAATAATACAATAATAGCCCAGCTATGAAAGTTTCCATGTGTTAAGGGCCCCAAACACAGGGATCAACAAGGAATAAGACGCCACAGTTGGGAGCAGAGTCAGGGCGGAGGAGCCGCTGGAGCGGCAGAGGTCTCGTGCCAAGGTACAGGGTGAGCTCTTCAGAGTCGAGGGCAATACAAAGGTATTGCACCATCTGAGGTCAGCTTGCAGCCACAGCTACACCCAGGAGAAGGGCTTCAGAAACTGCATGTTGCTCTGGGCTGCTGCCCTCTCTGTCTTTTTGGCTCCACGCCACTTCCTAAAGTTCTGAAATATTTCTTTCCCAGTGAATAACTCCAAAGTCTTCTAGTGCACCGGGTCTATAGCGTTTGTGTGCAATTTAGTGGGAAAATCAAGGGTTGGATTGTGATCGTGAATAAGATCCCAGTATCTGTTACTTTGGCCTGACAGCCGAAGAGATGAAAGGGGCACGTCCAAGCAGAAACGAATGGTGGATTAGGTTGGGTTATGTTAGATTAACATGGCTCTAATGCCATGCCAGTCTATGTAAGCAAACCAAAATCTAAGCCTGTGAATGTCTCATGGTTACAAAATCAAAACTTTGAAGACAGCCAAGCACAAACAGCCAACTAGTTGTTAAGCTCTAGCCAATCAGATAATTTTCTTTCTTTGCCTCTGTACTTACTCTATGTAAATTTTCCTCCCCCTCCCCTGCTCCTGCCCTCACAGCTCTTGAAACTGCTTCCAGTTTGGTGTTGCCCCATTCCAATTAATTGTTGCTCAAATAAACTCTTAAAAATTTTTTTACTATGCTTCAGTTTATCTGTTAACACTTAACCCTCTGAGGTCCCCAAAGCTAACATCTTCAGATGCAAAGAGACGATTCTCTAAAGGTTATCAACTAAGGGGAGGAGTAGGTGGGTAGGAGACAGGACATCTAAGAGGGCACTTAAAAATGTGATGCTGTCGTGGCTGTCGCAATGACTGAGGGGTGTTGCAAGTATTTAATGAGGAGGCCAGGAACGCTAAACGTCCTGCAGAGCATCTCATTTCAAATGTCAACAGCCCCCGGATGGGCTCTGCCCTCAGACTGGTGCTCAAGTCTGGATCTGCGCAGCCTATCCAAGCTGTATCTTCGTGGGACTTCATCGAAAAAGGACTGGTGTCGTCATCAGCATCACCCTAAACAAATGTGCATGGGGAACCCGAGGCCTGGAAGGCAGGGGCTACCTAATGAAAAGTAGTGAAATGTTTTTAAAAAGTCAAGTAAACTCAATAGCACAACTCTCAGTCTATTCCAAGTATATGAGACCTTTGTATTTAACTTAGGAATGTCACATGTCTCTTTTTTCTCTCTCATTCTAGATAAACAAGAGTTTGCTCCTTGAAACCAGGAAAAACAAAATCTTTACATACAAAGTTCTACTTGCAATCAGAGCACAATCTTCTCATATGATGTACTTTCAAGACTGCAGACTTCTCAAGATAAATAAAAGAACCTAGACTTACACAAAAGGTTGGCAAGGCTGATATTTCAGCCTTATCATTTGGTAGGCATTTTGTTTTGTTTCAATTCCAAATTTAGCCTGTACAAAATTACACGTAAGAAATATTTAATTCTTAGACATTCTAAAATTTTTTACAAAATGAAAACTATATAATATGGTTAAACTAGCTGAAGGCATTTTCCTCTAATACTCACATTTTATTCAATTCCCAAAAAATTAATACCTTATGAAAGGAAAATAGATTTTATGACTTTAGCAAGAGTCTGTGTTTTCTGAAAATCAATGTATATGTATATATCTGAAGACACACCTACTCTGTGTTCTAAAGTAAACCTCCATGCACAAGTGTTCCCTTGAATGACACTGGTGCTAACTAGTCATCTCCTCCACGGCTCGGTGCTAGTCCTGGACACTCCTCTCCGTGCGTAGGCTCCGAAACGTCACCGTACACATCATGTACAGCTCTTAATGCCGAATTTTTAAAAATTATTTATTTATTTACTTTTAGAGAGGGGGGAAGGGAGAGAGAAAGAGAGGGAGAAAAACATCAGTCAGTTGCCTCTCGCACACCCCAACGGTGCCCTGACTAGGAACAGAACCAGCAACCTTTCAGTTCTCAAGTCGGCACTCAGCCCACTAAGCCACATCAGCCAGGGCCTAAAGCTGCATTTTTATTTCTCATTGTTTTTTGCCAAATACCTAGTGCCACATTTAATATTGTCTAATGTGTATTTCACATGGAAGTTCTGCTTCCCTTCTCACAGATGATGTCCCCAAAGACCACTCCTCCCTCCTGCTTCCCCAGTTGTCAGTTTCTCTGTCTCTCTCACACCCTTAAATGAGAGAGATTGAGGAGAAGGAAGGAAAGAGTAAGAGTGGATTTAAGTGCAAATTTTAGTCTATAGTACCTTACACTGTTAGTATTAGCACCACCATTACCCGCCTCACCCCATAACGAAACATGAAACATTTCTGGGGCTAGATGTTTTCTGTGTCCTCAGAATCCACAAATAAAAGTGGTCAATAAGGCTGACAACAATAAACACGACCTCAATCAAATTTCCTCTGAGGGTGGGAGCAATTACTTGAATAATACATAACGAAGGGACAGACACTTAGTTCAAACTCCATGAAGCAAAAACAAATTTATCAGCACAGTGAACTGAACAGCCCACGCTGCCCTGGACTTGAGCGCCATTGGACCGGGTCCCCACACCGTCATCAGGGACCTGTTCCCTCCCTCCTCTTCAGCTCAGCTTCCTCCATATCAGATTCCTTCTCAGACAGGCTCTCCCCAGGTAAGGCAACGATAACCACCAGCTCTTCTATAGCTCTGCACCACCAACAGAAAGAAAGAGTCATTCTTCCATGGTTCCAGCCGAAGTTCAGGAGTTGACTCCCATTTTCTCTGATCAACTCAGCTTGGTCATGTGCCCATCCCTAAACCAATCACAGCAATTAGGAGCTCTCCTTGGCCAGGCTTGGCTGGACCCCTAGAGCCAGTGGTGGGGTTGGCCCTACACAAACTACATAGACTGAGGTGGATGAAGAGTGATCCCCTAAGGAAGCCAGCACATTGGTCCCAGAAAAAAGGAATGGATACTGTGGTAGCCAAAACAACAGGTGTTCACCACAATCCCTAGCAATGAAACCTACCCCACAGGGTTGTGATAAGAGTTAAATCATATGGGTTTAAGACATTTATAAGACATTTATAAATCATATGGGTTTAAGACATTTATACATAAAGCAATTATATCTAAAAGATGTTTTTATTATTAAACAGATAATTCTGCTTATCCACACAAGACCACTCACAGATTGCATCGACACTACAACCAAAAGCAACAGTCGCTGTGCAGCTGGATGGTCAGAAGGGACTCTGGTGGCAAAGGAAGGCACTCTGGGTTTTGTGGAGACGCTGGTGTGGTGGGAAGGGTCTTGGCTCTGAAGTCATGCAGATGTAGATTCTAGTCTTGGCTGGGTCTTCTATCAGCCACGTGAACTTAATTCATGGCACGTAGCCTTTCTGAGCCCTACTTTCTTCAACTGTGAAGTGAGGTTAATCACACTTCTTAATACCCCATTTTTGGGAGAGTGAAAATGTATGCAAAGCACCCATGGTGCCTGGCACAGCACAAATAGTCAATAGATAAAAGAATATTTACCCCTTCTCTTTCCTCTGCCTCCAGGACTCATGTTGATTTATTGTTTTTAAATTTCAGTAGACTTCCAGGAAGTCCCTGAAGCTCAGAGAGTCCTAAAAACGTTGGACCCAAGGAAGCACACACTGAGGCACATCATAATTAAGTTACCCAAGATTAAAAATAAGGACAGAATCTTAAAAGCAGCAAGAGAAAAGGAGATGGTTACCTACAAAGGAGTTCCCATCAGACTGTCAGCTGATTTCTCAAAAGAGATCATGCAGGCAAGAAGGGGCTGGAAAGAAGTATTCAAAGTCATGAAAGGCAAGGACCTCCATCCAAGATTACTCTATCCAGCAAAGCTTTCATTTAGAATGGAAGGGCAGATAAAGTGCTTCCCAGATAAGGTCAAGTTAAAGGAGTTCATCATCACCAAGCCCTTATTATATGAAATGTTAAAGGGACTTATCTAAGAAAAGATCAAAAATATGAACAGTAAAATGACAAAAAACTCACAACTATCAACAACTGAACTTAAAAAAAAACAAAAACTAAAGCAAACTAAGCTAATAACTAGAACAGGAACAGAATCACAGAAATGGAGATCACATGGAGGGTTATCAGCAGGGAGGGAGAATTCGGGGAAAGGTACAGGTGATAAGAAGCATACGTGATGAGTACAAAATAGACAGGAGGAGGTTAAGAATAGTATAGCAAATGGAGAAGCCAAAGAACTTGTACATAATGACCCATGGACATGAACGAAGGGGCAGGAGGGAATGGACGTGGAAGGGGGTGCAGGGTGGAGGGGAATAAAGCGGGGGAAATGGGACAACTGTAAGAGCATAATAAGAGTAAAATATATTTTAAAAAATAAATTTCAATAACCTAAGACATCTAAATATTGAAATGTGGAACCTGGAAAATACTATTTCTTATAGAGACAGAGTAAGTCAAGTTCATCTTTTTGGCATTGTTATTTAGACATTTTCTAAGTATCCTAATTGACAAGGGAAGGAGATCTGGAAATGGAACTGGGGACTTTGCCCCAAATATCCATTAACCTGGGCTTTGAACTTTTGTTTCAGATAGTGTTACTGCTCTCATAACTCACCAACTCAAACAGCATACAGGCCAGCGAGCAGCCTTGACGTTATCAAATTATCTTTCCAAGGTGCAGACCTGCAGATTTTGAGACAACCTGTGAGTCAGCATCGGAAGTGAAAACTGAGTAGGGAGACGTCATTGATAAGGAGGGAATGACTAAATAAACAAGCCTTCCTAGGGATAGTTTCGGTGGGTGTTTTCTGCAAAATTGTTGGGGAGAGAGGAAGGAGGCATCAAGACAATAAAAGGGATCTTTCTTCCTGAAGGAACTCAGGAAGTGCTCCAAAGACACCCACGCACGCTCTCCACTAACCCCTTCCTTCTGCCCTCAAATACCTCTGCTTGAAAATTATCCTCTTGAGGAAACATTTACCAGTACTCACTTTACTTATTACTGCTACACTCGTTTCCCTTTTTTTCTTCCCCAAGCCACAGTTTATAAAAGCTAGGACTCAGGAAGAGATCGTCTCCCTTCTCTGCCCCGCCACAGTTACGGAACCACAAGGACCCACCTTAGGAGTCCACATGGTTCTCCCAGGCACCTCCCGGAAACATCCTGACCCATCCTGTTCATAAAGCGTTTCCATGCTGGTTGGATCCCCCACTGCCCGGGGTTTCCCCACCAGCACAAGTGAGCCATCTTCCTTCTCTCCTTGCCGCACGCTGGCTCCCACCTCACTCTGGGCCTCCAGAGGAACTTGTGCAACTTCCCAGAGGAACTTGTGCAGAGGAAGCAGCCTCAAACTACAGGTTTTGTTCATCACAATGTCCTGACAGTTTCCCAGTATCTAAATCAATTCAGCTGGTTTGAGAGGGAGGCCTTGTGCCACACTCTGCTAAGACACTGATTTCCCATTCAGAAACTTACAGTAGGTCAACCAGCTCCAGCACACTACATCTTGACGACATTTTATACAGCCATAGCCCAGTGTCCACCAAACCGATTCTAACTCTGAGGAAATCTGCAGGCACTGGCTTGGGGTCCTTTCCTCAGTCCTCTTGAGGGGCTGGGGCGGGGGTGGGGAGGGGGAGCAGTGCGGGGTCTTGACAAGAGAAGAGGTTCCTCAGCCAAGCTTAGGCCCAAGTGGGCCAAGGAGACAGTCAAAGATAGGACGCTTTCCACTTCTGCAGTCGAATTTCTGGTCTCTTTTTTTGTCTGGATGCCATCATTCACACACAGACCACGTGCCCTGATGTTAACAGTGCCGATCCCTTCCCGAACTTGCTGGTGGGCACCACCTGTATCCCGCCTTCTTGTTTCCTTGACCAGCTAGACCAGGAGCTCCTAGAAGGCAGGGGTCTCATCTGGGATCTTTTTCTTCCCCAGTTCTTAGCACCCTGCTTGGAGCAGAGTTTAAGGACTTGTTGTTGATTGTTCTGAAAGGCTGACTTGGCCAATTCTGAGTGAATCTTTAACTTTCAAGGACCCTTCGGCCAAATGCATGTCCAAAGTGGCCAGAACGGTACTGATCCAGCAGACGCAGACACAGGCGCAGCTGCCCACTCCTCCTCTGCAGCAGGAGCCCTCTCACCCAGCCCTGTGCCCTTCCCCATAAGCAACGTTACAGGGGCAGAAGGGCGAAGAGGGACCTTCCAGGCTTAAGGAGGAGACAGGGGAACGATGAAGGGAGGGATTAGGAAAGAGATCCAAAAAGAGGAAGAGGAGAGAGGCAGGCAGTCAGGCAGGTCAGCAGAGGGAGACTAGAACAGATGAGACAGAGAGACACAGAGAAAAAGCCACGCCAAGATCTGTCCTAATTATTGAGTGCCTACTGTGTGCCAGGTTCTGTTCTAGGCCTTTGGGGAGAAAGTGGTCAAGAAGACAAGCTCTCTCCTTAAGAAGTCTGTGTTCTCATGAATGACTGATGACAAATTAATATATAATAAAAGTTGTTACAGAAAAGTAAAGCAGATGACGGTCTCCTGTCAAGTAGAAGCAAGTTTCTCTCAGAAGGTTCTGGCTCCTAGTTCGGCACTGTTGTGTTAATGTGAAAGCAAAACATACCAGACAATTAAGGCAATGTTTTGATTCAGGTTATTACAATAAGGAAAATGTACATGAAAGAAGCACGTCTCAAAGAAAAGGAAGGGACCTTTTGGCTTAAATGGGTAGGTGGACAGGCAAGTCATCCTTGAGTCTTACAGGAGCCTTGAAGAAGGATAGAGATGGGTCTCATTGCAAAATATTTGAGGGTAGGTGGTCTTTTGAGATTTGGCCTTGGAAAACAGGAGGATGGGGGATTTGGGAAAACAAAAAAGTAGGGGATTTCTTAAGCATTGTTGTTTCCACGGCACAGGTCTCAGATAAAGTTCAACTTTATCAACTCAATTACTCTGAAAACTAAATGTGATTTCTTCTCTGTGCTTATTACCTGTAACTCTGGAGTCCCTCAAGTGGCACCCAGGGCCTGGCTCCTGCCTGCTCCCAATGAGCTGAAATGGGGAAGCTCATATGAGAAGGGCTGCACCTTCCAATGGCCAGAACCCAGGCAAATGGCCACACTTACCTGCAAGGGAGGCTGGGAATTAGAGTCTACTGGGCGCCCAGGAAGAAGGAGAAAGTGGATGTTGGTGGTCACAGCTTGCGGGCCTTGTCTCATGTGCTTTATACACTGCTCCCTTTCTCTTTAGGGAATTCCCTCTGCCTCCTTCCTGGCCCATCTCTGATTAGACAGCTTCTGTGTACACTCCCAAAGTCATTTAAATATGACTTCCTTTAGGAATTTTTTCTTGACCACCCATGTGGGTTAGATACCCACTGAATGTTTCTGTAGCACTCAAAGATCTGTTATACCACTCACACCGTTCTACAATTATTTTCTCATCAGTCCCCCACACTAGACCTCAAGGTCCCTGACATTAGGAACTGTGCTTTTTGTCTCTCCGTCCTTAATGCCTAGCAACACTGGGCACTGGGTAGGTAATTGGTAATGTGTGTTGAATAAATGAGTGAACTCTGGCTCACTTCTAAATTGCCAGGTCCCCAGATGTACTCCAGAGTGATCATTTCAACAACAACAACAAAACAGAGAGACCCCAGTAACCTTCCTATGAGATTTTATTTGAGACCTGAAACCACCCCCCCACCACCAAAGAAGACACTAAGCATTTTTGATGATAGGGATGCAAAGAGAGCTCAGATGCTTATTTCGAGTTCTGTCCACTAAGCATCTCTGAGAGCCTGATTAGCCCTCAGTAAACAGAACTGTGGCCTCAGCTTCCTGGCAGGCGAGGATGGAGGTGGCAGGTACCCACTGTGTGAACTGGGCTGAGACAGCAGCTATCCTGGAAGGAGGGCAATGGGCTGGAAGGGACCCTGTGTGCTTAGGATCTGGGTAAGTCAAGCAAACATGTACATAGTGACACACTTGGCTGCAGCTCCTATCATCCCCACATTGCTCCGAGGAGGGAGTGAGCACCAAAGACAGTAAGACCTTATTAACACAGGAGAGAACGGCTGAGTCATTTCCATAATGACAGACTCAAGGCAGGAGTCATTGCCACGCCAGAGAAAGAGAAAGAGAAAATGGTGACACTTTTTATGTTGTTATTGGCTGGAGTCTCACCTTTACAACTTCTGAAGACATGATATGGTTCACACCTCCAAGAACAAACAAAATGGGGAGGTTACCTCAGGTGCATGAGTAACCAGACAGCATTGGGACTGGCACCTATGGCCCGTGGGGGAGAGAGAAGCTACCCAGGCGGGGCGTGAGAAGGGCCTGGGAGGAGTTAGGTATCTACAGCTCTTGGGCCAGTCGGGTACACTGCCACCTCCTCCATTCATGTTTGAGATTCATTAGAGCCAAGTGGGTAAAACGGAGGAAAAGAACATAAACAAATGTTTTAACCGTAGATTGACTTGAGTTCTATTATATATGTGGTAAAATTAATGAAATAAAAATCAATCACACCTTTTGAATCGTATCTTTATGTCCTGGTGATTCTTTTCTTTGTCCGGCTGGTTCTTAACTGAGCCCTTAGGGAGCCACGGAGAATGTCTGAAGGCATAAGGACAGGCCTCTCAGAAATGACCCAAAGGACCTCAGGGACACTGTGGCCTCAGGACAGTAGTTGCCAAAGGCGTCTGTGCTCTCTAGCTGCCCGCAGAACAGAGGAAAGCTGCTGAGCGCTGCTGTGGAGCCACAGGTGTGCACGTCTGTTCTGCAGGAGCATCCAGCTGCTCGGATGGGGACCACAGTGATGATGGTATTAGCTAACACTTATTAGAACTTAAAATGTACTAGGCGCTAAGCTAGGAGACTCACATGCAGTATCTTGTTTAATCCTCACAATCACTCTATAAAATACGTACTACATACAGTTGTCATTTTAGGGGGGAACATACTGGTGGAAAAGATGCTGAAAAACTTAGCTCCGAAGTGAGTCAGACTGGGAAAACCCACCTCCAGGCCCTGCAGAGGTGAGCCGGTGAGTTTCGTCGTCAACACCGGTTGCGCCCTGGGGAGCCAGTGCAAGCTGTTTCTTCAAATTTCCTTTCAAACTTCAGCATATAACCTTCACCCCCACTGATGCCACTTTAATCAAAGCCTCCGTCATCTCTCATTTCAACTAGAAATAATTGCTGATATTACTTAAGCGCTCCTTGGGTGCCAGGCATTGTTCTAAGCACTTCCCTTATGTTCGTTCGACGGTTTGGCCCAGCGAGGCAAGACGAGGTAGGAGTCTGACTCAGACTCTGCACTGCACCTCTCCAAGGGGAGCCATGCACACTGTGTTCACAGGCTCCAGGACCTGGCCCCAGCCAGGTTTGCACAAGGTGGTAGCCCTGACTGTTCTCACTTCCCTCTGACTAGTGAGAAAACCCAGGCACAGAGGAGTTCTTTAACTTGTCCACGCTCACTCATACTGTTCATTAGCGGAGAACCACCCTTCAAACCCCGGTCATCTGGTCCCACAGCTTCAACCTCTCCACCCCTTCATTAACACCCTAATGGTCATCTCTGCTTCTGCTCTTGCCCTTTACACTCTCTAGGAGCCAGCGTGTTTTTAAAAGAAACAAATGATATGACTCAAAACCCACCAAAAGCTTCCTGTCATTCCTGGAATACAATCTGAGCAAACTCCTCAGCAGGTTCCACAAGGCTCTGTATGATCTGGCACCTGAACAAGTCTTTAGACTCATCTCCCCAGCTCACTGTGCTCCAGCCACACTGGCCTTTTTCCTAAGTTCTTGCCAAGCTGTTCTACCACAGGACCTTTGCACACGCTGTTTGTTTTACCTCTGCCACATGCTTTGCCCGACCTTCCCATGGGTTTATACCTACCCCTTATTCAGGACTCTGCTCAAATACCATCTGCTCCAGAGAACGAACGTCCTTGATCTTTTCACATAAAACAGCCTCAGACCCTCATCTGCTGATCTCTTTCCCATTTCCCTCCTTTGTCTTTCTTTACAGCACTTAACAGTACTTAAAAGTATATCATAGATTTATTCACCTGGTTTATTAGCCCCTAGATGTAAACAGGGATTTTGTCATCCTTAACGCTGAGGCCCCAGGGTACGTAGCTGGAGTTCGAGAAATACTGGTTGAGTGAATGAATGAGCCAAGCCTCTGGAGAACAGGGCCTCCTCAGCTCCTTCCCAGGGCACACAGACAGTTCTCAATAGAAACCAACTGAACAGAGGAAGATGGAAAAAGCAGAAGGAAGGAGAAAGAAGAAAGCATTATTCAGATTCCATTTTAACTATTCTCAGTTTTTCCTGGTTGTCAGCTTAGTAACATCTCACTTAGTTCTCACATCCGAAGAAGTACTTTAGCAACAATGGGGAAATATGAGGATAATGGCCAGAAGCACACTTACATCAATTTACAAATGTGTCCTTTTTGCCTATACTAACAGGAAAGAGCCTGTCATGAAAGAAACAGACTTCAAATTACTTATCTTTATGGAGCTCAAACCACAAGATTTTGTGTTTATTTTATTTATTTTTTTATGATTCTGCTTTATGAATCCTCTAGGCCATTTAATTTATTGTGTTTATTTTTTCTATAGCTTCAAGATAAAATGTTTATTTCCACTATCCTCTGTTCCTTCAACTTAGCTTTTAGAATTTCCACCATGGTTTACAAGAATTGATTCAATTCACTGGACACCTGTGCATTCCCTCCATAAATTGTTTTGTCAGTTTTTATGGAGGTGGAGCCCAGGTTTTTCTAAGTTGATTTAATATCTGCGTAGCAGGTGTTTTTAGTTAAATAAGCTAACATTTTCATAGCATGTGATAGCTTACAACATAGTTTAATCCTCAACCTTGGGCACGGTGTTATTGCTACCATTTTGGTTAGTGGGCGAACGAAGGCACAAAGGAGCTGATACCTTGTCCTGGACCACGTAGCAAGAAAAAGAAGACTGGACTTCGAAATCTGATCTTTTCACTTCATATTACAAGCAAGCAAGAGTAATGAAAGCAACCTAAGGAAACCCAGCTCTCTCTGGGGTGGAGACCCCTAATGCCAACACCAGACATAGGTACCACACTTTACAGTTTATAAAACACCCTTGGGCTCTTGTCCAGGCAGTGATGCAGGGGTGCTAATGGCTAACAGGAGCATTACTGCATCACAAACATTGGGCCCTCCAAGGGTGGGGCAAGCAGCCAACAAGTTTCATAGTGCAGAGTTCAGAATGACCCCGACCCTGAACCCATGTGCTTTCAAAAGGACAACCTTAAGTCAGCATGGCAAATGGGATCTGACAGTCACTACACTGTTGTTTCAGAAAACAGTGAGTACCCAAGAGATTTGGGGAAATCTTCCATCAAAAATATTTAACACAAGCACTGAGTCCCTCACAGAATACAGCTAAAATACTTGAATATTTTTTCCTCTGCAATATCTCTTTCCCTGATGGTCCCAGATAAATAGGATGTTACTGTACACATTACTGACCTCTCAAATCTAAGTTCCAGCACTTTCTTAAAAAATATCTGTTCAAAGCTGCCACTTTAAACAATGAAAAAATTAACAAGCTTCCCATGAGCCTATAGTGTTTTAGTCTATGAAAATCAAAAAACAAATAAACCTTGCCCAGCAAGCCTCCAAAATTTTCAAACCGTTGGCAATAAATGAAATATTGCTATGACCTTTGGCTTTCATGGGCTCAAAGCAACTGTGTTATTTATTTATTTATTTATTTATTTAATCCTCACCCAAGGATATGTTTATTAATTTTAGAGAGAGAGAGAGGAAGGGAGAGAGAGTGAGAGAGAGAGAGAAATATTGATGTGAAAGAAAAACATTGATTGGTTGCCTCCTTTACACACCCCACCTGGAAATCGAACCAGCAACCTACGTAATGTGTCTTGTCCAGGATTTAAACCTGCAACATTTTGGTGCACAGGATGACACTCCAACCAATTAAACCACTGGGCCAGGGCAAAGCACCTGTGGTTTTGATCTTCATGCACCATATTTTCAGTGAGTGCCAAAGAATTAAACATATTTTCTGGAGTAAAATAAAGCATATTACAAAGTCTCAGGGCTCCTCAGAGGATTAAACACTATTTAAATGACGGGAGAAATTCTGTTGACTAACCCACTATCGGACCCCAGAACACCACAGGTGTAAACGGCAGAGGACATGAGGGATGTGCGTGCCTGTGACACAGGTCACCCACCCTACCTCCTCACTACCTCCAGGAGACGCCCACCTTCCAGATGCCCTGAGCCCTGGCAGAAGAAGCCCTTGCCTCCTGCGGCCACTCACCTTGCTCAGCCACTGCTGAGTGCAGCTGCCATGCTCCTGGGTAGCCAGGCTGTGTCTAACCCACAGAGAGGGAGGCTGTATCTTTGCCCATCACTAGAGCCTTCCCCCAGTGACCCTGCCCATGGCTGACCTCCCTGGAAGAGAACAGAAGAGTTGGGGTTTTTTCCATGGGAAGTTTTCATCACTGAACTACAAAATGTTTCCATGTGGAAACTGAAAAGGCCTCTAAGCCCTCGCCATTGAAGACTTCTATTGGTCTTGGGCCTCCTTAGGGAATGTCTGCTTTTTAACACTGTTAAAAGAAAATAGGCCAGAAAGGGAAGCCCATTGTGTCACCCCTTCTCAAAACCTCCTGATGACTCCCTATTTTCTCGATGATAAAGCCTTATTGTCATATGTGAAGTCTGCCATGAGCTAGTTCAAGCCTGCCTGCCCCATCTTAACTTTCCCCCATCCCTCCTCACCCCAGGCCCATGTCTATCCTTGAATCTCTGTCCCCCCACAATCTCCCTAAACTGCGATGGTTCTACATTCATTCTTTTTCCTTAGGCTCTCTCTGCTCTTTCTTGTTCACATTGCTTTCCCTCTCTGGGGTGACCACATTCCCAGCTACTTTGATGAATATTCTGTTTCACAAAGTCAAATTCAAATGCCTTCTCTTTCCTGAATATTTCCCCCAAATCCTTACCCTAGCCTTTCAACTCACTTTATCTCTCCAAAGGCCTTCCCTGAAGGTTATCTGTGCACCTATCTGTCCTCCTGAAGGAACCCTGCCCACTCCCCTCTGTATCCCCCAGGGCCTGTCTTGGGTCTAACACAAAACTTACTACATATTAGCATAACTAGAATGGAACCACAAGTCTACAATTCTCAAAGAAAATCCAGGGAGCAGAAAGCTGGAGGGAAATGAAAATTTCTCCACTTTTTACCCCTTCCCACCCTTTCAACACTGACCTTGACATTCTTCCTCACTGCTCTGCCATGCAGGCTTCAGCACCAGTATCCTCTGGCCAAAGTTAGGTGGCAGTGAAGCCACCTTAATTCAGGTGGCTAGCTAAGGCCACTAGATTCCTGGCAAAGCAAGTGGAATTTCAGTAAAGCAGGTAGGAGACTCCAGAGCCAGTTTCCAGTCCTCAGCGCAGACATTACGCTAAGTAAGCTTCCACCTCCCACACACCGTCCTCCCTTACTGCTTCTTCCCTCCTGTGTGGCCGGCATCTTCTGCAGACAGGGTTCAACTGAAAAATTTGGGGGAAGTTATGTAATACTCATGGCAGAAACTTCCCATTGTTTAGCTCAATATCCATTCTTTACTCCCTTGGTAACAGAAGCTGTGCTTTTTAATTGGCCATCCACAATAAAGACTACATTTCCCAACCTTCCTTGCATGTAACTAAGTTTTGGACAAAGAGTTGTAAGTGGAAGTGGTGTGTGTGAAATTTCCAGAAAGTGCCTTTAAAGCAGGAGGGTGTATCCTTCTTGGCCTCTTCCTACTTCCCTTGGGCTGGAATGCAGAAGGCGTGGCTGAAACTTAAGCAGCCTTGGTCTTGGACCGTGAAATGGAAGCAAATGCTGAGGATGGCCGTGCAACAAGATAGAAGGAGCTGGGGTCCTGACACCGTGTAATACCTTATACATTCCAGGTTGTCCATCTCCAAACTCCCTTCAGATGTGAGAGAAGTCTACCTCTATCCTCCTTAAGTCATTATTACTTTGGGTTTTTCTGCAACATGCACCAAAATCAAGCCAAACTGGGACATTTCTGAGCCGTCATGTCTTTCTATAAAAACTATCAATGTCATAGAGTTACTCTGAATATTAAATGGAAAGCTCTTTTAAAGTGCTCTTCAAGAAGACTGTAGCCCTGACTGGTGTGGCTCAGTTGGTTGAGTATTGTCACGCAAAGCGAGACTTCATGGGCTCGATTCCCAGTCAGGATACATGCCTGGGTTGCAGGCCCAGTCCGTGGTTGGGATGCGTGTAACAGGCAACTGATGGATGTTTCTCTCACACATTGAAGTTTCTCTCCCTCCTTTTCCCTCTCTCTAAAAATAAATAAGTAAAATCTTAACAAAAAAGACTCTTTTAAAGTCTCAGTTTGACCCATAGCAGTGATCAATAAGTACCTTTTCCTACTCCCTTCTTTTCCAGCTCAGAGTTGAGAGGTTTTCTTGTGAGTTTTACCAGGTGCTTTAACATGGATGTCTTCCCCAGAGTTCTGCCCCTGATTCATTCTAACTAACACACAGCATTTGGTAAAGTGGAAATAACAACATCTGTGACTTACTCACAAATGCCTCATGTGAGACAAGCAACATTCTCATTTTACTGAAGAACCTAAGGGTCAAGGAAGTGAAAAACTAGCTGGAAGTTACCCGGATCATCAGTGGCAGTGCTGGGATTCAAATCCAGAGCGGGCTGGCTCTGGAATCCATGCCCTTGACCACACTGCTGCTCCAATTGGAGGAGCCTGGGAAAGTGAAAGGATTACCCTGCTATTCATCTGCTTCCAGATCTGCCATCACCCAAACCAACACCTGGATCCATTTCCAGGTCTTTATCTCCCTCTCTCCAGCGGGGCAGAGGTTGTGGTCATGCATTTGCATTCCTTAAGTCCTTGAATTGTGTAAAAAGTGTTGCAAAAAAGGACTTTTTCCTCATAACTGAATCTGGGACTCTGTCCTCTTTCTAGTGATTTTTGACTCCAGGTAAACAGCAAGTTTATTTGTAGTGTCTTACCTGTGAGCCATATGGTTCTAGTTTTAAGTACCTGGCCACTACTATAAGGATCAACATTTGGACAAATAAACAATATCTATAAATTATGTAACAAGATATTAAATGGAAGCTCTGATGAGGCACCCAAACTCACTATGTTCACAATCTCAGGTTAAGGTGTCAAATTTCCACGTGCATAGTTTCAACAGAAACATCCAGGGCCTCTTCCATAACTCTCCAGCTTCCTCACCACTTGGAGAATACAAAGAAGGGGGAAGAGAGAGGATTCTCTGAGGAGGATGTTGTGCTATGTGCCCATCCCCTCTCTTCCCTGAGCGAGGAAAGATTCTGCCTCCTCATCCTCCAAAGAGCATCATATGTGACCCCTGTAACTGGGGACCAGGGTCTGGGAGACCAAAGGACAGGCCACCTGCTTTAGAAGCTGAGCCAGGAGCCTACTGCTGTGGCAGGGTTGCCTGCACTCCAAGTTTTTGGGGGTAAGAGTTGAATAGTGTTGGGACCACGAACTGAAAGCAAACAGATCTCATGGAGAGTCACCCAGGATCTTGGCCTGAGGGCTTTTTGGAGGAAAGACTGCAGCAGTGAGAAGTTGGAGGTAAATGACCAGGAGCTGAAGGAGTGACAGTAATCCCTCAAAACAGAGATGCCCTGACTTGGGAACAAGGGCACTACCAGGGAGGGGTGCCTGGTGGGGAACCTACACATTGCTCAGGTAAGCATCCCAAGAGATGGATAGCCAGCTTTAGATGACTGGCAGGCCTTGAAAGGTGAGGCCAGCTTATGACAATCCCTGTTGAAGTGAGACTTTTGCTCACCTGGGGAGAAGTCAACACAACCAGCACCCAGTTCTCCACAGCTGCCTCCAGCCCACAGAAGCCGAGTGGGGAAGGACACAGGGTCCGACATCTCATCAGATTCAGAGTTCTCATTGTTCTCATGGAGGGGACAGGCTCATTGCTAGATGGAGTCAGTACCTGTTGCTTAAAATGACCCTAGGATCATCCCTTACCTGAAAATAAGCAAAATATTCTTGGGGCTTGACGCAGAGTTCTTGTCAAGGAGCAGCAAAGGATCGCCAAGAGTGAACGGATCATAAAGAAAGCTGAGCGAACACAAATAAAAATGTGTTTTGATTATCTTACAAGTCTGCTGGGCAGCACACAGGCAGCTCTTGTTTATGTGTTGATAGTCACACAGGCAGAGCTGCACGGCGGCAAATCAGAGGCACAGCCGCCCTCGGGAAGGGCCCCAGCGTCATGTTAGAGGGAGTCACTCTGAGTTTGAGATGATACAGGGAATGTGCCTGGCGCACTCAGGGGAGGAAGCAGGTCCTCTCTGGGGGAACATGACTCTGCCAATTTTTCCTTTGGGCCAAGTCCCTTCCAATTCCCCAACAAGTCCAGTAAGCAACTTCTACAGCCGTGGTGGCTGGGCCCAGGCTACTTCAAAAGTAGACATGGGACAATCATCCTGAAGCCCCTGACATAGTAATCCTGAGATCATTGAGGGTGATGGCCTGAGACTTAACAGAGCTTCACAGTGCCCACTGGGGTCCCTCATGTCAAGATTTGGAGAGCTTTTCACCTCGGAGGTCAGCTTCTGCCTCCTGACTCTGTCAGGGGTAATGGAGGCGGGAACCCCTGCTTCTGAACTGCCTCCAAGGAAGGAGCATGGAGGAATGCTGCTCCTCCCAAGTCCCTCGCCTTGATTGCTAACTCTGCCCCAAGGCTACACGACATTCCTCCCCCTGCACCTCTGGACCGCTGGGCTGCACTATGGCTACCCTACCAGGCAGCCCCTGGTCCTTACCGGGCTGGTGTTAGTAACACATTTGTTTATCTTTTCTGAAACAGGGTATGTTTAAAAATTACAAAAGTTAGAATAAAAAGAAATCAACTAAGAGAAAATATCTACACATGGAGGGAGCTACAGAACACAAGGTTGTTTTTCTGGAAAAACCAACCTCTAGCTAGCTGCGCATGGCTGGGCTGCTAACACGGCCTCTCACCCGAGCTCCTCATTTTACTGTAATAACTCCTGTGGGGCCACACCCCAAAGCCCAGCTTTTAGTGCAGAAAGATGGACAATAGAGTTGCTTGGGAGATAATGGAAATGCAAAGTCTTCTGGGAAGGCGACACTAATCCAAAGACACTGGCCGAGGCATCCCAGGTGAAGGCTTCAGTGTCTCAGTTCCCCTCATCTCACAATAGCATTCATTCGCTCCACAAACACCTCCTGAGCACCTACTGTATGCCAGGGCCTGGAGTAGACACTGTGGGTTTGGAAATGTCTCAGCACCTGCTCAGACTCTAAAGTACAAGACAGTCATATACAGAGAAGTTCTAAAGGAGAATGTGGCAGTTGCCGTCCTCTCTGGGAAGCAGACCCTGAGACAGAGTTGAGCATGCAGGGTGCCCCTGGGGTCATCTGTGGAAGGGACAGGAGGACGCAGTGTGGACAGAAGGAGACGGCGAGCTGCACTGTAGGCCTGATAACAGCCTCAGGGACACGCAGGGAGCTCTGGTGCTAGAAAGGCCCTTCAGAGTGAGGTGAGATAATGTCACCTGCTGCACTGAGCAGTCACGGGGTGTGGGCCACCAGAAGGGGGCATGATTTGGGCAGTGGGGGCACTTCCTGGGGAGCTGGATGGCACCCCAGCTTGTGGGACAAGTCTTTCAGTTAGAGGATCTGCGTGGTGTGCTGCAGTGCCCACCACATCACCCGAGTGCTCTGAGAGCAGGGAGGGGAGCAAGGAACTGCCCGGAAGAACCACGAAGGCTTCACTGAAAAGAGTCGGAGAGGATGAGAAGAGATTTTGGTCAGCACGTTCCCTTGAGCTACGGTGCCTATGGGTTACCCTTGCTTAATGGCTGGGGAGAGCGTGCTGCGGGGCAGGTGAGAGAACGCAATTCCCTCCTCACCACCACAAAGGCCCGACTTCTTCCCCTGTGTGTGAAGCCAGGGAGCTCCAGCTCATTCCATAAACACCACAAGAGCATAAATATGTAGATAAGCAGTAAACTAATGTGGTCAGAAAGAGGTCAAATCATGATCAGCTGGTGAGCAATCCGATACAGCCTTTTAATCAGCAAATATTTAGTCTATGAATAAACACCCATACCTGGCTGCCTCACTTCCTTCCTTACCAGTAAGGCTGCAGTCTGCCGGCTGCAGTGTAAATGGAGGGGGGGGCCTCATGTTTTAGATGACGGCGCTGAACCCAGCCCTGCCTAAGCTGCTCCTTTTCTGTGTGACCTTAGCCCTGTCACTTCACCTCTCCGAGCTTCAAGTCCATCATCTGTAAAGCAGAGCTAACACCCCCTTCCCAGGACTGTGTGCCCTAGTGAACTAATGCAGTAACACTGTGCTGTACATGGTGGGCCCTGGTACCGCTTTGCTGCCTTGCACAACTCACCGGGGCTGCAGGAAGTGACCCCGCCTGCTTTAAGGCCATAGCTGATCTCCCTCACTCTTTCATGAAAGACAGGGTTACCACTAGAGCAAACCCAAGGTCACCTTTATGTGTTCAGTCTGTTCAGACAGAGCTGTGACTGGTAATGAACAAGGACTGAGGAATAAGTGGCCTCAGTCTTTTCTCTTCTTGCTAGTCCTGAACTGGGGTGAGAAATGGTTGCTTAGCGACGGTGTTGATTCATCTGTGGAGCCGCGAGGCCCAAGGGCCCTCTTCCCACCCGGGAAGGGACACCACCTCCACCATGCTAGTCAGAGCTCTTGTCTTTGAGGATGGTTTGGACGCTTGTTCCTAAAAGGGGTTTTATTCTGAGGTAAACTGGGGGCATTCCTCTGACGGGAATTACCACTGAGATGAAAGAAGAACCTGGAGGGGGTGGGGGGGTTGGGGATTGACAGCAGCAGCAACTTGGGGCTCCTGCCCACTCTTTTCATGGAGTGAATTACTATGGAACAGAGGCAGGATGACGAAAGAGAAGCCACACAAACAGGCCTCTGTTTCATGCTTGGCAGGAAGAGCCTGGGACTTCTTTTTCTCTTTTTAAGTCTCTCTCAGTCCCAGCCATTGTGCTGTGCCCAGGACAGAGAGCTGGGCTCCTGGGCCTCTCCGAAGTGGGGGTGAGGGGATGAGTCAGAGCTCCTTGAAGAGGGTGACACCTGCAGTGACCTGTGAGTAAGGAATTTCTGTTTCTGTTGAGCTGGCCTCCCAAACTGTCTGGTGCCCTCCTCTCTGAGAAGGGGACACACCATTTATTCCAATTGCTTTTGCAGCGAGGCCTCAACAGTCAGATTTTCCATAAGACTAAAAGGAATGAGCTACAACATTTTAAGAAAGCAGGGTTTCTTCGGTAAGTAGCTTCAAATGCTTTTCAAGGTGAAAAACAATGAAAGAAGTAGAGCCAGTAGGATCAGCCCGGCCAGTTTTAAATCATTCACAGTGCAAGTTTACAATTAGATAACTCTTTTTAAGAGCAACTAATGGAAGAAATCAACTTTCAGTGAACTTCTAGGTGAAAGCATTTGATAGTGCAATAAAGCCCTGCGCTGCAGACAGAAAGATGCAAAGCACCCTGGAAGAGTTGGCCTGGCCCCACCGCTTTGCTCTCCAGCAGGCGTGGGCACCTGAGGGGTTTACATCCTCCCCACAGAGGACTGTTCCTGACAGATACCAGTCTAATCACTCGGCACCGGGTGAGCTGCAACTGCTCTAAAGGTCACAGTTGCTGCCTGAGCCTTTTTTTTTTTTTAATGCCCAGCAGCCCAATATACAAAATAGTCTGTGTCACAGGGTGATGGGCCTTTTCTAGTTTCCTTCTCCTGTAGTACAGAAATCCAAAATGCCTCCTTGTGGAAGTCCCTCCCCGCCTCCTTGTAAAGAAAGCTATGGGAGCCAAAGACTCTCTCTCTCTCTCTCTCTCAGCCAGGAGAGCCCTGTCATCATACTGCTAAGGGAACTGGAAATGAGGAGGGTGAGGTAGAATTATTTAGCCCCAAAATTTAGATATATATCAATTTGAGGTGTGGAAGGTTTGTAGGCCCACTGTTGAGTTGGCAAACCCTATTAGCCCTCCGGATCCATAACAAGAATAATCTGACTTCTCCCCCACACCAGCCCCAATCACTGGGGGAGGAAGGAAGGAGTGCAGGCATCTGCTCTGACTCTTCTGGTTTCATGGTGCAAGAAGTAGATATTTATTCAGGTCAAATCAAAAGAATAGAGGTTCATTATCAAGAGTACAGAAAAACTCAGGAAAAGAAACAGAATATTTGGGAAATGTTCTCAGCAACTCTTTTTCTGTTGTTCTCCCTTCTATTGTGCGCTTTTCCTCGGCCCAGTCTTAGTTTTGCCTCCATATAGTGCTTACTTTGGGTTTTATCTCCTGCCACCTTTAATTTTGGATGCCATGACCATGGACCCTGCATGGCCCCAGCTTCGTCTCTTTCTGGATGTGCCCCTTTTGGGCTCAGCTCCTGGTGCTAACTCATCCTCTCAATATTTTTAGTTGAAAATCCTGGGTGAGATCATCATTTTGAGCTTGGTCACGTCAGACACTGCCAGACAGACTCTACATGACCCTGGGTCAACAGCCCAGCCCAGGCGTTTCCTATGGCAGGATGAGGAAGGAGGGAGAGAAAAAGGATCCTGCCTGGCTAAGGCAGGCCCTTCAGTGGAAGTACCTGAGGGTACAGTGTTTAATGTAAGTGACCTGTGGGCTCCGGGTAACCGGTCTTTGGCCATCTGGATTGGATAGGCAAGCATCCTCAGAAATTATTCTATTTTGTGTGACATCTGTTTCATGTTCAAGGAGACAGACATAGACAAACTGTGAAGTAATTTCAGTATTCAGTGGATTGCAGGTATTTGTGAGGGACCAAACCTAAGCAACATGCTGGTTTGGGAGATGACACAAAATTAACAGTCTTAGAGGGTTTCATCTTTTGATGCAGGCATCCTGGTCCTATGAGAAAGAATTCTCTAGTTCTCCTTTGAATCCAAGGAACTTTGGGTAACTGAGAAGAGCTCTCTCTGGAAAAAGGAACTCTCATATTGCTGGTAGGAATGTAAACTGGTACAGCCATTATGGAAAACAATATGGAGGCTTCTCAGAAAATTCGGCATAGAGCTACCACATGGCCCACCAACCCCTCTTCTGGGTATCTACCTGAGGGAAAAAAAGTGAGAATGTTTATTTGTAATGAGATATGTACCCTTATGTTCACTGCAACAGTATTCACAGTGGACAAGAGATGGAAACCACTGAAGTGTCCTTCAATAGACATTGGATGGAGAAGCTGTGGTACGTGTACACTATGGAATACTACTCAGCCATAAGAAGAAATACTGCCACTTGCAACAACATGGATGGATTTTGAGAATACCATGCTAAGCGAGATAAGTCAGATGGAAAAAGCTAAGAACCATATGATTTCACTCATATGTGATATAAAACTGAAAGCAACAAATGAATAAGCAAGACAAACAAGCAAACAATAGAAAGTCATAGACACAGACAACAGCATGGTGGTTGGGGGAGGGAAAATAGGGAGGAGCTAGAAGAGGGTAAAGGGGGTCAAATATATGGTGACAGAAGGAGATTTGACTTTGGGTGAAGAACACTCGGTGCAATATGCAGATGATGTGTTACAGATCTGTACTGTTGAAACCTATATAATTTTATTAACCAATGTCGCCCCGAATAAATTTGAATTAAAAATAAATAAAGAAGACCTGTCTTTGGGCCAGGGTCAAGGGAGACGGGCTGTCAAAGGCAGGACTCCGACACAGCCCACTGTTGTGCTGGAAGGCTGGCGCCCGCTGAGAGGGCGCTGGAGGCCCTCTCCACCCTGCTGCTTCTCTCACCCATCCGTGTCGACACCTTCCTCAGGTTACTGCGTCTGATCCTGAAGGAAAGCTTCGTTATGACTGTTTGTCCTTTTAGAAAAATCACATTTCAGGACTTTAAGTCCCAGTCTCCCTGTAAGAATTATATTCACAATCCTCAGCTTGACCCTAGAAAGGATCACTGTACTTTTGCAAAGAAGAAAAACCTCTTGCTTTTCTCCTCTCGACCCTCTACTCCCCACTCTTCACTTCCGGCACTCAGACACTTCCGTTCTGGTCACCAGATATGTGTGGGTTTTTCCCACACACAAGAAATTCTCAGACACCAGCTGGGTGTCCTACAATTTAACTCAATTCTGATGTGCACTACCTGGAGATCGTGTCAGATGCCACAGCTGAAGAGCTCTGTCTCACACATCAGATGCCAATTTCAAGTCCAGATACCAATCTCAAGACCAATAAGCTATAAATCACAAGTTCCCACAATCCCCTCCTCAGATTCAATCAAGTTGCTAGGGTGGCTCACAGAACTCAGGACAATAGTTTACTTAGTTAAGAGTTTACTGGTTTATTATAAAAAGATATGATAAAGCATACAGATTAACATCCAGATGGAAGAGACGTGTAAGAGCGAGATGCGTGGGAAGGGACGCACAGCTTCCATAGCCTCTCTGAGCTCACCACTCTCCCAGAACCTCCACGTGTTCAGCAGCCTGGAAGCTCTCCAAACCTTGTACTTTTGGGATTTGTATGAAAGCTTCATCACGTAGGCATGATCACATTAACTGTATTTCCAGCCTCTCTCCCCTCTCTGGAGAATGGGGGGATGAGCTAAAGATTCCAAGTTTGCAATCATGGCTGGGTCTTTCTAGTGACCAGCACTCATTTAGGAGCCTCATTAGAACAAAAAGTGCTCCTATCACCCAGGAAATTCCAAAGGACATAGAAACTCTGTGTCAGGAACCTGGGTCAAGGACCCAAAAGTAGATTAAAAAATGCTCCTAGTGCTCTTATCTCTTAGAAGGAAAGTACAAGAGTTTTAGGAGCTCTTTGCCAGGAACCCAGGAGAAGAGACCAACATATATTTTTTTCTAGTATCTCACATTGTGCTTCTGACCAACTAGTTGTAAATCAGCGATTTCCACAGCACTCTCCTTGGGTTCAGTCATTTCCTAGAGCAGCTCACAGAACTCAGGAAAACAATTTGCTTATTATGTTAACAATTTATTATAAAAGGATGTATCCCATGAACAGCCAGATGGAAGAAATTTGTAGGACAAAGTACATGGGAAGAGGTAGGGAGCTTCCATGAACTTTCTAGGTGCATCGTGCCTCCCAGCCTCTCCCTGTGCTCACCAACCTGGAAGTTCTCCAAACCCCATCCTTTTGGGTTTTTAGGAGGTTTCATTCCATAGGCATGATGGATACAATCATTAGCCATTGGTGATTAATTCACCTCCAGCCCCTCCCCCTCCCTAAAATGGTAGGAGAGGGACTGAAAATTCCAACCTGCTCATCACATGATTGGTTCTCTTGACAACCAGCCCCTGCTGTGGTCATCTAGGGGTTTTCCAAAAGTCATCCCACTAACATAAACTCAGACATAGCCAAAAGGGTTTGTAATGAACAACAAAACACAACCATTTCCCACTTATGACTCTGAAGCTGCTTCAGAAACTGAGGATAAAACCCAAATATAATAACAAAAAATGCCTTTATTGCTCTAATCAATTAAGAAATCACAAGAAATTTAGGAGCTGTGAGTCAGGAACTGTGGACAAACACCAAAATATGTATAATACAATCGCACACACATCTTGGCAGAAGGGACAGATCAACAAACTGTAAGGGACTGCCACTGCTGGGGGACCGAGAGTTCTGATCCCACAGAGGCCACCTGCCCGGGATGGAGGCAGCGGGTCAGACCCGAGCCAGCTTGAGGAAGGACTGGGCTTCTGCCGGGAGAAGCTGATACCCGGAAGTCCCACTGCCTCAGGGAGCCGGCTCCTTCTAACCAAAGGGCCTTTCATGCAAGAGTGGCTCCTATCCATTTTATTATTATTACTGTTTCTATTATTTAAAATAACCAGAGCAGCATTTAAGCCTCCTGTTCAAAAAATTAATCTTTAAAACATTCATAACTAAATGAGCTCAAGTGATACAACAGCCTTATCATTTTGCCACGGCCAGAGTTACTAACTCTGTTTTGCAGATTTGGAAACTGAGGCTCAGAGAGAATAAGAGCTAGTATAAGAGAGGAAAAAAGTTTTATTTGACTCTCTCAGGGTTCCTGGTTGGGTCTGAAAATTAAACTGACAAAGACAATTAAGGAGAAAAACACACAACTTCATTTAACAAGTTTTAGGTGACATGAAAAATCTGTGAAGAAATGGTTAAACTTGAGTGTTTTATGCTAGTTTTGGTGAAGAGCGAACAATAATGGAGAACTATGACAGCACAAATAAGTGTAGTAAATTGGGGAAACTTAACAAGGCCTGTTTGTGCAGATTTTTCTTGGTGTCCCTTCATCCTGGAAATGAGGATGGGTTGTCTCCCATGAGGGTTTCAAGTCTGCTTCAGGGGAGAAAAACAGAAGAAAAGTCAGAGAGACTGCCTTCGTATTTCTGCCATTCTCTCAAATTCCTTCAGCTTGAAGGTACCATGGCACATGGTACCAAAGGTGCACATCGCAGGCAGTGTGTTCTGAACCCCGTCATCTCACATCTGGCACCTAACAGAATCCTGGTATTTGAATCCTAATTTAAGGTCCAGGGCTATTCAGCTATACTCTTCTATCTCCATTTTATCTGATGCCTAATAGTTCATTACATAAGTTGAAGCTAAAAGCAAAGCTGATAACAGTTTTATTTAAATCTAAAAGGAATACTTCTTTTGACTGTTAACCCATCATTAAATGATGCTATAAAATTTTAAAAAGTGCATAGAAGAGCTTCTTACCTCTTATATATCAGAACATGAGACCTGCTATATGAAAAACGGGTATACTGTGGTATACACAGTCATCTGCTTAAGGAGTTAAGATTAAACTCAAGAAACTTCTTGGCACAAATAAAGTGTTTTATTTGAAGGAGTTTTAAAAAGATGTTCTTTAAAGTTTTACTATGTTTCTTGGATATATAATGGTGCCTCAAATTATGTTTTAGTAACTTTCTTTTTAAATTTTTTTATTTATTGATTTTAGAGAGATGGGGAAAAAACAACATTGATTTGTTGCTCCACACATTTATGCACCCATTGGTTGATTCTTGTGCGTGCCCTAGCCAGGGATCAAACCCACAATGTTGGTGTATCGGGACGATGCTCTAACCAACTGAGCTACCTGGCCAGGGAAGTAACTTTCACTGTTACTTAAAAAAATACATAGATTCAGCATTTCCTTAAAAATAATTTTAATCAAGAAAAAATACACAGCTAACTTCATTTGGACATTTTTAAAGACTCCAGCATTTAATATATTTCTTTGGATGAGTTCAAGATATGTCCAGATTCCTACGTCATTACTAGCATAAAACAACTTTAAAGCCAAGTTTGTTCTTTCGTTGAATAAATTATCAAAGCAAATCAATTAACATATTTGCTTTTCTTTCTTATTAAAAATCATGGAAAATCTTTGATCATTAACCAATCAGTACAAAAATAAAGAAGAAATACAATACTTAAAAAACTGCTACGTTTCGGTGCTCAGAAGGCCCTTTTAAGGCTTGTGTTCCAGGTTCTTTGCACCTGAATTATTCCACTCTCTCTCTAAGATTAGATGACACTGTGGATGCTTAAGAAACCTCATAATCTCACATGGCTAAGAAAATAAACAAAACCCATGCCTGCTGACCATTACCACTGCAACTTGCGATAAAAGAACCTGC
>CM052542.1:65885559-65963054 GCA_028533065.1 Trachops cirrhosus | reverse complement strand
CAGAGGGGAGAGGGGAGGGAATTTCAGGGGAGAAGGGAAGGGTTTACAGGAACAAATATAGAGGACACATGGACAAAACTAGGGGTGTTGGAAAGGGGAGGGAGGAGGGGAGGAATGGGTGGGTGGGCTGGAATGGGAATAAAGGATAGAAACTGTACTGAATAAACTAAAATAAAAATTAAAAAAAAAAAAAAAAAAAAGAACCTGCATCTCCCCGAAATCTTTGTCAACAAAAGAGCAGTTTAGCTGACAGCTCGCATGATCCCAGTAAGAGTACCCTGGGCATCTGTAATAACTTGTCTGTCAAAAGCATCCAGAATCCCTGTTACGGAAAGCCATAAATCATAAGGCTTCCAAAAATCACAGATGTTGATTGTGTTTACCAGGGATGCCATCGTGGGAAATTTTGAAAAGTCTTAAAGAGCTTTCTCCCTATGCAAGGTATAAATGCAGAAAGGGCCAAAACATAAGTGAGGGAATCAGACTGAAATCAGGAAAGATTTTGGCCAATGGCTTGAGTTTCTTGCTTTCCATATATTATTTTTTAAGGTGGGCTATTTTAATGAAATTAAATACACAGAAAAGGTACTTATTATTGTTAGTATACAGGTTAATGAATTTTTACAAAGAACATAGCTGTGTAAACTGCACTTAAAACAAACAAAAAAAAACTGAGAATATTGCCAGAAGACCCTTTTGAACCTCTTCCTGCAGAAGGAAACTACCTGACTAGTTTGCCTGTTTCTGTGATTTATATCAAAGGGATCCTATAGTGTCTACCACTTACCTGCCTTCACTCAGCCTGTTTATGAACATCACCGTCTTGTTTCATTAGCAGTAGGCCATTCCTTCTGTTGCCATGCATTCCACTCTGCTGAATGCAGCTCAGACTATTCATTCTATAACTGATGGACATTTCGTCTATACATGGTGAACCAAAGGTTATTCTCTGGTTTGGGAAGTTGTTTAAAAAATCACGCATTTGAGAGACACACTCAGAGTACTTTTATGCTAATCTAGATGAAGAAAAGTGAGAGGTCATTTCACTTACTTAGACTTCTAACTTTGTTCTGTTTTGCTTCCCCCACCTGCCCCCCAGACTCAGGAAAACAATGTGAGTTATGCTTGTGAGAGCGTAACTGTTACAAGAGTTCCAGAACATGAGGGAGAGCCTGGGGTGTACAGGTGTGGACACAGGAATTTGCACATGTGTGTAAACTTCAGAAATGCCTCTGGTTATTGGAACATCCTCTGTACATATTTCAGAGCAGCTGGGACGCCTCACTGAACCCCAAGTTATTGTGACTTCAGTCCCTAGCAACTCAGCAAGTGTGACTATCCGACCACCTCTCACCCCCACTTCTCAAGAAAACTTATCAGGTCCTGGCCGATTTACCTTCCTATTTCCAATATAACTGTGATCGAGACCCTCTCTAGCACATAGCTCACCCTTGTTTTCCTTCTCCAAGGACATGGCAACCACCCTGCTTAAGATCTCTTTTTGGAACTCAGAAATGCTGACGGCTCACTAGGGTTCCAATAACTTGAGGCCAAGCTGGCTTAGTTCCATACAGTCCCTGTTTATCTGGGTTTAATGGTTTAAAATATTCCTAAGTGTGAAAGGAAACTCTTGAAATGTTACTCTCTGATGACCAGTACATAAATTCAAAGTCCCTTTGGGATCTGAGAAAACAAGAGTGCTCACTTGAAGGAGGGAGGCTAGGAACAGAGAAGGAAGTGTAGTGTTTAGACTCACTGGTTTGCAGTAGGAGACTGTTCTGCGTGGCATGGGCCCAGCTCCCACTCCGAGATGCACAGGACCCACACCCACGGATAGGTTCTCCCGTGGGGAATCAGGCCTGCAATATACATAGGCTGCTTTGAGACTTGCTTTTGCTAAAACTCCCTCACCCTGAATTGAGACAGCAAGTGCTTACTGTAACTTCCTAAAATCCATGCTAAACCTTCCAAGGACCAGTGTAAGAGGTTCAACTACTTTTCCCTTTTCATTTGCAAATATCCTTCTTCTGTGATGTGATTAGCAGCATCAGCTCCTTTGTTTTCTGTAAAAGGTAACCACCTAAAGCAAGCCTGTGCATAGTAAATGAGGACCATCATGTAATGTGCCCAGAAAGAAAAGAAATAAAGGCCTGTCATGGCAGAGGCTGAGGCTTTTTGCTCCTCCTGAGAGAAAAAAGCCATGCTGTCCCTTTTCCTCCACAGGACTCGGTAGTCCGCGTGAATGTCTCTCCCCCATCCACAATGTGGTGGACCCCACGAGCCGGGGTCCACATCAGTTTGCAAAGACTTTGCAAATATTTCTGTCAGTATCAAGAACCAACTTGTGTTTCATTTTTTAGCATGGCTTTGAAGAAATTATATGTGTATTCTTGAAGACATTAGGTATTATTTTATAAAGAATATACTACTGCTAATAAGCACAAATGTACAAGATGATGACTGTAAGCATTTTTTAAAGAATTGAGGCTTTTAATTATATTTTTTATTTTTTCTGCCTTGACCAGAAATATCTTTTTGTTCTTACAAAAGCACTCAAATACCACCACACAACAAGAAGGCAGCCCTCTACCTGTAAGCTAACGTGGCTTTGTTATAAAAGCACATCTGGCAGACAAATTAATGACCTGTGTCCAGGTTCAAGAACATCCTACTCTCCTGATAAAGTTCATAGGGAGGCTTAAAGAACAAAAAACGTGATAATAATATTTAAAATAATTATAATGTTAAAAATAATTTTAAAAATATAATAATAATTATAGTATACTCTGTGAATCCTGAAAAAAAATAAAAGAAACAGAGAGCTCTCCTTCCTGTGCAAGAGGTTGGTCCTCCAAGCCAACATTTCCAGTTGACTATGTTGCCAGTCACTGTGACTTTGATTAATGCATTTTCAAAATCAATCTTCGCAATGACTCTATGAGGTAGGCGATAGCATTCTCCCCATTTTACAGATGAGAAAACTGAACTTGGAGAGGTTAGGACCTTGCCAAAGTTCCAAGGAGGTGAGTGACAGAGCTAGAACTTGAATCTAGCTGTGGCCTGCAGCCCAGGCCTCGCTCACTGCTCTTTTCCACCTCCCTCGCCATACAAGCTGCCTGCGAACACAGAGGCCCCACCAGGCCCAGGACAGCCAAAGGGCTAACCTGCTAACTCCAAAGGTCAGGACAACTACCATTGGATTCATTGAAAATAGTGTAATCTAGTTCTCCAACAATTCAGTGACAATGTCAGTATTAAAATTTGGATCTGGTTTTGCCTCATTTTTTAAGCAGTTGATGTGAAGGTAATTTCACTTAGAAAACAGGACTGTTATGTCCACAGAAGGTCTACCCGTGCTTCTAGGTGCTAGGAAGGGGGAAGATAACAAAATGCAGTTCCTACATCAAAACACATAAGCGCGAGGCGACTGCATCTGTGACATGGGGCAGGTGGTGGTTTTGCCCCTTGAGTCTGCATTTCAGGTGAACACCTGGTCAGTCTGGTTAGGGGTCCACAGTGGACCCCTCTTTGGCTAAAATGCTGAAGTGAGTTCTTTCCTACCACATGTGAGATGTTCGTGAATAATACCATCAAAGGGCCGTATAAGAATGCAAATATTTGTTTCCTTGAAAGGTTCATTTTCAAGTTTTCTGAGTGAACTGTAGGATTAATTTTTTTCCCCAAAAACTCTTACCATGTGTAAGTACCTCTCTCCTCCCACCTTTCCAGCTAGAGCAGGCTGTGCTAAAATCAAGGTCACACAGATGCTTCGGTACCAGTGTGGGGATTTGAACTCTGGCATCAAGATTAGTCTGGCAGGTCCATACAGGGCTGCTCTCCCAATAGGACAGAAGCCATAGAGCCTGTTGTGGGAGGTGCTTCCAGAGGGTATATGATGGTACAGGAGCGTAAAGGCAAGGAACGGGAATATGCATATCATCAATGAAAATGTTTATGACAAACCCCATCACTGTGCGTTAGACTCACCAGTAGAGCTGGTGTTTCTTTTAGAAGGGGAAGAAGCGACAGGAGCAGGCTGGCACGGAAGAAAAGCCATGTCAGGACACAGCCAGAAGGTGGGCAACTATCTGCAAGCCGAGGAGAGAAGCCACAGGAAGAACCAAACCTGCTGGTGTCTTGATCTTCGACTTCAAACACCGGAACTGTGCTCTCACAGTTCTTTGGTTTAAGCCACCCATTCTGTGGTACTTTGTATGGCATAGCAGTCTGAGCTAACAGATACAACAAGGAGGGCCAGCAGCGAGGGGGCTGCTGAGGACCACTTGTACCTCAGTCCCAGCGGCCCCAGCCTTGCCTGGGCTCGGGGAGGACAGCGGGAGCTGACACAGAGTTGAGCCCTAACCAGGCATTTTCACATTAAGCAGGCCCATGCCGAAACAAATGAGCAAAACAAGATAAATAATGAAGAGAGTTGTAGATAGTCATGGACAGTTTTTTCTGTGACTTACGTGTTTTAATTGCCCTGTTTCCTTGGTGGTTGGTTTTATATGAACAAACATTTGTCTCAGAAAACTCATTGCTTAAAAACTTATAATCTAAACTATTTGTGGCTTCAGATTGTCAATGTTTTGAAAATAATAGCTTATGTCAAGGAAAGGTTAAATTCCACGGAAATGGCAGAGTAAGGACCTCTGAAAACCTTCCCCCTAAAACCAGAATGCTGGCAAAACTTGTCAATTTTTTCAGAATCTGGAGATGGATCAAAGGCAAGTGGCCATCTGAGAAGAGTTCTTTCAAGAAAAAAGGCCGAACCCCAGTGAGAGCAGCAAGATGTGTGACACTGTGACTTGCTCCTTCTCCATTTCCCTCCCCCACTCAGCGTCAGCCTTGGTGACCAACAGGCACAGTGAAATCCAGCAGCCTGGCAGCCAATGGAGGGGGCACGCTGGGGCTGGGGCTCCTTCAAAGACTTCTTCCCAGGAACTGTCATTATATGACATATCTGGTGGTTTTTGAACACCCCATTCACAAAGCGATCTTTATTCAAGCTGACTTGGTGCTCACCCCCTGCAGAGAGCCTTTCCCCAGGACATGAGTCAAAGACATCACAGCTGTCTAAGGAGATGGAGCACAGCTGGGTCAAACATCAGGCTCACCAACGAGCCTAAAAGAAAAAGCTGGAAAATGAGGTGTCTATAGGGACCTTTGAAAACCTTCGGCATATTTCTGGGAATCTAGAAGGCTACATGCCTGCCCAAGGCTATGCAGATGCTCAGAAAGGCCTGAGAAGGCCCTAAATTCCCACCTCTGGCCGGCCTTGAGGCTCTGCATAAGCAGGAAGGGAAGGCAGAGGGGGAGACAGCCTGCCCGAGTGCTGCGTGGAGCCCCGAACACTCACGCAGAGCTCCGCAGCACGGACAGTGAGGCTCGCTGGTACCAAGTTTTAAAGAAATTACTGTCCATTTATTAGCTGCCCACCAAGCCAAGTGAGCAGAGACTTCAGTAGCCACACATGACAAAGTATGCAGACTCGACAGAAAATCCCTAGATAAAAAAGCAACAACAAATCCTGGGAGTGGAAAGAATCTGACTCCTGGGGTTATCACATTATATTTTTTAAACATTCAGTTTCCAGCAAAAAACTTCTGAAACATGCAGAGAAACAAGAAGGTATGGCCCATACTCAGGGGGAGAAAATCAGTCACTAGAAATTGTCCCTGAGGAAGCCCAGATGTGGGACTTACTAGGCAAAAAATAAATAAATAAATTAGTTATTTTAAATAGGTTTAAAGGACTAGAGAAAACCATGTCTAAAACACTAAAGGAAAGTATGAGAAGGCTATCTTATCAAATAAAGAAAAATTATCTTTAAAAAGAACCAAATAGAAATTCTGGAGGTTTCATTTCTTGACTGAAATGAAAAACACACCGGAGGAGGCAGTAAAATCCACGAAGAAAGGAAATTCCTCACTGAGGATGCTATCTCTACCAAGTCCTCCATGCACAGTAGCTGGCAGAGCCAACCAGGCAGCTGTGCTCCCTAGTGGCACTGGTCGCCCTGAGCAGTGCCCAGCAGCTCACTCTGGACTAATGGACAGCCTATCAGTGTCAGGCATTGTCTGATGTCCCAAAATAGAGAAACCAAGGTTTGGCTGGATCTGTCTTAATGAGAAGCTGCCCTCATGGACCTGTAACTCCCAGCAAGCTCTCTCTTTCAGGCATTCCCATTTCCTAATGACTCAGGTCTCTCTGAACAGTCTCTCCCACTAATCATCTTCACACCTAGCCTGACTTACCTGTTCATTCAGCACCTGTGTGTTGTGCCATGTGTTGGAGACACAGTGGGGAACACGGCAGAAGCAAGAACGGACATGTAAGGTGCAATGTTATGCAGGGTAGGTAACCTGATGTCAGGGGGTGAGTGTCCTAGGACGAAAAACAAAACCAGCCTAGAGGGCAGGGTGCTTTGAAGAAAGGTGTCAGGAAAGAGCTCTGGGAGGGTGTCATATGAACAGAAACCTCAATAAAACACAAAGGCCGGAGAAGGAGAGTTCTGGGAGGAGGGAGCAAACACAAAAGCTGAGGTGGGAACTGGCTACACCTGAAGGGTGCATAAGAAGGCCAGTGTGAGTGCAGGCTCTTCTTTCAACATGCACTTGGATTCACCTGCCCTTCGATGCCTTCCACCACATCCCACATCCTTACTTGTAGCCCTCACATTTACGTTGTTTTAGGAATCTTCTTTGTTCTTCTTGCCCCAAGTCTGTCCCACACAATTCATCCTAAACCCGTAAACCCTAAACCACTAGAATAATTTGTCCAGACCAATTTCATCACATTGCCTCACAATCAAGGAGCTCCAGTGGCTCCCTACTGCAGCTGAGTCCTTTGGTTCCTCTGCGAGCATTTACTGGACTCCTGTTATGTCTGATACTCCTGTAGGCCCGGCGTATACACTAATGCACAACGAACACCAAGTTCCTGCTCTCACAGAGCCTACGTTCTTGAGGAATAAGACAGACACTATACAAATGAACAAACAAATGTCAAGGTAAGTTCACATCATGATAAGTGCCAAGGCAATAACTTAGAGAAAAGGAGACAGCGGGGGTAACCTAAGGTGCTCTGAGATGGTCTAGAAAATCTGGGTCTGTTCCAGGAATGGACTTGCAGGACCCTCACATGGGGCCCATCACAGGCTGGCTCCACACTGCCCCTCGTTTGGGAAGTCTCCCCAGCACAGCAGGGAAGCAGGCCACCCCTCCTTTGGGCGACTAAAGCACAGCATCCATACTTTTATTTGAGTGCTTGTCAAAGAGTCGAGTTTGTCTTCCTCCAAAAGATTATGAATCCAGGCAGTACAAGAACCCAACCTAGTTTGTGTTAGGCTACCTGGAGTGCTGTCGATCAGTGAAAACTATCTGTGGACCGGAACTGAATGCTCAGCGTCCTGATCTGGCAGGCGGAGTCATCCACTGCTGCGCAAGGACCCAGCCTTCATCACACTCCCGGATTTGGTTAAGCCGGCGTCGCGGCTGCTCCGGTCCGCTTTGGGGTAGAACTGGGCAAAGTGCACAAACTTTCATAAGTCAATTCACGTGGATATAAAATTCTGAACACAAATTGTTCTTTGCCTAGTTAGCATAACTTTTCTCTCAAGACTGAACATGTTTTAACTTCTGGATTAAAATTGTCGATAGTTTAAACTTTTGAAATTGATATTGACATGATAGTGACTTATGAAAAATGCTTCATCTTGATTTAGTAGTGTTATTTAAAGATGTTTTTATAAGACTGTCACTGATCTAGCTGTTCAATTAATATTATTAACAACTAATATGTTAGGCACTTCTGTGTACTAAGTACTGTACATATTCCTGGGTATACCCGGGAGAATAAAATATACACATTTGGTTGCCCTTTTGAAGTTTACAGTCTTGTCGGGGATACAGGTAAGAAACAAGAAAATAAACGCATGTGTAATTACTGCTTACCATACTTGCTACTGAAGAAACAAACAGCACACAAGAGAACAAATGACAAAGAACTTTGCACAACGTGGTCAGGGAGCACATTTAAACCTTGACTCCGCTAGCTGTGCAGAGAAGGAATGGATCTCACAGCCCTTACCACATTCTAAACAATTTATTCAATTCCGAAAGGTGGTTTCCAATGTCCTGTGGCCATTCCATTTTCTACTTTCTTATAAAAAAGCTTTGTCCTCCCATTAATTAGAACTCACTGTGTGTTTATAGTATATTATGTTGTTGTGGAGTAAGCATTCCGTATTTTCAGACTATAGGATGCACCGCACCCCCCCCAATTTGGGAGGAATAATGGTTGTTATGCTGCTGTTGAGTTCTGTTCACATTTACATTGATGAAATATTACATTATTTATGTTATTAAATATTTTACCATATTTTTTGCTTTAAATTTTTTTTCCTATTTTCCTCCTCTAAAACCTAGGTGCGTCTTATGGTCCAAAAAATACGGTACTTCCCAAGGAGATTCTTGCTCATTCATTTAACTGATTACGAGACAGCATTTGTGGCTGTGTTTACTGATGACATTGTTCCCTCTGTGTAGTTCCAAGGGTGCAGCTCTCTGTGGGCTCACTTTGGTCCAATCCCACAGCCGCACATCAGAAGCCCTTTCCATCAGCAGTTCACCTGGTTAGAACATGGTGTCTGTGGAATGCCTGGGGGCGTTCAGGGTGGAGCCTGGTGACCACGTCAGTCCTCGGGCCACAGGCCTCACTACACCCCCAACCACAGACTTCACAGATTTGTTCCCTCACAGTGCTATAGGCCCTGTGGGGGGTCGTGGGAAAATGTAGATTAATTAAGGCAGATTCTTCACGCCCTCACAGAGGTAGTTACAGAAGTGCTTACGAGTTCAATTAGATGGTTCATTCCGAAACAGCAACCCTAATCCTCTCAGAAGCAGGACCAGAAAACACATCAGCATAAGAAGAACAAAGCAGCTGCTAATGGCTGTGCCTGCGCACACCTGACCCAGCCAGCCAGGGAAGTTACTGTGAATTCCAGTGACCTACTAACAAATGTGGGGCGTCCCTCCCTGCATTCCTGAAGGAAATGTGTAAGTAGTAATAAAGAGAAGGGCAATTAGATAGTCACAGGACAGGAGTTTTTTGACACAGATTACTGACCTGGTTTTAAGCAATTTGAGGTACTAGGAGCCACTAGCAAAGAAACACATCTAGCATTGTTGGACAACTATTAATTTAAGATTTGTCAAATAAAAACAATGTGTGCCTACTCTGGGTCTGCAACAGATGAGAAATGATAAGAAAAGCAATAAAGGAGTCAGGCAGGGAGACCCCAAGCGGGGCTGAGTGACTTAGCTGAGTGGCCATGGAATTTCTGTTCAGACACGTTATTTACCACTAGGGAAAACAATCGCTCGATTCTAAGATAGAATGCAAACAAGGACCTTAGATGTAAATCTATCGTTGTTATCAGAGCCTGTAATTCCCATAAGCATTTTGCACCAAGGTTGGATTTTTCCTTTATTCATTCACCAGGTTGAGCATCTTACTATGTGGCAGATACTATTGCTGCTGGGTCTTCAGTGCCTCCAAAGGAAACAGAGGCAGTGTCTCACAGACCTCACATTGCATTGGTTGGGGAGGAGGGGTCTGGGGGAGACAGGAAATAAACCAATAAACAAGCAAGTGCTATGAAAAGGGAGTAGGGAGTGAAGGCGCAGGGTGATGAGAACGGGGCCTTAAGAGAAACCCTATTTAAGGGCTATTATATCCAGTGGCCAAGGAAGGCCACTCTGATAAGTTACCTTAGTTTAGAAAGTGCAGGGAGATGTGGGAGAGAAGGTTATAGGCGGAAGGGGAGAAGTGAGTGCAAAGTCCCTGGGGCAAGAGTGTGCTTGTCACTATAAGGAATAGCAACAAGATCACATGGCTGAGCAAATGCAGAAGAGATTAGAAAGAAATGGGACCAGAAATATAGGCAGAGGCCAGATCCAGTGGGGCCTTGTAGGCTATGAAAGGACTGGGATGGCAGCTGTGGAAAGGAGAGACGTGATGGTATCTAACTTAGCCTTTAAAGAGATCACTCTGGCTGTGTGTGCAAAATAGAGTGGAAGCTGGAATATCCCAGGGAGGAGACTAGGGTGATAGACTATTAGTACATTATTAACATGAGCTTCATCAGCCATACCAGGAAGCCCAGACCAAGGGGAGTTAAAAATGAGTCCCTTGCGTCACCCTGGCTGGTGTAACTCAGTGGACTGAGCACTGGCCTGCGAACCAAAGGGTGGCCATATTGATTCCCAGTCAGGCACATGCCTGGGTTGCAGGCCAGGTCCCCAGTGGGGGGTGGGTGAAAGGCAACCACACACTGATGTTTCTCCCCCCTCTTTCTCCTCCCCTTCTCCTCTGTCTAGAAATAAATAAATAAATTCTTTTTAAAAAAGATGAGTTCTTTGAGTCAAATTATAAAACCATAGCATTTCAATTAATCAGAAAGTGTGGGAGATGAAAGTCTTATGACTGCCCTGCCCAGTATATCAGCCACTATCCACAGGTGCCTCTTAAGAACTTGAAATACAGCTGGTCTGAACTGAGATGTTCTATAAGTATAAATTACATTGAGTTCTGAGGACATAGTACTAAAAACAAAAACCAGAATGTGAAATGTATCATTAATACTCTTACACTGATTATATATTGAAATGATAATGTATTGATGCACTGGGCTAGGTAAACCAGACTCTTTTTCTCTCCTCAGATCTTTTATTACATACAGCATGCGCAATGCATTTTATTCAATATTGTATTGTTTTCCAGCAAAAGCCTAACTTCAATATGATGACCAGGGCCTATATTTATTTCCCTATACACTACAGGGCCCAGTAGCCCGTTAGTCACGCCATATGTGCTTTGACAATGCTTGACCTTGTATTGAAAGGAAGGTCGTGAATGCTAAGCTGCTGGCAAGCTGCTCACAGAATTATTGAGAACCAGTTCATCTTAATACGATCATTCATGGAGAAACCAATAGACCAGTTGCAATAAAAAGAGTAACATAGCTTCTCTTCTCAAAGGAGTTAATTTGGCAAAGTAAAGATATAGGAAAGCAATCACACTTTTAAGACAGGACATTTTCCAAATGAAGTCAAAGCCTTTGGTAACAGCCTCTTCCTTTTCTCCTGCTACCTCTGGTCCCCACCACCTGCTGCTCCCAGTCCCTGTGAGATAGTTTGGTGCTGTCCATGGTGGGGGACCAGGCTCGCCCTAGGGTTCATGGAACCCAGACATTAGGACTAAGGGGTATCTTCACAACAGGGAGGAGGCAAGTGCTCATCAGGACTGGAAAAACATACTCTTGAAATGAATGTCACCTGTTTCCCTCCATATTTTATATTTTACTAGAACATGACAGAAGTAGATAGAAAAATTTGTTCACTTTTTAAATGTGGTTGCTAGAAAATTTTAAATCACATATGTAACTCAAACTTGTGGCTGACACTGTATTTCTATTGGACAGCACTGGTATTATAAACTGAATTATACAAAGAAATCCTTTGTTACTCCAAAGCTTACTGAAAATTTTTCTAAAATGTATTTTCTGTCTTCAGATTTTAATAAACGAAGTATGCAGAGCATAGTTAATGTAACTGAATTCAGTTAATATGTGTCAGTGACTCTGCATCACTAAAGCTTCATTCTGGACATTTCTCAGTAGCCCCACGGTCGGGAAGACAGTGAAACGGTTCTTCCATGCTGGCCTTGTCCTTGCAGGGGCCCCGGTCCGGGGTCCTCAGCTTCACAGGTTAAGAACACGCACTTGGTAAATTTCCCAACTGAGATCTTAGGGACACTTTCTTCACAACTTGGTATAAGAACAGTGACTTTCCAGAAGAACAGGTTTTTCTGGGTCATTCTGGCTGGTATCTTGCTAATTCATCTTTTCACCTCCCTAACTTGAATATGTCTTGGGTTGGACCCCAAACCTAGACAGGACAGGGAAAGCTCCTGGGTGGATCCACTGCACCGGGTCTGGGAGGCTCAAAAGTCAATGGACTCACACAAGTGAGGCTATGGTGTGGAAATGGGCTGGGAGGCCCCACAGAGACGGCCGCTAATGTGATTCCCCCAGGCCGCACCTCTCCCAATCCTAAGGTGACTTTCCAACATCTCATTTCCCAGGAAAGACCAAACTCTTGGGGAATAAGTTGAATTGTTCAAGTTCACCAGGGGTGGCCATACACACTTAAATGGCAACTCAGCATTTTGGGAAGGCTAATTTCTTCCTAATTTATAGGAAGAAACAAATTGTTGGGGATCAGAATTTTGGGTCACAGAGTCCCTTTGCTCTGCTCCCCTACCAAGTCAAATCACCCAAGTGATCAGAGACGAGCCATCTGTACAGGTAAACTTGGAGTGAACACTCAAGATCTACTCATGGTCTGCATGCATGTCTAATCTAAGAGTAAGAGAATGATTTCAGAGCAAGATTTGCTTGAAGTATTAGCATATTTCATGGAGGAATGTGCTAATAACCCACAGAAGCAGAAAAGAAGTGTTTCAGAGACAAACTTTAGCACATCCCACAACACTAGACGGTGTCCCGAGTGGAGATGGTCTGAAAGCTAATGAGAGCTCAGAACTCCCAGCTGTGGAGAGGGATGCATCCAGCTGTCAGAGCCTGGGCCACCCAACAGCTGTGCCCTAGAACTGTGTTCCCTGGTTCTGAATCCAGTATCCACAAGTTGATACTTAGGCCACCTGTGCAACTTTTCAATGGAAAAGACCATGCTAGTGAGCTCAGTTTGATTATCTAGTTTGCCTATGAGTTATATTTTTCCAGCCTGGTAAGTTCATGGGAGTTATGGTTGGAGATAGTTATCTCTCATGGGATTTTTTTAAGCATGGAATTCATTCATAGAATGAAGCACATAAATGAATTGTGTTTCAAAGACTACAAGACTCAAGTGGCAAATTCACTAAGTCCAACTAGTGTATTCGTTCTATTAAGAGCCCTCTGTGTTACTAAATTGTACTGCCTTCCAATACATTCTTCAACAGTGAGCACAAAGAATCATGTTCTAATCTGACTAAGATGCCCAACTTGGAATCTGCAAGTCCAATCAGCTAACCACAGCCCCACACCTTGGAGAGCTGTGTAGACTGCTTATGTGGAGAAGGGAAAAACAGTGAGCTGAAGAAGTTCCACTCAGGAGATCAAGCGTGCTTGATGGGCAGATTGCAGAACTAAAAAGGCTCAGCTGAGTGCTGTCTATTTTCTTTCCATTTTGAACACAGGCCATGACAAACAAGTAAATGTACATGTTCTGTAAGGCTGATCGGTAAAATCTACAAACCAGGGAAGAAAGCTGAAAAGAGACACTAAGTATATTGATCACATCTATTCTAAATAAGGGTGTTTCACTTGGGTCCTCATGGTATCCTCATTAGGAAGTTCTGTGCCTTTTAATCTCAGAATATCTCAGTCCTTAAATCTGCAATAGCTCATTAGAACAGCTGTGCCCCAGATTCTTTCCTAACCATGCTTTTCAAATCTATGCAAACCAGCACTCAGTAGGGTGGTTTAAGATGAGGACTCCTCCTCCCCACATTCCCCATTCATCTACCTAGGTTTGCTTTCTAGAAGATCATCTTGTGAATTGACTGCCTTACATTTTTCCTGTTAAGTAGTTAAAGCAATGACTAAAATATTTAACAGAATGATTTTAAATAAAATTAAGTTAATGGTTGTTTTAGTTTGTCCATTCCCCCAAATGGCAGAAATCAGTTCCTTTCAACAGAGCTCATAGCACTCTGATGAGAGTTTGTTGACATGGAGCCCTCCAGCTTAGAGTTCGGTCAGGTGGGAACTTAGACTACATCTCATAATGGGAAACACCTGTCTAGACCCTCAAGGTCACACATTCAGGACCTGTATTCCTGTCAACACCATCCAATATTTGCCAGGTCTGGGCTCAGAGCTATGCAAAGGTAAGTATTCCTAACCTCTTCCTTTTCATATCCTACTTTCAAAGACTAAGCCTCAAATGTGTTTAATAAACAGGCATGATGAGTAAATAGAAAAGAAATAAATTACAGAGGTTGGTATTTTAGTAGAAACATCTGCCCTGACCTGGTGGCTCAGTTGGTTGGAGCATTGTCCCATACACTGAAAGGACGTGGGTTCTATTTCTGGTCATGGCACATACCTAGGTTTTGCATTCAATCCCTGGTCAGGGCACATGCGGGCTACAACTGATAGATGTTTCTCTTCTCTTCTCTCTCTCGCATGCACTCTCTCTACCCCACTTTCTTCCCCTTTCTCTCTCTCTAAGAGCAATTTAAAAATGTCCCAGGGTGAAGATTTAGAAAAAAAGAAAACAGAGTTATTGTGTTCCTACAAATGTCTAATGTTCTGGGTTACTTCTGAACATCCCTGGAACTGGATGGGCATGGGCTTTGAGCTCTTACAGACCTTATAGAACAGCAGTCACATTACGTACTAGTGAGCTGACAGGACAGGAGAAGAGCCAGCTCTCAATAGCCAGGTCTTAGATTTGTAAACTCTGGCTGGGGCCGACAAGCCTTTTTCTCTGAGGCAACCACCTCATGTAAAGCCTTATTTCCATTTGATGTCAGAAAAAAATAAGATTAAAGAAGTGAAATAATTTTCCCAAACTTACACAGCTTAGGAGATGCAAAGCTGGGACTCAAACCCAAGGGCCATGTTCTTTCCAATGATCCTCATCAACCCGAACCTGAAGCCCTGAGTCATCTGCCAGGTATCTGGGGATATCCATCCTGAACCTGGCTTTGGATGCACACGTGCATCCACGGCTGAGGGGGGAAATGGCTTTGGCACAGGTACAAGGTGACCTAGCATTGAGTGAGTGACAAGTCAGCTACTATAGTTACGTCCAGGCTTAGAAGGCAAGCAAAACCATTGTCAAGGGGGTGATCCAGTCTCTTCAGTCAGGGACTTCTTAAATAATCACTCCAAAAGGACTAGAAATTAAACATTCTTTAGCATGCAAAGAGTATTTGAAGGAATACTAATTAGTGATTTCAGAGATCATCCACAAGCAACTGATTATGACAGTATCTTATGAGGTTGGTGCTTCATTCCCCAGGGCCATCAGAAGGAAATTGAGGAGCTCACATGAAGTCAGCAGTAGTATTTGCAAGTTGTATCTATTAGAGTCTAGTCAGAAGCCAGAAATCTCTCTAGGTTTCTCACACAGAGTGGATTTAATCCAGAGAACTGGTTACGGAAGGAATGAAAGAACTGAGAAACCAAAGAGGATGCAGGGCAGCAATCTCAAGAAGAACAGAGCGGATATCTGCTACTCTCCCCAGGGAGGGAGGGGCAACGGGTGATGCTGCCAGCTCCCAGGGTAGGACTGCCTCTCAGGGTCCATGGATGAGGAGAGGCCAACAATGGGCCTGCTGACCAAAGTGAGGGCTGGAGATGGAGAGAAATACCCCAGCTTCTCCCTTCCTCTTGCCCTCCAGTCTTGTAACAGTTCCTCTTCCCAATGACTGAACTTGGAAGCTGGAGGGCAAGGGAGCCTGGGAAATGCATTTTCCTACCCCATAGGGCTCAACAAAGGAGGACCAATGTTGAATCTAAGGGCAAATACCCACTATGCACAAATCAACAATGTGGTGGCCAACAGGCTGCAAATGTGGTGATGGGCGGGATGGGGTGGAGAAAAGAGAGATCGAAAGTATTACTGTAGGCCACAGATTAAAGGGATAGGTAGCATGCAAAGACTTTCTTCTACTCATCCCCCGAAAAAGTGATTATCAAATAAAGTACTTTTAGGAAAGTGAGGAGGAAGGCCATAAAAATGGGCTAAAATCCAGGAAGCATCAACTCCAAGGAAGTATTAAAGAACAAGGCATGCTTGCTTTGCAAACACTTTATTGTAATAAAGCTGGTCTAGAAGGATGCAGATTGAAGGCAGCAGCTAACTGAGGTGGAGCAGCCGAAGCAGGGCAGAGGCAGCCCCAGCTCTAGCGGAGGGTGGGAGGCTGTACATCGGGACCCCCACGAGTCTAAGTCCAGCATAGTGGAGGGCACTGCGCAGGCTGCCCCTACGTGAGGCCCTCCTGTCCCTGGGATGGGTAGTCATCACTTATTCACTCATTTCACAGACATTCACAGAACTCCTACCATGAGCCTCCACAGTGTACCAGGCACTATTCTGAGCACTGCAGATAAAACACAGATAGTAGGAACATCCATCCCCTTGTATAAGGCAAAGCAGTACAGTCCACCCCATCTGGAGGAGAAGGAGATAAGGCGTGTCCTGGCAGGGTGTGGGAAGAGAGAATACTCATCCTCCTTCTGTTATTCCTAGTTCTGGGAGACACATTAATGGCAGTTAAATGTGCAATAGGGACAGACGTATCTGTTTCATTAATAGAGATATTACTATTAAGAATATGGTATTTTCCCCCAGTTCAACTCAACAAATATTTATTGTGTGACAATTCAATGCCCAGAACTGGAGCTACAGCAATAAAGATTTTCTTTTAAAAGCACTGGCCCTGCCCTCAGCAGGGCAGTAGGAATGGCCAGTTCATCAAATTTCAAATCTGGGAATTGCTGATAGAGACCTGAGCCCTCCACTGGTTCATGCAGAGGGTGGGAGTGGCTCCCCACCAGGGCCGAGGGCGGGGTGCCGGTCAGGGCCCAGTGAAGAAAACCTGAGGCAGCTGCCGCCCTCCAGCGACCACACCTGCAGGCTGACTTTCAGCAAAGAACAGCCTTTCTGATTTTGCCTGACATAAAGAAGTTGAGTGCTCTCTTCAGCAGTATATACAGTAGAACAATAGAAGGTTAGCAGGGAGCATTTCCATATTTTTTTAAGATTTTTTAAATTTATTTTTAGAGAGGGGAAGGGAGAGAGAAAGAGACTGAGAGAAACATCAATGTGTGGTTGCTCTCACATACCCCCTACTGGGGACCTGGCCTGCAACCCGGGCATGTGCCCTGACTGGGAATCGAACCAAGGACCCTCTGATTCACAGGTCAGCACTCAGTCCACTGAGCCACCGAAGCCAGGACATGTTTTCATATTTTTGTGAATAGGTGAAGCACAGAGGACTTTTAGGACTCTGTGTGGTACCCTAATAATGGATACATGTCCTTACACATTTGTCCAAACCCACAGAATGTACAACACCAGGAGTGAACGGGAATGTAATGGGGACGGCCGTGCATGTGTGGAGTGCAGGAAGTGCATGGGAAATCTTTGTACCTTCCACTCAATTTTGCCATAAACCTAAAACTGCTCTTAAAAAAATAAAGTATTAATTTTAAAAGAATGACAAAAAATACAATGTTTCAGCAAGATAGCAGCTGAGTAAACTCCCTAGAATAGCCAGCCAGACAGGATTCAGGCCCCCGAGCGGCTCTGCAGGGGCCTGAGGCGGTTGCACCGGGAGGCCTCACAGTCTCTCTCTCCGCCCACTGAAAGGGGCAGAGACCCCCGTATGTTTTAGTCTAATTTGCTCCTTTATAATAAAGATTTGCAGAAAACATCTAAGTAATTTAACCAGTCCCGTACTATAATTAACTTTTTTATTTGTTAGTAATTAGGGGAAAAGATACATCTGATCTGAACAAGTTTCTTACATTGTTAATCGTTGTTTTTTTTTTTTTAATGTTTCCTCTGGATTCCTAAAGAAAAATTCGTTATTCAAGATACTGTTTCTCTTGCTGTTATGCTCAGAACTGAAGTCTTGGGAAAGTACTGTTGTGTCTTAAAAGTAAAGTTACGTCCCTGTTTCATAACAGGGAATAAGTCACGACCTTGTGCGCCCTGCCCCTGGGTATTCTTGGCGTAGATAGAATGTCTGCTTCTCGGAATATCTGTTAGCCTTGAAAGTTAACTTTTTAAGCATAATCAGGGCCTTAGTTATCCAAGGGTGGATCTGTTTACTCAAGTACAGGGTATTGGGTATCTCGTAGCAATCTGAACGGAACTCTCAATCTGTTTGTTTTCCAGAAGAGATAAGGGCTGCTGGAGTCCTGCGGGGTTTTCCCCACCCTCCAAGCCTGCGGCTTGGTGAGATGGCCTAGGATGCGTCTCTCGTTTATTCTGGCCCATCTTACCCTGTGGCTTCCTGCTGCCTCGTTTTAAGTGAGTTTGTCTGGAGAAAAAGTTAACCTACCCTGATCTGCTCTTAATCAGCATTTTGATCATGACATTAACCTAAGGATTTTTGTTACTTTTGTTCAAGAGAAACAACAGGCCTCAAAAGGAATCATTTATGCTAAGCCCCATGTCAGCAAAGACTTAATACCTAACTTAACCACAGCTCCAGCTTCTCCCAAGACTGTAATCCAAACCAGTCATTCTGAACTTTCCTGGGCAGCGCTAGACTTAGTAGGGCAACCTGCCCGATAGACCCCCGCTTTCCTCCAAAGGAAGGTGGCCTTGCCTAAAATAATCCTTTGTTTATGACTTTCTTGTCCTACCCCATTTCTGCCTTTAAAAACCTCTTCTGCAGCTCTTTGGAGTCCTTTCTGTTTCCTAGATAGGTTGCTGCCTCATTCATGAATCATTGAATAAAGCTAATTTAATACTCAAATTTACTCAGTTTAATTTTGTTTTTTAACACTTTTAGCACCTAGAGACATCAGTGAGGTTTTAGGGTTTTTCTACAAGATCAAAACAGTGTCACTATTGTCATTGACCAGGGCAACCAAGTCAGAACATCACACATAAATCCAACAATTCTTTGGGGCTGAACTTGAGGGTTGGGTGGATTTTGTTTTGTTTGCTTCTTTGGCTTGTTGATTCAAGCAGCTCGAGCAATCTAACAGGTATAGGAGGGCAAGGTCAGCTCCAGGACCTACCTGTCTCAGCGTTAACTTTAAAAGAGTTTATATCAAGGTTCACGCCACAAGAATTAATGAAGTTAGCTGTCAAAGCAAGCTGGATCCACCCTTGGAGAGAACAAGAGAATAGACAATACAAGAAAAATCTAAAATGAACAGAAGAGCTTCCAAACATTCCTGCCAACCACCTACCATGGAAGACAAATGAGAAAATAGGTTCTGAGAACAGACTGACAGTTGCCAGAGGGGAGGGCATCGGGGTCTGGGTGAGAACGGTGAAGGAATAAGAAGCACAAATTGGTAGTTACAGAATAGGCACGGATAATAGAGTTGATAATATTGTAATGACAGTATTATTCAATATGTACGGTGCCAGGTGGGTACTTGAAATATGAGGTGAAACACTTCATAAAGTATATGATTATCTAACCACTACGCCACAGGTGGCAAATGAATCCAGCCCTCCACCTTGTTTTATCCGGCAGCAGTGCCAAGCTCCTTGCCCTGAGTTACATCTATACAGTCCTAAAATTACATTCGGCCCTTCGAAGGCAACCGCGAGGCTGATGTGGCCCCCGGTGAAAATGAGTTTGACACCCCTGCACTATGCTCTACACCTGAAACTAATACAAAATAATATTGAATGTAAACTGTAATTAAAAAATAAAATTTAAGAAAATAGGCTTTGGAATTTTATTTAAAGCCATACAACCATTTCTTGTTTCATTTTGTTTTTCATAAAGACACCTTTTTTCTAGTTTTCAAAGTCCGGGTTGTCATTTTAACATATTTACAATAATTCAAGGTAGCCAGATGAGACTGCAAAGATAAAATAGTTCCCTGCCCAGAACTGATAGCCCCTTTCTCGGGTCTCTGCGGCAGTTTTTGCTTTGCTCGAGTCACAGACTCAGCGCAGTGTCTCCTGTATTATCCCAGGTATTTCTGTCTTTCTTACCTAAGACCCCTTGAGGGCAGCGGGAGCGTCTTGATCTTTCTGGTGCCCCCACAGCCCCTCACCCCGAGCTGATGCATACTGAGAGCTCTGGGTGCGGTGCTGGCAGTTTGGATCACGGTCAAGTGCACATGCTCTGGAACCAAACGACCCACTTTGAGCCCCAGCTCTGCTACATCTCAGTGTTTTCTCACAGGGGAAACTATAGTATCTGCTTCCCAGGAATGTCATGAGAAGTAAATTAGATAATCTGTGTAGATTGTAAGCACTCAAAACATTTACGGTGTGCCCTGGTTGGTGTGGCTCAGTGGACTGAGTGCTGGCCTGCAAATCAAAGGGTCACTGATTCAATTCCGAGTTGGGGCACATGCCTGGGTTGCGGGCCAGGTTCCCCAGTATCGGACACGCAATAGGCAACCACACGTTGATGTTTCCCTCCACCTCTTTCTCCCTCCCTTCCCCTCTCTCTAAAATAAATCTAGACAGAAATGTTTAACAATACTGGTAAAACAGTATACTGGCCAAGAGAAACCTACTCATTTAGACCAGCACGGAGAGAAACTTAGGAAGTGGGAATGTTAGGAAGTGGGTACTGGGGGAAACCACCATTACTTGTCCACCATCATCAAGAAGGCTTTGAAGAACTGAGGTCTCAGGAACTCTCAGCTGAAGGGAGAATCTGGTGAATTTCCCTGGAAGAGTCTCAGAGGCAAGTAGGAGAATCCCAGAAAGTTGCTCTGTGCCTTCCTCTCTGACTTGCCCCTATCAAGTTCTCTCCTTCCCACTGCACTTGCCAGAACAGCACATCCCTGCTGAACTTGGAAAGGCATAAACACTGAGAAGCAGGCGCACAGCCTGTCATGCAACCAGCTGCCACGTAGCCTTCCCCGGCACATCAACCATCCTGTCCCCTCTGTGTGATGTGCCCCACAGGTGTACCCGCTTCAGTTATTCTGCCCTGAGAGCAGTGCATTCACTGTGCACCAACTGCACGGCCTGGTCCCAGTAACAGCGGACAGTGACAGGACTGCAGCAACCAGTTACTGCACGTGCTAATGCTGAACTAAAATAAACACACTTTCAAGCAAATGACCCCTAACATCCAAATGAATTCCAGGGAGAAAGAAATGGCAGGTATTCCCTGGCAAGGCTGCTTACTTAGTTGGAGCGTCATCCTGTGCACCAAAACGTTAGGAGTTTTCTTCCCAGTCAGGCCACAGACCTGGTTGCAGGTTTGATCCCCAGTCAGGGCGTGTACAGGAGGCAACTGATCGATGTTTCTCTCTCACATTGATGTTTCTCTCTCTCTCTCTCTCTTCCTATCTCTCTAAAATCAATAAATACATCCTCAGGCGAGGATTTTTTAAAAAAATATTTAAAAAGAAAAGAAATGGTAGGTCTGAATTTGGTCTTAAACTCCATACCCAGTTTATATCTAGAAACATTTGATGCTTTGAACTAAGTCAATTTAGCGAGCATGTTCACAGAAATTATGAACTGTAATCCTTAGAAAAAGATAATTGTCAATTTAAAAATTTAACAAAGCCCTGGCCAGTGTGGCTCACTGGGTTGAGCCCTGGCCTGCGAATCAAAGAATTGCCAGTTCGATTCCCAGTCAGGGCACATGCCTGGGTTGCAGGTCAGGTCCCCATAGGGGTCAGATGAGGGACAACCACACATAGATGTTTCTCTCCCTCTCTTTCTCCCTTCCTCCCCCTCTGTTTGAAAATAAATAAAATCTTTTAAAAAAATTTAACAGAAAGTTTGGAAATATTAACTATTCAATACGAGTGCATATCAGCCATGAAAATAAGCTTTGGCCCACATGTCCACACCTCTGAGATAGCAAAGCACAGAAGGTGAGATCTGGATCATGGTTTTGTTGTGACCACCTCACACTGACAGAAACTGAAAACCCGAGAAACCAAATGGCTTACACACGTGGGCACACACACACGCCACATTCCCACAACCACTTATAACTGTAAGACTTAGCTATTCACAAGGCCTCAAAGTCCATTGTACTTTTCTCTGGGATTAACTGAAGTATTTGGATTAAAGGTTTAACTTCTTAATTTCTTACAGAAATGCTGACTTAGAGAGTAAGCGTCCTGCCCAGCAGGTCACAGGCACAGAAGAAGTAAAGAGTCAGCATGCATCCTTCCTTAGCAAGAGAAAGCGCCTATGCCAGAGGTCCAGGGGCCAGATCTTCAGGGGGCCGGAGTGAGAGCCAGCACACCATGGTCAGAGAGCAAAGCAGAGACAGAGGTAAGTGGAGGCTATCTGGGGAGGCACCAGATACCATGAGAAAGAGCACAGTGGCCAGAGCTAAGGCTGCAGCGAAGGAAGCCGCTCCCTTGGGTAATTTAGAATGGGTTCTCTGTGAAAGAGAACCTCAGAGGTCACCCCTTGTGCACACCTGTTGCTGTTGTTACCATCGCTGTGTGAGGATGTAGTTAGCATACCTCCCCCTGGGCTAAAAAGCAGCTGGGAATCAGAATCTAAATACTGCAGGTAGAAATGGAGTTACAGTTTCTGGCCTACGCGGATGGAAGCAAAGTGACTTTCTCACATATGGGCACAAGGTGCTCTTTTCCCTCTCAGGATATTTGGAGGCAGCCAGTAAGAACTCGTAGTTCATATCCATACAGTTAGCTCCAAGTTCTTCTCGGTTATAATAGTAAAGTTCTCTCAGTCTTCCCCCGCAAGTCCCACATCACACATACTAACTCAACTCCTGCTGCCCCGTGGGACTTGTCTCTCGTGTCTGCCCTAATGATTATTGGAATCTGATTGCCAAGTGATAAAAACGTCTCTGATAGGCAGGTGATTTTTCCTGGGGCCAACCTCTGTCACGAGTTTTCAGACACTAGCAGTATTTCCCAAGCAGCGTTACCCGTGATGTGGAACGTACCCACAGGCCAGACATGCAGCAGCGACTGTTCTGCAAGCTCCATCTTCAGCCGGGACATTTGCATCATGACAGCAAACAGGACACAGATTTTTAAGTAAGAAAAGGCAATGTGGAAGGCTGATGGCTAAGTGGAGGTGATTATGGATTAAACTGACTCATCAGCTTAATTATGCCATAAACAGAAAGTCGGTTCTAACCTAAACTCTAGTTTATTCATCATAATCATGACCCATATTTCTTAATGAATAACAGGAAGGCTGAGAATTTATTTCATGTTGTTGGGGGGGCAAGGGGCAAGGAGCCACTTTCAGGCAGAATATTTTCTTTTTCTGCTCCAGAGAAGAAAAATAATCTGGATGTGGAAAAATATTAAACTATATGAGTTGGAAACAAAGCAAAAGAAGCAGCCCTTTATTCTCAAATAAGACCAGGTTTTGGCTTGACTTTCTTTTGGAAATTCCCCTTATTTTGAAGCCAGAACTTCAGAGAGGACCAGCTTCACAAGGCAAGGAACATTAGGGAAAAGGAAAAAGAGTCTTGACTCCAGGTGGAGGTTGCTTCTGGTAGTTAGGGAGGGGCACCCTGGAGCTCAACTGTCTGCTTTCAAATCCCAGCTCTGCCACTTCCCAGCTATGGAACTTTGGGCAAGTTACTTAACCTCTCTGGGCTTTGGGTTAATTCATGCATATAAAATTCTACTACTTCTCATAGGGTTGTCCTGAGGATTAAATAAGTTGCTACTTAGAGGGTGCTAGAATAGTATTTTATGGCCATTTTTATATTGCTACTGAGGGCTGCTGAATATTTCCAAATGATCATTTGCTTTTCTACTGGCATCGTGACATCAGCTGAAAGGAAGTAAAAGAGACTAAATGTTGAGAAGACAAAGTTACTTTGCAGATTTCCTGGATTCTCTGAAAGTGACATCACAGCAAGACTGTGTCTAGTTTATCATCCATTCACTTGGAAAATATTTGATGGTAAGTATTTGATGGTAGCATCTAAGCATTAGAGGTGCTGGCGTTCAGTGAAGGAACAAGGCAGGCACATTCGCACCTACACGACTGCATGAGACTTAGATCAGAGTAGAAGGGAAGGACATCAGAGCAACCTCAACAGGGGCAATGAATGTGGTAAGAGGGTAAGTGCGGGCTTCTGGCTGTTGTTCAAGAGGAAGACTGCATCTCCAACAGCCCTGTAACCCCCAGGTGCCCAGCACAGATCAGGCACATAGTGGATGTTCAACAAGCATTCATAGAATTAGGGACACAGCACTTGCGCCGTGTTGTATGTTGCATGTTGTTCTGTACCCCATAATCGTTAGAGCAAAAAGACCTTCATCTCTGTGTTCTCCAGCACCTCACATCATGCTTAGCACATAGGGTGGGGGGTGGGTAGGGGGTCCATAAATGTTTACTGAAATATCTGAACGACTGATAAAACCTGTGTCTCTCCCTATTCAAATGTAGAGACCATTCTTACTTTAACCCAAACAAATGAGAAACCTACCAAGATCAGTAACCAAGTTATTTTTAGGAATTGCGTCTTTTAGTATCCATTAAGATTACGTAGGTAACTGGTTTTCTACTTAATTGCCAGGATCTCTTCTTTCTCACCAAAACTCTCCTCCTTCAGTGTTAGGGTCCCACCCTCTCCGCCCCCATCTCTCTGGACATTCCTCTATTTTTTCCCTGGGTGGTCTTCCTCCTCCAGCACCCTAACATGGTCACATCCCTGCAATATCTACTGTTTCTGTCAGACCACTAACTTTATTGACCCGCTTGCTCCTGTAGCTAATCCATCCCCTGGCACCAAAGTGGACATGTGACTCAGACCCAGGAGTGGGCATGTGCCCCAAGCAGGGACAACCAATGTCATTCCCTGACCCCGACGGCTGGACCCTGGTGCGATGAAGCTGAGAGGGTGTGTTGGCACCCTCTGGCCCTACTACATGGAGTTCATTTGCAGAAAAAATAAATGGAAATAAGTGGTAATGAGAGGTGAGAGAGAGAAGGCAAGACCAAGAGAGAGAGACCCTACTTGGAGGCCCTTCTGCAGCCCTTCCATTGGGCCATGAGCTTCCCAGCCTCATAAAGCTGTATATTCCCCTTTTACATGAGCAGGTTGCTGTGCCTGCTAAGGGACTGTTGTCACTACAGACCCTCCCTTGGAGACATTGTCCACTTTTACATCTCAGACCAAACCTCTAAGCAAAGGGCTCCCAATTTCTACCCCGAGCCTCGATCTCTTCCCAAGCCTGGGTACGTACCCCACTTCCAGCTCTCCATGCTGTGCATTTCTCCTGGAAGTCCACCGCCCTTTGACTTCAACATGTCTGGGGCTCATCACCATTGAGCTGCCAACCTTCTCTTCCAGGCTCTCTCCTGACCTGTGGGGCCGCCTTTCTCTGTCCCAAGACCTAACTCCTCTCTCTCCTTCCTGCCTTACTCACAATCGGGCACTACATCCTACTGGTTCTTCCTTCATACTGTCTCCTACAGTTGTCCTTCCTTTCTGCTCCTCAGCCACCATGTCGGGTAGAGGCCTTGCTCCTTGATGTGTCCCCCTGACCAGAAAAGTAAGCTTCTTAAGGTGCTGTCTGCTGAATTAAGTTCAGACTTCTTAGCGGAGCCCACAAAACTGACCACAAGCATCTTTCTAGCTTCCAGCCACATTTCTCTCCGGCAAGACCCCCGCTCTCTAGACCCATCATGCCTGTTCCCTCTCTGCTCACACCCCAGCCCTTGGCTCGTCCCTTCCCCGCCGTGTTCCTCTGGGGTCCAGCTCAGACACTGCTCCCCTCAGAGGAACCTTCTTTCACAACACCAGTGAAAAGTAAACTCTCCCTTCTGAGAGTTTTTAGATCTTTACCTTTCAGATCTTTAAACAGAGTTTTACAGCAGAGAAGACCTGCTACATACGTGCTAGGCACTGTTCCTGACAGTCTCTGCTGGCACAGAGCTCTCAACCTACCAGAGAGGGACGTGGCTGCATGTCCTACTTCACCTACACCGCCTTCTCCTCTGGACGCATATATATTCGTCTCAGCTTCCTGACTAGCTTCCAAGATATTTAGAAAAGGAACTCATAAAATAGTTCCTGCTACATTGCCCTACACATAGGAATCCCTCAGTAAATATTTATTAACCTGTATAAGGTGGGATCTTGGTTAACAAATCTTATCCATAAAGGATAAGAGCTCTAAAACAAATGTTATTCTTAAAATTAAGGTCCAGGCTTAAGACCAGTCGTTTTGATTTGGTCATTTTAACAGCTGTCCATACAGTTTACCAAATCCTGAAAACCCAGCCGCCGTCATGGTGACACTATACACTCTATAGTACATCTCTTCTTACTTCCCTTACGACAGGGAGTATGAGTTATTTCAACGTTTGCTTGTAGCTGATTTAGAACTGTGAGTTGCTATAATATCATAACTTAAAAGGTAATGGTTTAGGATGACAATTACAACTAGCCAAACATTATGAACATGCTTCCAATGTGGAAATAACTTTCTTTATCCAGGAATTACTTCCTGGCTCGAAAGTTCTGACAGAGGAATTGGCATAACAGGCTGGAATATTACCCATTAAAGGCAGCAAGTGACTGAATGAGTAACAGGTTAAAATTCGAAGCATCAAATTTTATGTTTCACTAATTCATTGTGAATTATGCTTTTTTATAAAATATCAACAAATTTGAAGCATCAAATTTTGTTTCACAAATTCACTTTATGTGAATTATGCTTTTTTTATAAAATATCAACAAATGAATTATCTAAAAAAAAATAAAGCCTCCTATACAAAGCTTTTACATTGGTTATTTCACTAACGTTTTAATTCTTTATCTGAGGAATCCCATGCCTAGTTATCTTTTCTGTTAGACTTGCCTTTTTATAGAGTCATCTTTCCATACTGGGATTTTTTTTTCTGTGTGTAAAACTTTGAGAGGGCACCAAAGCACTCAAATTGATAAAGTCCATAAACTTCAAGCTCACAGATTATTTTCTGAGTGAGAGATACCTGTCCGATGGACTGACCATGACCCACCTAAATCTCATTTTTTTATTTGTATGGAACAAAATATATTAACAGATACCACAGTTAAGATTATTTTATATATCTAATCTACAACACTGACAGAAAATTATTCAAACCATTACAATTGAAACAGTAAATAGGAGTGATGATATATTTCATAGGAAAAGGGCTCTGTTTTATTCTATATATTTAGAATCTAGCAGAAAACTCAGTCTCAGGTAGATATTCAAATATTAACTGAATGAATAAACTTCTGTTCATCAAATTAGGACATATGTCAGCTATGAGGAGCCACAGAAATGAAGAATTAAGGGACACCTACATAAAATGATACTATATAAAAACTTTCAAATCATATGTCTTATATTAACAAAAGCAGGTTAAATATTTTCATTTTAAATGACTTTTTGTTACTAAAACAGTATCACAATTACATTTATTTTTATATATTTTATCACTATTGTATGTAAAGAATAAAATAATACAGACTCGTTGTTAATCAAAATGAAAGTTGACGAGTAGTTTGATAAGCCTTAGAATAATAAAGATAATTGTGTGCTGAAAATACCAATCCCTGTCTAAGATTTGAACTGGAACTTTTTTCTCTATAATTATACCTTTCAAATACTGGTGCTATGTGATCACCTATTTGTCAAAGCTTTCTTTAAACAATTCTAGACAGTTAACAGGATTTTGAATGACAAGGATAATAGATTTCATTGCATGGGCTTTCAACTATTTAATCTTGGCCTGAATGTTAGCTGTTGGACTAGCATATAATTATTTTTACAAAATGCATTATCATGACTGCCAAATTTTCCATGACTAACCATACCCTGCCAGATGTGTTTCAGATTCTGCTGAGTCACTTTTTTGCCCCAGAACTCTGTGTTCCCACCCTTAATTCCCTCTGGTCTTTTTTCATATTTTTCCTTTTACCTGAATTTTGTGTAAAATGGTTTCATAGCTCCTTTTACCATTTCATATACATATAATAGTTTTATATGAATTACTCTCAATTTTACCTGCTATCATAAGCTTAACCTACCTTTTTCCTGGGGAGATACACGTTTTGTACACAATTCATTCTGAAAGGTCTGTTGTAAGCCTTGCTATGCAGGGACAGCTCTCAACAGCCTCATCATGTGGCTGAAAAGTCTTCTGATTCACCCTAGAATCCAGTCTTTCAGAAAAATGTTAACCAGTTCCCAAACTTCCACATTTGTTTCCTCTTTCAGCTACCTCTCCTCCTGATTAGATTTTCTGGCTATAGCAAGGATCAATAATCACTAGTTAGACAGACAGCTGGAGCTGGCTGTCAAGTGACACCTGGCAATCCACAATGGGTTTATATTTCCTTATCAATCCGAGCATTTTGAAACACACACTGCCCAGCCCTGAGACAGAAAAATGTTATCTCTTGAATACCAATGAAAATATCTGGCTGTATTCATGGTTCCAAAAAGTATTCATTGATTCGACTTAATTGTGCAAAGGGTTGAGAGATGTAAAGGAACAAAATTGTCCTTATCCCCCCAAGGAGCAGTAGTGGGGAAAACAAACAACATAGTCAAAACCAAGTGAAGCATGCAATAAAAATCACATCAGTCAGTGAAACTGGTGGGAGTGCTAAGAAAGCACAGGGGAAGGGCTGCAACACCGACCACATGTCATCGCTGGTCATGCACAGGCAGCACCACCTCTTCTACACGTCTCCACGCTCGCGTTTCAGAGCATAACCATCAAGATATTTCTGCTGGAGAACAGTGAGTGGCCCAAACTGCACATTTGTCCCGCACCAACTGCAGAGCATTGTGAAGTGCCTATAGATGAATAAATTAATCCAATAAGCCTGGGCTTGGAGGTCAATTTTACTTCCATGCATTGGGAGTGAAAGAAAGCAAAGCCACGGAAAGAAATCTCCTGGGGTCAGATCAGGTCTGACAGGTGACATTAGGCAAGCCGCTTTACTCAGGGCCGGTGGCAGCAGCACTCTCACCCGAGAAAGAATGTCTGTGAGGTCCACCCAGCCCTCTGACATTCTAATATCTAATCATAAAGGGATTGGGCAGGATAGTCTGATTATCGTTATAGTTTAGGAACTTTTCAAAATTCTCAAAGTCTGTATCATATAGGAGATGTATCATATAGGAGAGAACATTAGTAATTGGTAAGCTTCACTTTACTGAAGGGGGTTAAAAAAATTGTGTAAGGTTAGTGAAATGTTTTAATAATCTATGTGTTCCTGTGCAACAAACATCAACAGTGAAATTTTAGAAATGCACTTCGAATGGTGCTGAGCATCTGGCCACAGTCTGATCAACCAGGAAAAAACTTTGCTGTGAGATGTTATTTATCATGGTCAGTTTTCTTCCTCTCCTTCTTGAAAATAGTAATAATTTTTAGCATTATTAAAATCTTGAAGAATGTTGTTCTACTTTTACTCCAAAATCTAATGCAAAATCTATGCAAACACCCAAGAAAGTCTTCTCTTTTCTGCCTGATCATTTTAGTGAGTGTGCAAAATATATATATTCATGTAATTTATCAACCTTTAAGGCATCTTTTGTAACACAATCTAATGTTAAACATATTTTTCTTATCAAATTGCTGGTCTTACATGACTTAAAGCCCTTCACAATTTCAGGAGAGTTGGTGGCTCCAAATGGAATGTGTAGACAGAGCAACAATTCCTTGGGTCTTCTAGCATACCTGAAGTATTCGAGATCGAAATGTAACATTATCTCCTACTTACCTTCAACTCCACAGTACAAAAAAATCACATTCCACATTGGGCCAACAGACTCAGGTCAGAGACTGCAAAAAGGATTGCATGACTTAGTTTTGCAAATATAAACTTTGTGGGGTTTAGAGCTGGAAGAGAGCTCAAAGAGGAAATCAGCAAGTTCAGCCTACGGTTTCCAGGATGAAAGGACTATAAGAGCTAAACCTGAATGTGCTATTTCAGTTCAGACAAAGGGAGAAAACAAAATTTTTGCAAAGTTTTATTTCTTTTAAAAATTAGGGTAATGCTATGCTTCAGCAGGCTATATGGAAATGTGTGTACAGTATGCACTAAAATGCAAAGCTGATTTCCCCGGGGGTGGGGAGCAGTGGGAGAGAAGGACAGAAAAAAAAGACTGCACTCCCCTGCTAAAAACTCCTCGGTCTGTTTCGTAGGCAACTACAGGGTAATAATGAATGATGGGAGGTTAAGTCCTGTTCAATGCCACTCAGTATAGTAAGAGTGGGTATTCTCTTGCCTGACCATTTTACAGGGAAGTCCAGAAGAGGAAGTCAGAAACTAATTCAGAAAGACCAAATTTAAGATTAGTAGCACCAAAGTCTGATTGTGTATTTTAATTTCATTTTTTGTTTCTCCGCACTTGAGCGGAACTCAGTTGCACAAATGTCTTCTTCAACGTGAGAACAATCCTTTCTGAAACCACAGGCTGCAGATGTCACCCTGGAATTCTCCCAAGGGCAAGATGCCAGGTTAGGGGCTGCTTTTCCATGGTCACTACCCCGGGTCGCTAGGGGCATAACTGACCTTCGGACCTGTCCGCAAACACCTGTATCTCCACTGCCTTTATAGACCCCGCTAGGGGCCCTGGGTGGGTAGGAAGGCAGGTATCATTGCCATCAGAGTCGAAGACCAAACCGCAGCTGGCAGAGGGCCCTCCCTGCTCAACGACCCGCGGTTGCGGCTGCAGATTCAGAGGCTCAGCCCGGTTGTGGGCAAAGCACGGGGGAAACGCCTCCGATGTCCGAGCGGAGGCAGGAGACCGGGTGTCGGTACTTGGTGTTAACCTTGGCACATCCTGCCCCTTCCATTGGCCGGGACAACGCTGTATCACCGAGCGGAAGGAGGACTCCCTTTCCCGAGTTCTCCCCAGAACTCCTTCCAAAGCTCCTTCTCTTTCTTCCGCCCGCAGACCTGCGGTCCACTCGGGGCGGGGCGGCGGCGGAGTCGCCCGCCCGCGTGGCCTGGGGCCAGCAGGCTGGAGGGTCACGGGACGTGGAGGGGCGGGAGACCTGGTTCCCCTCCGCACCTGGAGCCCCCAGCGCCCGAAGGGCAACTTGGAGCCCGCCGGCGCGGTTGAATCATGGGTGAATCACACTCTTCGTAGGGTCTCGGAGTTTCCTACCGAGAGGAGGCGGGGCCGCGCCGCGCGCGCCTGCAGAGACTGGGCGGGGGCGGGAGAGGGGCGGCGGGGCGGGGCTGCGCCCCGGGCTGGGGAGGCGCGGGAGTCCGCGCGGCCCTTTATAGCGCTCCGGACACCGGCCTCCCCAGACTCAGGGTCCCCGCGCCACCTTTCGCTTTATACGACCGCCCAAGGTTGCCTTCGGCCCAACCTCTCCAGCCTCCGGGGCGCAACGGAATCCTGTTCTCGCCACCGGCTCATGGACATGGCGACTCCCACTAGATCCTGGTTGCCCGGCATCGAGACCGCTGCCTCTAGAATGCTGCTCCTCGGCTGGGTCCTCGTCCAGGTGGCCGGAGCCTCAGGTGAGTGGCACCCGCCTCCCCGAAGTCCTGGGGCGCTCTGCCGGAAGGGGAGTGGACAGTCTTGGCTGACAGCGGCTGACTCTGCTGCCCCGAGGTGCCCCCGGCGCCTGCTGAACTCAGCCACGTTCGCGCACCGCCGTTTGAACGAACCAGGGCCTGTAGCGTGCAGGCGGGAGTTGGAGGGAAGGTGATTCGCACCAGGGACCTGGCCTGCATCTGCTGGAGATGCTTGCAGGGAGGTGCGTTGTTGCCTAAGTGTATTTGTGGCTTCAGCTTTAAAGTTTAGGGAGAGATCTTCCCAGTGACTTTGAAAGTGGTACTTGGGTCCCCACCTGCACGGGTCATCGAGCAATGGTTTGGATATTATCCGTAGGTGTGAACTTCACTTAATAGAGAGCGGCCCTCGGTCTAATCTTGGTGGTCTTTGTTTTAGATTGAGTTAGAGACAGTCCTGTTGCAAAATGTCGCTTGGACTCAAGCAGTCATTACACTGTTCGTGTCCCAATATGCTTGCTCTGTGTGCAAAGCAGGCAGAGACTGACCTAGGGACTATTGCAAAACAGACCATAATAATAAAGCATCCTAACCAGTGTACATCCCCTGGTGTGACAAGCTGCACATCTGCCTGGGTGTCGGTGGAAGCTCCAGTATAGAGACATGATAGGTAAAAATGAAGAAGGCCAAGATTTGGCTTCGTCATTATATGCAGTCCTAACTCTCACACATGTGGGATTTGCCGTTTTCCATAACTTATGGAAGGCCATTTCTAGCTGGCCCCCTGCCCAGAGTCCCCCAGCTGGGCCATGGACACCCTAGGGCGCTGATGGCTCCCGGGCTGTGCTTCCAGGTCACTCTAACACAGGGAGTCCCCAATAAATGATTTCAAACAAGGATTTCCAGATCCTTGCCTGTTTCCTTACATTGCAAGGAAGATCTTACTATGAGGAAATTCTGGGACTAGGAAAAATTTGAAGATTTTTTTCTTTTGATAATTCATTACTGCAGCTTTTGTGGTTGGGAAAAAATTAATGTTAGGTTTATGGTGATGTTTGGGGGTAGGTTTTTTTATACCTACATGAAATCATGTGCTGCGAAGTTCATGTAATAATAGCTGTTTCTCTGTTGGTTGAAGGCACTACAGGTGTTGTGGCAGCATATAATTTAACTTGGAAATCAACTAATTTCAAGACAATTTTAGAGTGGGAACCCAAACCCATCAATCATTTCTACACTGTTCAGATAAGGTAAGCTAAGTACATAACAAGAAAAATAAGGTTTTTGATGTTTGCTCTTTCCTGTGCCCAATACAAATGCCTGTAAAGCTGATTGATGGATAAGATTACTTAATGGGTGACGTGGTGATTTGCTGACCAGATCCATACTCTATCAAGCCTACAACATTTTCAGACTTTAAATTGATAAAACATTGTAACTGTTTTTGGAGATGATAGAAAAATTCCTTAGTAGAGTATGAGCCGTGGGGAGGTGAGCCTTCTGGAGGTGGTCGTGTTGGCGCTGTTAGATGATGTGGTTCTTCGTGGACAACTAATCTTAGCGAAGCGCACGCATCTGTTTCCAGGCTGTCTAGACAGGGAGCCTGCTCTAACGTGTTAGGGAAGACAAGAGGAGGGAATCGGATGTATACTTTGCTCTGAAGCAATGTTTATGCATTCATCTCTGGATTCATGATTCAAAATTCAGTTGCATATATGATATCAGAGGAGGTCAATTTCATGACTCACCAAACCGGAAAGACATACTCCCCTCTGTACCCTCAGCTATCAGGGCTGCTCTGCTTATTTAACTTTGTCTCTGATTGACAGCTCTCCCCCAAGAACCTGTAATTCAGTATATTCAGTCTGAATGTCGACATGTCTTCCTTGATGGTTTTCAGCATATCTTGCAAGTTTCTGGTTTCTGAAAGGTTCTAGAAGGCTCATTAGAGATCTTATCAATTAGAGGGGAGCAGCTGTGGAAGTTATTTTAAAACTAATTGTATAACGGCACAAAAGTATCACTGGCTAAATGTAAAGTGTTTTGCTTTTTGTTTGGTTTGGTTTAGCTTGTGTCAAGCCTTTTACAGCATTAGGAATGCAACACCTAAGTATCAAGAAGCTCTTTAAAGCGGATGTTGTTGTTTTTCAAAATGAACTTAATTACAACTGTTGCCAAACCAACGGAGAAGAGAATTTGTGTGTATGTGCACCCAAACGCCTGTACAGATACGGGAGGGAGAGAAAGGAAATTCATCACCTGAGGTCATAATTATGATTATGGTCACTTTTGTCAATTCAGGTTCCACTAGTCAAGAATACAGAGCTGAAGTTTACTTGGTAGATACTTTTCTTCTGGAGAGTGAAAATAACATTTTAGGAGGAATGCTTGCCTCCTAAATATATTCAGTCTTACGTTTGGTGAACAGGTGGAAACATATTTATGATTTACCTGATTTTTAAATATAAGCCGTTGTTAGCTCTCAGTTCTTAGACTTCCCAAACAATTTTAAGTGAACGAGGCCTCTACTGTGCAAACACCCTTGAAGACCTGCCGCTTGGGGGCGCCCGCAACACGGGATTCTTGCGAAGCCGGCAGTCCCTCCTTGCTCTTGCCCACGTGCTAGAGGACACATGATCAGTCCCTCCTCCCTGCTGGAGACTTCAATCTTCTCCATCCTCCCTGTGGGGTAAACAGGGCTTCTGGGTGAAAAGAACCACAGCAATCATTTTATAGAAGAGAGAACTGTTGCTCTGGGAAGGTGAGGGATTTTTTCATGACTGCATTAACGGTGAATGCCCAGCCAGGTCTGGAACCTTGCAAGGTCTCTCCAGTATTCCACCGCCACCTCCTTCTCTGGCAGTTGTGCAGCAGTCAGTGTGAAGCCCCGCAACTGGCAGGAGGAAGGAGGGTTGGTGCCAAAACACCAAGTTTTTCGTTTCTCACGCTTTTCTGTGAGTCTCCATCTCCTCAGTGGCCACCTCCCCTCTCAGTTTTCCTTCTTTAGAGGAAGTATCTTAACCTGCTACTGCTCTTCACCCACTACTGGCCTCTCCCAGCCACGGGGCAGCACTGCTGGACCTGAAGACCCTACTTCAATATCCAGCCATATGTTTCCCTTTTGGAAACAGTTTCAGTGATCGTTGCAAAGTGTTGTTGGTTCAAGCATGGAAACATCCATCACCTGTAATATTGATTCCGTGGGAATGTTTGAATTCTGAAACTGAACTTCCAAAGCTTCTAGAAAACACCCTTTTCCTAAATTGGTGATTCTGTTGTAATTTTTAGTAATTAAAACAGGACTTTTATTATTTCCAAATCAGGAGATTTTGCAATAAATACCTAGAGGACACTCGAAGGCTGTTAAAGTGTTAATCTGTGTAATAGTGTTCAGAGGAACTGACTACAGAATTGCCCCTTCATTACCTATTCACACAACTTTACCGATTTTACTAGTTGCACTGATATAGGTCCTTGTGCTAAATTTTGCCACTGAGCACTGTGATTTCGAAGTGTAAGCTGGGCGGAGCCAAATACAATCTCTCAGTGGGAATGCAGTTGCAGAGCTTGGCAGTCTTTCCCCTGTCGTCTGAATGACATGTTTGCCATAGCGATGGAGAAGAATCATGTTTTCCTGCACTTTTGTAAAATGTATTTTGGTCACTCTGGAATTAAGACAGCCTCTCTGCTTTTATACAGATAATTAGAGAAATCTAAGAAATCAAAATATTTCTGTATCAATGTTAGTTTGTGAATTTTAGGACAAAGCATATGTTCACCCATAGCCTCTTAACCTGATTATTTAGCTCTGATTCTCTGGCAGATACATATTTACAGCTCTTATGTATGGATTCAGACAATTAAATTCAGCTTGGTTTCTCCCTGATTCAACCTGTAAATGCAAACCATCTGACACTCAGCAAGGCCTGGCTGTGCATAAGCCCTGCAGATTTGCTGCTAAACAGCAAACACAAGGGCATGGGCCCCTGGTAGCAAGCTGACCATGTTAAATATGAAGTGCTTTAATGAAGACGCCAGTGCTGGGGAACAGGGGAGGGAGAGGTCAGTTCTGGGCAAGGAGACCTGGAAATTCCTGAGGGAAGTGGGGTTGGGACATGGCCTTAAATGATGGCCGGGGCCATGGCAGAGGACGCTGAACAGAAGGGAGGAGCAGGGTAGCTCTCATTTTATAGGGGGCAGAAGTACGTGGGTCACATTGCAGCAGCATTTACCTACGTGCTGTTTTGGTCCTTATAATTTTAAATTTATACAAATTCTTTAAATAATTTCCTCTTCAAGGAGGTCTTACAAAAGGAAGATCTTTAGTCTCTTAGACTCTCGGACTTTGTCCGAGAGATACTACCTGGACCTTTACTCTGTAATCTTTAATGGGATGTATTTGCCTCTTGTAAAAGCCAGGGAGAAGTGTAGCAGAACGAGAGGAACAGGCCCAGTTCTCACCTCATTAGTTCCATGACCTGGTGCAAGCTACTTAGGTGCCTGAGCTTCAGTGTCCTTCTGTGTAAAAAAGATCCACTGCTGTCTTAGGACTGTATCAAATGAAACCTGCATAAAAGGCCTACTACAGTACTACCTGGCATATAGTAGATTCAATATATGTGAAATAACCACACCAATAATTGTTATGATAAAATGTAATATATAGAATATACTATAAACACTCCATTGTTAGTACATTGACTATATTCTACAGACTATAGAATGTGATATAACAGAATATGGTACAATATAATAAGTAATAAATAATTGAGTCTTAATAAAAAAATTGTCTGCATTTTAAGAAAGACATTTAACAAAATGGTTAAAAGCACAGACCCAATCATCAAACTGCTCTCTGGCTCTCAGTCCAGGTGTGTGACTTAGAGCCAGTCACCTAATCTCACTTTGCCGCACTTACCCCCTCTGTGAAAACAGATGATTACAGAGCCGTCCCAGGTTACTGTGAGGGCTGCAGTGCATCTGGAGTGCTCAGTGTAGCAAGTGCGTGCTCACGAGTGGTTGGGGAGGCTATTATTGTAACAGTGCCACAGCCTTCTGTCTGGTTGGATACAAATCATAATGTTCCATTTCTCTTCCTTCCTTTCTTTAGCCCTAGATTAGGAAATTGGAAAAGCAAATGCTACTTCACAACAGAGACAGAGTGTGACCTCACTGATGAGATTGTGAAAGACGTGAAGCAGACATACTCAGCGCGGGTCCTTGTCAAGCCGGCGAATGCCACCGGTTATGCCGGGGAGCCCATGTTTACAAAATCCCCAGAGTTCACGCCTTACTTAGACAGTAAGTGTTTGGTTTCCTTCTTGCAATTATAAGCTTCTGAATCTTTTTGTGAGCTTATGACCCTTAGGGGGCACCAAATAAAAAAGCATTTCTCCATAAACACATTTTCTTTCTCAGAAACTGGGCAGTGCCTCTCGCTCATTCTGATGTGGTCAGAAACTCACAGAGCATGAACTTGGGAGTCGATAACAGTGTCATCGGGCACCTCTCTCTACTGGTCTGTCCCCAGACTGTACCAGTAACAAGCTGGGTGGGACCTGGGGGACTAGGAAATCCACCAGGGCCGGGGTTTCAGCGTTTCTCCACATATATTTCAGGGATTATATTTATATATATATACATGTACACATAAATATCCTAAAAATTCTGTCCCAAATTCTGTCAGACCAGAAGTCCCAGTTGAAGGTTTTTCACAGTCACAAATGCACAGGGAAAGTCTCCTTTTCCTCTGATCTCAACTCGCTGACCTTTTTTAATTAGTTGGCCACGGTTTGCGCCCGCACTTGCCCGACCAGCTCTCAGCCTGCCTCCTTCATGCTGGTTTTTGCAAGTGTAGAATGCTTTGGTCCCTAGCCTTTGCCCCAGTACGCTGACCTTAGCATCTCCCAGGGGAATGCACAGCATTCCTGCCAAGCAGGAGATTGCATTTTTTTGTCATGACTGTGGTTCCGAAGTAGGTATTTTAAATAAACATGTAGCATGCTGGGAAGAGTGAAAGCTTTTAAGATCCTTAAATCTTGAAAGGTCTTTGAAGAAGACCTAGAGTGAAAGGTTAAAATGAAAGTGTCATGTTATTGGTGCTTTTATATCTATCTTTCTAATCACCCAGTGAGAGGAAATACTTTCTCAGGCAGGGATGTTGAGAGGGGGAAGAGGGGCAATCAACCAGCCTCTTCCCTTGAGTATCTACTTTGAGGGTGGAAATAGAAGGTAGCCTTAGCCCAGGTGACTGGCTGCCTTCCCTGAGCCCCTGTTGGCCAGAACCTGTCTTCAGACCCTTGCAGTGTTTTTCCCTTGTGTGTCTGTCACAGCTGGCACTGGAGCTTACACACCACGTCCACAGCCCCTCCAGCTCCTCTGCTGCCTGGACTGTCCTGCTCCTTTGTTTCAGGGCATCCTCATCCTTGAGGTTTTTGTGAGCCACTTCAAATCCACTTTTGGTGCAAGATAAATATACTATACATATGTATGGTTCATACTTGCATATAATATGCATTAAATTATTGGGATTGGTTTTACTGTCATTCAACCAAAGTGCATAAGATAATTAGAGTCCCAGGGCTTAAAACTGGTTCCTTGAGGTACCAAGGACATTTCAAAGTTTTCCCACAGCCCCTAGTTTATTGTACCTACCTAAAAATGGAATCTTACATGGCTGTATTGTTTCGTAAAGTAGCCACTAACCACGTGTGGCTATTGAGCACCAGAACTATGCTGTAAGACTAAAATACACACTGATTTTGAAAAATATCTCCAATCAATTTATATTGATTATATGTTAAAATAATAGTATTTTCGCTATATTGGGGTAAATAATATACTTTTAATAATACAAAAAATATATTATTGAAGTTCATTTCACCTGTTCCTTTTCACATTGTCTAATGTGACTACAGGGAAAGGCACCATGGCCTCGGTGGCTCCGGTTGTATTTCCAGCAGGCAGCACTGCCACAGAAGGTCTCGGGGTCCAGCTCTGGTGCCACTGAGCTTGCTCTCGCTAGGGAGCTGATCTGTGCAGGTGTTCTATGAGGGGTGACCAGGGTGTCACTAACCGTGATAACTAAATGGGATTCTTGGGTTCCAACCAAGTTTATTTTCTGTTTAGCAAGCCTCGGACAGCCAACAATTCAGAGTTTTGAACAAGTCGGGACAAAACTGAATGTGGTCGTACAGGACTCTCGGACCTTGGTCAAAGCGAACGGCACATTCCTGAGCCTCCGGGATGTTTTTGGCGAGGACCTAAATTACATACTTTATTATTGGAAATCTTCAAGTACAGGAAAGGTGAGGATTTTTTCATTTTATGCCTTGCTTTAAATAGTGAGTCCTTGATTTTTACAACCCACTCCTTCTCTGATTCAGAAATGACAGAACCGGGTGGATGAGAGCGGGGTGGAGTGGGCGGGTGCTTGCTGTCCCATTTCTGCCAGACTTGAACTTCGAGTGACCTTGTGACTTCGGGCAGGGCCCCCTAGGACACTCGGGTTCTTCAGCCGAGAGGGTGGACCAGATAATCTCTAAGGTTCCTGTCAGGTCTCACATTTCTTTCTCTTTTGAGGATCACAGAAACAAAATTTGTTTTCCATTCAATAATTAATATATCCTTTTTTTCCTTTACTGCAAGTATCTTCTAAAGGGGCTAAGTTGGCCATATCTAGTCCTGGGGAAAGCATCCTCAGGTGTCTTCACAGGGCACTGTTTGGCCCAGTCCCTTCCGGCCCTGCACACACGGGATGTGCCCACTCAGGCTCTTACTGCTCCATGCTAGCAAAGGAGGAAGAGCTCATGTGGAGCCCAGATGAATTATGAACTCTCTCTTTTAACAGAAAACAGTCAAGTCAAACACTAATGAGTTTTTGATTGATGTGGATAAAGGAGAAAACTACTGTTTCAATGTTCAAGCAGTGATTCCATCACGAAAAGTTAACCAGAAAAGTCCAGAGAGTCCCATTGAGTGCACTAGCCAGGAATCAAGTCTGTTCAAAGGTGAGCACCTCCGTCCAGCAGGCACGGCACACCGACGCCTTCCGGAGGACCCCCTTCCTCAGAACCAGGATGTGCTTTCATTCAGAGAAAAACTCTCTTGGATTTTTCTTGTTTCCGTAAGGGTTTGGGGGGGATGGGTACTTACACTTTTAGGCATTGAGAAATGTTTCTGTGCTGTTCCCTTATGGCAGCAGGTGCTGAGCATCTGCCATAGGCTAAGCTCTCCGCCGAGCACTGGGCGCACAGTCCATGTTTGGAGGTTAGCATCAATCACAGATCTCTCTGGGCATGTTTTCATACTTAATTCTAATCTTGGGTGCTTGGGGAGAGCATCTGGACCAGCTGTGAGCACCCACAGTGGGCTGTGGCCACAGAGGATAAACAGTCTAACCCACAAAGGGAAGGGATTGAGTCTCTCGCACGTACCCACGGACCTGTGCCCATGCATGCACACGCTCTGGGGCCCACACACAGCAGCAGTGGCTCCTAACTGGAACCTCCGCAGGTTCAGACACGTACGTGAGGCTGACAGCCTGGGAGTCTCCCTCCAGGTTTTGTAACGAAAGTGCTCTGAGCTCTTTCAGGGAGTTTGAGTCAAAGGATAGTAATGATGACCCACCTCCACCAGGAAGCCTTCTTATTGCCCCAACTAGTTACCACCTCCCTGCACCTGAATTCTGGTAGCAGTCTGTGTCTCTTTGCACAGATGGTCCATCTTCAACCATAATCATTGCCACCAAACGCAGCATTATTTTTAACCACTTGTTTCTAACAGTTGCTCTTACTTCAGCCTCACATGTACCTTCTCTAGACTGTGAACATTATTTTTTACTGAATGACCCATTTAATGTTTTTGGCCATTGTCAATTGCCCTAAGACATCTAGGGTTTGATAAATTCTTCCCTAACCAAAATGTGTTGTGGTAGAACGAGTGGAAGAAAGAAATTTCAAATTACGCAAAAATGGGGATTAAGCCCTCAATTCCGCACTCTGATAAATGGGATTCAAGCTCTCTTTCCTCGCTGACTTGGTGCCTTTCGTTTTTCAGACAAGTTCTTCATCATTGGAGCAGCAGTGTTCGTGGCCATTGTCTTCATCACCACCCTGTCCCTGTGTCTGTGCTACTGCAGGAAGGCCAGAGCGAGACGAAGCAGTGAGAAGAGCTCTCCCTTCCCTGTTGCATAAAGCCCATGGCAGTGCAGCTGCCGACTTCTGCACTGTGACCAAGACTTGTAAGAGAACAGAATAGATGGAAACAAAAAGAAGTGTTTTGAAGCACAGAGACACTTGGGCCCAAAGAAAGTTCTTTGTCTGACTGTTCTCATGATTAACATTCTGCTTCCGACCCCAGCACTTGTCATGTTGGAATGCGATGAACGGTACGACCAATCCCAAGGCTTTGAAATTTCTTTTTTTAACACTATGGCACCTTTTGCACATATCATGCTTTGGACTGGATGTTCTACACTCAAGACAAAACCAGATCTTCTGAGCAAAAACAAATGAACAAATGCCTTAAAAAATCCTGGGTGGACTTTAGGAGAACTTTTCAGAGGCTGACTTTAAACCGTGGGGGAGAGTAAAATGGAAATTGGGTGGACTTTCCTAACATATGTCTGTCTTGTTTTAATGTGGTGTTTAGGTACTTCTCTTTTTTTAAGAGGTTTTATGGAAGTTCAAAACTATCAGCAAAGTTTTGCATGAATGTATTAAATGCAGAAGACTTCCACTTTGGGCACATTCCTAACATGTATTACAGTTTGGCACTTTAACTGACGTCAGTGCTGTTGATTAGACACTTGACAGCTAACTACAATATATAGAGTTTATATTTTAGAGTTTATGATTTAAGGTACTTAAAGCTTATGGGGTCAGTGTTGTATATATTTATATAATTTTTGAAAAGGTTTTATATGTGGGGATTTATATTTATAGAGGTGATATCGTTCTGTTTGTATATATTGAGATAATTTATTTAATATACTTTTCTACAAATAAAGGTGACTGGGAATTGTGGCCATTGCATTCTTATATCTTCCATTTATTGTCTGTGATGTCCTTGCTTTAGCTGGCTCAGCTGCAGTGACAAAGGACCCTGAAATCCTCAATGGCCCTGACAACATTGTTTTTGTATTATTTTTATTTCTCACTTACATGAGTTTGCTTGCTGTGGGTTGACTACAGCTGTTTTTAATATCTTCTTGTTCTAGGACCCAAACCAAAGTGAAGCCCACATTCAGGTCAGGGCAGAGGAAAGGCAACAAGAAGCTGGTAGACACAGGCAGCCCCGTCGCTTTAAGTTGCCTCTTAACACTTGTGCTCCATATTGGCCCCCTGCCACTTCAGCTGCCACGACACTGGCCCAAGCGAGACACATGACCAAGCCTGACAATACCCTGCCTCCAGAGAGGCACCAAAAGTCACAGGACGGTGGGCGGGATAGTGTCACAAGGAAGGTGGAACTTACACGATGTGCTGCAGGTTGAGAGGGAGAGATTTCTTGCCATAGACATTAGTTTCAGTTGGCAGATGACAGTTGGAGAGGAGAAAGAAAAATTATTTGGATTATTGCCTTAAAATTGGATAAAAGGACAAAGTAAGATAGGGAGAGAGAGTAGAATGGAATCTCTAGAGCAGGGGTGTCAAACTCATTTTCACCAGGGGCCACATCAGCTTCACGGTTGCCTTCAAAGGGCTAAAATAATTTTAGTACTGTACAACTGTAACTACTCCTTAACTGTTAAGGAGTGGAAATTACATTCAGCCCTTTGAAGGCAACCGAGAGGCTGATGTGGTCCCCAGTGAAAATGAGTTTGACACCCCCGCTCTAGAATTAATTAGAAGCTCTTTGTGGGCAGGACTGGGTCGAGCTCATGTTCACTGCTCCGCCAGGTGCCCGTGCAGATGGGCTCTTAGTCACGGTGGGGTCGGGTGCATCACCTCCCACTAGAATGCAAGAAGAACAGTGAGTCCTCCGTTCACAGACAAACAGAACAGAACCGTCCTGTTCTTTCAGCTGTGCTGAAAGAAGATTCTAACTCCAGATGAATGAGGTTCCTGGCACCTACTTGGGCCACAACCCAATCCACTTTCTTCCTGCTGTGGAAGCCTGGGCTGGGACGGTCCAGGAAGAACATCCAGATGGCACACCTCCCCGGACGTGGTCCCGCAGGGAGACCCTGAGCAAGCGCTGAAATGAGCAAAGACTCGGTTCACCGTCCAGCCATTCATAACATTAAATCCATTTTGTTCCTTTGCTGAAAATAACTAAGCCTGGGCAACAAAACTCTAAACACAAAATGTTTGATATAACATTATGTTCTAAGGAAGAATAGACAAAACAAACTTTTGATGTTCCCTAAAAATGGTAGCCTGAAGTGGAAAAAAAGGTACACGTTTTGAAGAAATTCAGGAAAACAGACTAGTGGATTGAGCTGGTTTTGTTGGCTGGTTTGCAATAGTCAATGTGTTGATGCTGGAGAGGATGAACCGAACAATGCGGCAGCGAGTGTTATGTCAGAAAAGGGGGGACACGTGTGCAGCAGAGTCGACAGAAGAAAGGTTGGGTGGGCATGTCCAGAAAGAAGTGTGCTTTGCCCAGTATCTTGATCCCCTGCACACAGGGCTGCCCAGGTCAAAGAGCGTAGTTAGCACTGCTCACATGTAAAACAAGCTCCCGAAGCCGGAGTCTGGCAGGGCACTTCCATGAGGCTGCGTGTTCCCTGCCAGGAATCATTACAACATTATGCAATCCTGTGGCCTCATAATCTAAGGAATTTTAATGGTCCCACTAAAGAAAATACTGGCAAAGTGAAAGCAGGTCTGAGTGGTAATGAGAGGGTCTGACTGTTCACAGGGAAGGAATCCATTGCAGATTCCAATGAAGCCTCACTGCAGTGGACAGGAAGCTTCAATGCCACAAATTCTAACCCCGTCTCAGGTTGCCACAGCTCTCCTGATCACTGAGCAGAAACAGCGGCTGCCGATAACAGCACCCTGAGCACTGGAGCAGAAACCATGCTATCAGTTGTTGGCTGGGACCCAGAAGCCACACCGCCCTCCCGGGGGCCAGATTCTACTGCATTACTTACCCTGGCCCTTAAAGGGTCCCATACACCTGTTACTAAATGAAACGTGCATGCTTTGAAGAGAGGTTTTTTTTTACCATCTTAAGTAATTGACCAAGTCTGACTTACACAGAAGAAGTTTATACTTGTGGAATCCAAAAAGTTTACCTTAGTTAGAGCCGATGGCCTCCAGTCTAAGTTCCTGTCTCTTGAATAAATAAACACTTAATCTCTATCCATTGAATAGTAGATAAACGCATTCTCAAAGGTAATTTTTACCTGTTTTAGGATATGTGTATTGAGCATGTGTTATTTTTCTCCCGTGGTTGCCTGAGAAGGTGTATTAGTGTTACAATGGGACCTTTGCTGTGACGTATGCAGTGATCAGTTCCCTTCCCCACAGCCCCTGCTTTTCAGCTGAGTGTTTGGGTGACTCTGGCTTTGCCATTCAGCACATTCTCACAGCTGCAGAAACTAGTTTAGGGGTCAGCACGTGACCAAACCTAGTCCAGGAAGGGTAAATCTCAGCGTTGTTTTTTTCTTTCTGAGAATACTGGAATGCTCTGTTCTTGATGAATATAGTGAAAAAAAAAAAAAAACGTGTAACCCCAAGACCTACTGGCAATTCTCTTGAGACCATAAAGGCAGCAGCCTCGACTGGAGCTGGCACTCTGGAGAGCAATGCAGAGTGTTGGAAAGAACCTAAGTCACCAAGCTACTGGAGCTACTGGATCAAGCCTTGCCTGAAGTTATCACCATCCGTGGACTTTTCACAGGATATAAGCCAATTAATTGTTTATGCAAGCTTGATTCCAGTTTTCCTGACTTGATTGACTTGCGGTCGAAAGCACCCTAGCTGATGCTGTGTAATTTGACCATGGAATATAAACATGGCAGAAGAGTGTGCCTATAATGGAAACTTATAATACAAAGAGCTTAATGTAAAATAACATTCCATTCTCAACTACTAAACAACTTTACACTAGAATTATCCCCTCTTTCCGGCAACTTCAGGTTCTTCTTTACTATTCCATCATCCTTGTTGGAACACAAACATACTGTATTGTGTTTCCTCTTTAAAAAAAATAATCTTCCTTTGACCTTATAGAAGTCCTCTTCTGGATTTCCTCCTCACTCACTACTCCTTGGATACCCTCCTCCTCCTTCTGACTTCTAGATGTTGGCTTACTTCCTGCTCCAACCTGGTCTCTGTCAACAACCACTATCTAGGTGGCACATCCAAGCGTGTGGCTCTGTTGTCTGGCCCTGTTGTGCTTCAAGTCCATCGCGTCTGTGTGCTGATGACTCCCGGAGCTGCAGCTCAGCCCCCAGCCTCGTTCCTGCACTCCAGGGTGGAACTGTGGATCCAATTATTTACACAACATTTTATAAGGATGTATAACAGGCACCTCAATTTTCATATGGCCAACGAGAATCTATTCCTCCCAACAGCAAAACCTGTTTCTCCCCTAATCTGTCCCATTTAAGAAATGTTACCACCCTTGGCTCGGGCCAGAGCCCTTGGCATCATCATCGACTTCCCTTCTCCGGTGCCACATTCAGCCCTTCAGCAAGCCTGTCAGCTCCACCTAAAACACATCCCAGTTCAAAGGTCACCCTCTTCTCCACCATTCCTCTCCTTCAAGCCCCTCTCATCATCTCCCAGGTTATTGTGAGAGCGTCCTAGCTGTCCCTGTGTCCACATTTGGTCCCCTGCAGTCTGTTTTCCTCACCACAGAGTAATCCTTTTAAAATATATAAATTAGCCCTGGCTGGTGTGGCTCAGTGGATTGAGTGCCAGCCTGTGAACCAAAGGGTTGCTGGTTCGATTCCAGTCAGGGCACATGTCTGGGTCACCGGCAGGGTCCCCAATGGGGGGCTCACAAGAGGCAACCACACATTGATGTTTCTCTCCCTCTTCTCCCTCCCTTCCCCTCTCTCTAAGGGTGAATGAACAAAATATTTTAAGATGAAATAATTAAAAATAAAATAAAATATATAAATTGTGGTTTTAGGGGTACTGTTCTCGACCCTCCACGAGGATTCTGTGGAAGGTTTGGTAGTGAGTCAGTTTGGCGAATCTAGAAGCACATTTCAGAGTCTTTCCCTGTATGGTTCTAGATTCACATTAACCAAAAGAGAACCGCACACAGGATATGAACAGAAGTGGAGCAGCAGCATTTGAAGGCTGGCATGGTGAAAGATGGACCAGACAGATGCAGAGGCCCCAGCAGAGCCCAGGCTGTTCTCACGCCCTCTACTCTGTAACTGGCTTTTCTTCCTGACTTCTAACCCTGCTGGACCAGATGCAGAAAGAGCAATTTTCCATAAGGCTTTCCACCAGGTCTTTCTCGGGGAGTCCAAGGAGGGAACGACCACATTCTTCTGTGGGGATCCAGAAGAGGGGGGTGTGAGCTGGCACTGTCTTCCTCCCACAGTCTCCCCAGGGCAGAGCACTCAGTTCTCGGGCGGCTGCCCTGGCAGTGCGAGGACCCAAGGACTGCTGAGCAGAGGCCAGTCCCTGTGCTGGAGCCGCCTGCCCCGCCCTGCACCACCTGGCCCCCTCCGCACTCCTGAGACCTGAGTCCGGACGCCCTTCCACACACGAGGCCCTCAGGGTGGTATAAACAGCAGTAATGAGCCATGGACACAGTGATTGTCACATTCCTCGTTTTTCTAACACTTGATGTAATTTTTCACATGTAGACTCCCATTCCACTGGAGGGTTGAAACAATTCCAAGCCATTTGGAGAGGCCCCCAGCAGCCAGTTTTTCCCTGTAGTTGTGCCCAGGTCCACCACCCCACTCCCACTGTTCCTCTGCTCTAGGTCCCTCCACTTCCCTGACCCAGCCTCTCCCACCGGCTGGGGTGGGAGAGCCTCACTCTTACTGGTTGCCATTTTCTGTTTTCTTCTTCTTATTTTACATTTGTTTCAGATGTATGGCATAGTGGCCATACAATTCATAATTCACAAAGCGATCACCCTGGCAGTTCTAGTTCCCACCTGGCCCCATACGTAGTTATTAAAATGTTACTGACTACATTTCCTGTGCTGTACTTTCCACCCCATGACTGTTTTGTAACTCCCATTTGTACTTCTTTGGCCTCTTTCACCCAGATCTCCAAACTCCTGCCCTCTGACAACCTTCAGTCTGGTCCCTCATTCTATGAGTCTGTTTCTGAGGGGGGTTTTTGCTCATTTATTTTGTTCTTTAGATTTCACATATAAATGCAATTATATGGTATTTGTCTCTCTTTCTGTCTGACTTATTTTCCTTAGCATAATGCCGTCTAGGTCCACCTGTGTTGTCATAAATGGTAAGATTTCGTTCTTTTTTATGGCTGAGTAATAGTCCATTGTGCATATGTACAGCTCTTCCTTATTCAGTCCTCTACTCGAGGGCACTTTGTCTGCTTCCATATCTTGACTATGCTGAATAATGCTGCGGTGAACACTGAGGTATATATATCTTTTTTGCATTAGTGTTTTGGATTTCTGAAGAAAACCAAAAGTGGAATCACTGGGTCATACGGTAGTTCTATTTTTAATTTTCTGAGGACTCTCCACACTGTTTCCCACAGTGCGCAGCACCAATCGCTGCACACTGGCTATACCAATTTGCAATCCCACCAACAGGGCATGAGGCTTTACTTTCTCCATGCCCTACCAACTCTTGTTTTTTATTGATTTATGGATGATGGCCATTCCGTCAGGTGTGCAGTGTAATCCCGTTGTGGTTTTAATCTGCATTTCTCTGATGATTAGTGACGTTGAGCATCTTTTCATATGTTTGTTGCTCATCTATATGTCCTCTTTGAAAAAATTGTCTACTCCGGTCTTCTGCCAATTTTTTAATTGTATTGCTTATTTTTTTAGTGTTGAGTAAGTAGTGTGAGTTCTTTATAAATTTTATCAACTGTATCATTGGCAATATGTTCTCCCATTCTGTGGGTTGTCTTTTCATTTTGTTGATGGTTTCCTTTGCTGTGCAAAAACTTTTTAGTCTGATGTAGGCCCATTTGTTTATTTTTTCTTTTGTTTCCCTTGCCCAAGATGATATATCAGAAAAAAAATAGTAAGAATAATGTCAAAGAATTTAGTGTCTATTTTTTTCTAGAAGTTTTATAGTTTCGAGTCTTACATTTAAGTCTGGTTTCTTTTTTTTTATTTTTATTTTTGCATGTACCTGTCCAATTTTCCCAACACCATTTACTGAATAGACTGTCTTTACCCCACTGTATGTTCTTGCCTCCATGTCATATATTACTTGACCATAGAGGTATGAGTTTATTTCTGGGCTCTCTGTTCTATTCCATGGGCCTGTATGTCTGTTTTTATACCCAGACCATGCTATTTTGATTATGACAGCCTTGTATTATACTTTGATATCAGGTAGCATGATTCTTCCAACTTTGTACTTCTTTTTCAAGATTGCAATGGCTATTCAGCATCGTTTGTGGTTCCATATAAATTATAAAATTATTTGTTCTAGTTCTGTGAAAAATTCCATTGCTATTTTGTTAGGGATTGCATTGAATCTATAGATTGCTTTAGGCCATATGGACATTTTAAGGGTGTTAATTCTTCCTATCCATGAACATAGTACATGCTTCCACTTATTTTTATCTGTAGTATTGTTCTTCAGTTCATTATAATTTTCCAAGTACAAGCCTTTTACCCCCTTTGTTGAATTTATTTCTAGGAATATTTTTGATGCAATCGTAAATAGAATTACTTTCTTAATCTTTTTCTGGTAGTTCACTACTCGTATATAAAAGTACAAACTATTTCTGAATATTTATTTTATATCCTGCTACTTTACTGAATTCCTTTATCAGTTCTAATAGTTTCCTGGTGAAATCTTTGGGGTTCTCTCTGTATAGTATCATGTACTCTGCAAATGGTGACAGTTTTACTTCTTTCTTTCCATTTTGGATGTCTTTTATTTCTTCTTGTCTGATTGCTATGGCTAAGATTTTCAATACTATGTTAAATATAAGTAGTGACAGAGGACAACCTTGTCTTTTTCCTGATTTTAAGCAGGACACTTCTAGGTTTTGCGTGTTCAGTATAATGTTAGCTGTGCGTTTGCCATACATAGACTTTGCTATGTTGCCATGTTTCCTCTATTCCCACTTTGCTGGGAAGTTTCGATCATAAATGCTAGATTTTATCAAATGCATTTCTGCATCTATTGATATGACCGTGATTTTTATCCTTCATTTTGTTTATGCAGTGTATCACTTTAATTGAATTGCAGATATTGAACCAACCAGGCTCCCAAGAATAAATCCCACTGGATCATGGTGTATGATCTACTGTACATTCAGATTTGGCTTGTGGGGGGAGTGCCAAACACAGGAAATATGGTGCCTGTCAGCCAAACAGGAGGACAGCTCAGCACAGGGACAGTGGCAGCCATCCTTTCAGCCCTAGCACTGAATCCACACCACTCAGTCCCTCCCTGTATATCTCTGGTGCTCCCCTCCCACCCCTGAGCCACTGTCCCTCTTCCAGAGTCCAGGGTGAGTGTCTGCAAGGGGGAGTTCGTGTGCTGGCCCTTTAAGAGGATGCCTGGGTTTCCAGCAGCCTTCCTCTCACCAGGACAGATAGAAAAGTCCCTGCTGGTTTTCATAGCCAGATGGATATGGGCTCCTCTTCCTGGCAGTGGTGTTCCAGGCTGGGATCCCAGTACGGGGCTGAGATATCCCTCTGGATTCTCAACCTCTGCATGTGGGTGTGGGGCCAGCACACTTCAGGTCCCTGTCCCTCCTGCCAGTGTCCACATGGCTTCTCCTCTATATCTTTAGTTAGAGGACTTCTGTTCAGCTTGTCTTCAGATGGTTATCCAGGATGATTGTACTCTAATTTAGTTGCAATTTTGGTGGAAGGAGGAAAGTACAGCATCCACCTGTCCTGTCCCACCATTTTGACTGGAGCCTCCATACATATTTTTTCACCATGTTCGCTTTTAAGTCTGGTTTCTGTGCTCTAGTCCTGTCCTGAGCCAGAAGACACTCCACTTTACTCAGCTTTCACCTGACACATCTCTTCTGAGACAATGGTAGCAGAACTGTGCTGATCTAGAATCAGAAGAGTCAAGGGTAAAAGAATATACCAGGGGAAAAAGTATAGATTGGCATTTCAAAGGATACCATTCCACCATTCCAACCAAAGATTTAAAAATCACTCACCTCAAAATGTCAATGGCTCATAGTAATACTTTACCAAGAGTCATACTCTTCAAATAAAAAGAATGAGAGAGCAGTTGTGGAATTTCACCCAAGTTGGTGGGTTTGGTGGGAAGCCAGAAAAGGAGCACCCCCTTTCCTAACCCTGACCTCATGCTGTCGGGCAGCCCCAGGCCCTCCTGATGCCCCCCACTTCCCCTGCTCCCACTTGCCCCACACCTGGGTTCCCACCTGTCCACATTTTCATATCCCCTTATTTTCCCTCTATGAACACCTAAGCCATGCTATCTTCTTTCAAAGGAAGGCTCTCTGCATGGTGGCAACGATTAAATCTTGTGTACATAGCTGATTCCCTGAAGAAATTTGTGCATTTTTCTGGTTACTTCCAAACCATCACTTTGTTGCATTGTTAGCTCAATCCAAGCGGTTCCCAGACCAACAGCATTAGTGTCACCTCAGAGCTTCTTAGCAAATTCCTGACCCTGTGACCTCAGAGTTACCAAACTAGCAATCTGTGTGTGTATATGTGTTTGAGACATAATTCACACACATCACTGTGTAAGTTTAAAGTGTGCAGCATGGTGGTTTGACTTACACATGCTGTGCAATGATGATCACAATAGGTTGGTTAACATCCACCATCTCATATACGGTGGACACAGTGAAAAGAAAATTTCTCCTTTGATGAGCACTCTTATCTATATCTTGACTTTCCTATATATCATGAGCAGTGTAATCTACAGTCATCATGTTGCACATTACATCCCTGGTACTTGCTTATCTTAAAACGGGGAGTTTGTATGTTTTGACCATCTTCCTCCAATCTCCACACCGCCCCCCGCACCTCCCGCCTGTGGAAACCACGTTTTGGTCTTCTGTGTGCTCAGTTCAGGGTTTTCTGTTTGTTTGTTTTCACCTTCCACATATAAGTGAGATCATACAGTGCTTGTCTTTCTGTGTCTGACTCATTTCACTTAATGCTTTCAAGGTTCTTGAAAATAGTAGAATTTCCTCAATAACGTATATATTTATATAAAAATTACCTCTTCTTTATTCACACATCTATCCGTGGACATCTAGGTTGTTTCCATGTCTCAGCTATTGTAAATAGTGCTGCTACGAACATGACTGTGTAGATATCTTTTTGAGTTACTGTTTGCATTTTCCTTTGATATAATCCCAAAAGTGGAATTGCTGGATCATAAGCTAGTTCTATTTTTAACTTTCTGAACCTCCACTGTTTTCCAAAGTGGCTTTGCCAATTTACAGTCCCACCAACAGACCACAAAGATTTCCGTTTCTCCACACCCACGCCAACATGTTTTATCTTTTGCATTTTGATGACAGCCATTCTAACAGGCATGAGGTGATATCTCTCTGTGATTTTAATTTACATTTCCCTAATCACTAGTGATATTAAGCACCTTTTTATGTACCTGTTGGGCCATTCGTGTATCTTCTTTAGAAAAACATATATTCAGGTCCTTTACACATGCACATTTTAAAATTGGATTATTTCGTTTTGGGTTTTTTTTGGTTGTTGTTTTCTTTTTTTGTTGCTATTGAGTTGTATGAGTTCTTTATATATTTTGGATATTAACCCCTTATCTGATATACAGTTTGCAAATTTTTTTCCATTGCATACATTGTCTTTTCACTTTGTTGGTTTCTTTGCTGTGCAGAAGCCTTTTATTTTTATGTAGCTCCACTTTTTATTTTGTTGCCCATGCTTTGGGTATGCTTTCCAAAAATTCATTACTAAGACCCATGCCAAGGGCTTTTCCCTGTGTATTCTTTTAGGAGTTTTATGGTTTTCGGTCTTACATTTAAGTCATTAATCCATGTGAGGTTAATGTTTGTGAGGGGTGTAAGACAGGGGTCACCAGTCTGTGTTTAACGATAAGCCCTTCAAGTTAGTCTAATGCACAACTAAGTCGGAGAGCCACTGGCTTGATCGCTTATTTGCTACAGTGCGGCTGGGAGCAGCTACAGACCCACACGCGGCGTTCTGAGACCTTGGACAGTCGGAATGCAGCCTGCCATGCAGCCAACTTCAGAGTAAGAACGCACACGGCATAGGCAAGGTTCTCCCTCTGCAGAGCACACCCTCCCCAGGGAAGGTTTGTCACGTAAGGGTCTGCTAGGTTATGCCCATTGCAACCAACTGGCACTTCTTCAAGAGAACATAACCCAAATTGGAAAGGCTGTTTTCTCTTCTGTCAAGTGCACTTATTGGTTTAAAGCTCTTCAATCCCTTTTAGACTAAATTCCATAATTATACATTATTAGAACATCAATAATTAACAATTAAAAATAATTTCTGAATTTAAAAAAATTAATCCACAATTCATCTTTAATATACCAAATTTAATAAACATTAAATAGGGCTTTAAAATTCCATTGTATATATGTGTATCACAATGCTTTTATTCAATTGTCTACTCATGGGGCATTTGGGCTGCTTCCATGTCTTGGCTACTGTAAATAATGCTGTAGTGAGCATAAGGGTGCCTATGTTCTTTTGAATTAGTGTTTTAGGTTTCTTTGAATATATACACAGAAGTGGAATTGCTGGGACATAAGATAGTTTCATTTCTAATTTTTTGAAAACCCTGCATACTGTTGGAATATTACTCAGCCTTTATAAAAAGAATGAAATCTTACCATTTGCAATAGCATGGATGTAGAGGGTATTATGCTAAGTGAAATAAGTCAGAGAGAGACAAATACCATATAACTTCACTTATATGTAGAATCTAAAGAACAAAATTAATGAACAAACAAAATGAAAACAGACTTATAGATACAGAGAACAGATTGATGGTTGCCAGAGGGGAGGGGGCTGGGGGGCTGGGTGAAAAGGTGACAGGATTAAGTACAAATTGGTAGTCACAGGGATTAAAGTGCAGCACAGGGAATATAGTCAGTAATACTGTAATAACTATGTATGGTGACAGGTAGGCACTGGAAATACCAGGGGACCACTTTGTAAAGTAGATGACTGTCTAACCTCTGTGCTGTGCACCTGAACCAATATGAAATAATATTTAATGTAAACTGTAATTGAAAAAAACTTTAAATTCTTTAAAAAAATAGGATTCTAAACAAGCTTTTAAAAAAATAGTTTCTTGACATAACAATCTTTTTCCAGCCTAATTTTCTAAAACCACCAAACAACTGTGCTCCATCTTCAAAGTAATGTGTTTTCTCTAAGCACATATCCGGCCAGAGAATAAGAAATGTCACATTCAGAGAGGCAGGGAAATGCTTTTCCCTTGCATATTAGCAATCTTTGGAAAGCAAAGTCTCTATTATAACTAAGATTGTGGCGCCACCTTCAGTTCCCAAAGAGGATTGACAATTGACCAGAACGCTTGGGCTGGATTATATAGGTAAAGGAATTGTTTTAAGAAACAAACAAAAAACTCTGTAAATGATTAAGATGAACATGGAGGAGGAGTGGCCCGAATCACTGAACCTTCTCCAAGTAGCTGCAACTCAACCTGTGATGGTCTCTTTAGTCCCCAGCTAGAACTCCCACCCCAGATCCTGCTACTTAAAAAGTGTAGTCTGGGGACAGCAGCATTAGCTCCTGAGAGCTAGTCAGTGACGGACAGAAGATCTCGGGCCCCACCAGGACCTACAGAAACACAATCTGCATTTTCCAGCTGATGTGTGTGCTCACCGAGAATTATGAGAAGCTCTGCTCTCTGGGCTTTCCCTGGTTTCACAAAAGCAGGGCAGGGGATGTGGGGTGGAGAGGGAGCACAGACACCTCACCAATGCACAGACCTGCACAGCCTTGATGAGAAGATGCCACTGATTAAACTTAACTGTCAGCAACTTAATAACCCATGCCAAAAGTAAACACAAAGCCATGATCATTCTGCAAATACTATGCATTTCCCAAAGACAATACTTGGAACAACCTCTGCCTTAATCCACAGCTCTGTAAAGACCAAAAGCGTCACTGCCTCAGTTCCACTGATACATGTGCCAGCTTCAAGACGGTTCTTAACATCTCCTGGATGTGACCAGGAGCCTTTCTAGGATTCCCCGTGCACTCTGCCTGCCTCTTTACTGCTCTCGCACTCCTTCTAGACCCGTAATATCATACAGAACACCTTTTTATCTGTCATGGCCCCTTTCCTAGATCTTAATTTCCTTGGCAAGAACAATGCTTATGCATTTGAACTCACTTATTTATCCAGTAATTTATTCTAATACTAAGCATGGACTATGTGCCAGGCGTTATGGATTTCATTAAAATACAACGGGCATTATCCCAGTTCTCTCTACGAGCTCGTGTATTTCTAGGGTAAAACAACAAACAAGTAATGATAATAGAACTTAAACATATGACAGAGAAAGAATAAGGTGTTTGGGGGAACTCATGTGGGGCCGTCTAGCTTGGACTTGGAAGGCTGTCTAAAATCCCAGGTAAAGGACACCAAGTTAATCAGGCAAAGAGCCAAAAGAAGAGGAGAAAGTGCAGGAGTGTTCAGGGGTGGGAATGCTTGCATCACTGAAATCACACCTTGGGCACAGGATAACGCCCAAAATGTGTGTGTTTGACTTTGGTGTCTCACGTTGCCTCAAGCGTCCTGACGTCAATGTTGTTTCGCAAAATGTCTTTGGCTACAGAGAGAGTTGGGCCAATTAACTTACCTTTTTAAGACAAAGCAGTGTTTAAAGTATAGGTTATACCTGTTTTTTATTTAGGGTGATTTCTAATTTTTAAAAGCATGTTTAGGGAACCAGGATGACCACATCACTGAGGTTCCTCTTCCATTCTAAGAACTAGCAAAAGAAACTTTACCTGAGTCAACAGAAACTTCTAAGAAATTAAACATCATGATTCTGCTCTGCATAATCACTGAAATATGATGCTTTCAAGGAACATCCCAGAATCATGGCCTGGTTATTCATTTTGAGTTTTCTTAAATACATTATCTTATTTATTGTTAAAATATGCAAACTTATGTGAAAAAAATACGTAAGTATAGGGACTTCAAAAACTCCATCTGGCCCCGCCAGGCTCCCAGCACCGCACTCTGCTCTGCTGAGGTCACCTGCACGCCTCCCCGCGCCCACCACCGCCACCGTTTGGCAGCTGGCGGGGAAGATGCGCCTAGTGGCCAGCAGAGGCTTTGAGGAGCACGTGAAGGAAGAGGCATGGGAATGGCTCCGTGGGAAATGGGTGTCGTGGACAAACCAGACTGTATCACCACTTCTGATGACAAAAACCTCACTATTAAAACTGAGAGCACATTGAAAACAACACGGTTCTCATGTAACCTGGGGGAAAGTTTGAAGAAACTGCAGCTGATGGCAGAAAAACTCAGACCACCTGCAGTTTTGTAAACAGCGCCTTGGTTCGGCATCAGGATGGGATGGGAAAGAAAAGCGGGAGAAGTGGCGGAATGTATCATGAGCAATGTCACCTGTACTCGGATGTATGAAAAAATAGAGTAAAAATTCCATCATCCTTCTGGACAGGAATTAGCTGTGAGGATAAACAAGCTCAGTTCAACGGGCCTGCCTCTCCATGCTTCCCCCCATTACCTTGCTTGGTTATCTTACCACAAATGCTTCACTCGCCACCGTTTCCAGGTGTTGGTTTAATTAGGACCAACCCTCTGGTTGGTAATAAACATGTTTACGCTCTGAATAAAAAATCTATGTGGACTTCCAGTCAAAGATGAAACATGTGTTTCTCCTCTTCTCCCCAAGACCCCACTAATAGGATACTAAGTAAACTTAAAAGTATTTATGTGGACAAAGAAAAAAGGAGAAAGGAAATGAACGCACTAGAGATTTCAGTAAATGTGGACAAACAAATAGAAAATGTTTGTACATGGAACAGGGAGCCACGCTGTGTGTACAGAGGAGGAAAGGAGAGGAAGAAAATGAATTTGCTGTCTTAGAGATCAAGAACTGTCAGATATGGCAGAGGAGAGACTTTCGGGGGACGCAGAAAGTAGTCACGTGCAGGGGAACAAAAATTGGGATACTGAACTTTTCAACAGCAAACTGGGCATAAGGAAAAAAATAGAAGAGGAAGAAGGCTGTAAAAATTTCTAAAAGAAAATTTCTAAAAGAAAAAGAAGACGCCCGGAACCACGGACAGTACCGTGCCCTGCACAGTGCACCTGTGTCTTTCCCACATGTGAAGGAAGCTCTTGGTGGCTTCTCTTTGTGATGTCCGAATTGCCACCGTCACTGTTCTTGTGCCTTGAGGACATTATTAAGCAAAATAAGGGTGACACGAACAGGAGAACTGCAGCGCCCCCACCACCAATCTGATGAGCGAGCGGGCTACGCAGTGACGGACGGCTGGGTGGAGTTTAGAGCGTGAAGATGCTAGACAAAGGGGGATGACTCAGTCCTGGGTGGCATGGAGCAGGATGGTGCTAAACTTCATCACGCTACTCAGAAACACACACCACTGAAAACTTATGAATTGTTTACTTCTGGAATGTTCCATTTAATATTTTCAGACTACAGTTGACAGCAGTAACTGAAACTGTAGAAAGCAAAACAGGAGATAAGGGGTGACTACTGTACATTCATCAAAACGCAAACACTGATTGTTAATTTTAAATGCTTTAACTAGAACTTCCGCTGCATTCTGCTGGTTACAGATGTATCCCAGCCTATAAATGGCCCAGAGGTGGCCCCCGTGTTAGCCTACAGCAGCCCCCACATTGTCTACTTCTTCACAGTAGGCTAGGGCCAGCAGCCCACAGCCTGCCAGTGCCAACCCCAAGCCCTCACGTCTAACTGCTTTATAGTCCAAAAAGCCGCATTTTTAGCCAATTCGAGCCTACCTGCTTTATATACCTCACAAAAACTGAATGGAATATTTGCTAACCGTAGACGAGACAACCCTGGAACAATAAATACCCTAAACCACTGCCCTTCGGCGCAATTGCTGCTGAGCGACCTTACCTAGATGCTCCAGCCCCTCAGATTTTCCACTTTCCCCTGTAGGTCCCCTTGTCCTATTCCCCTGATGGGTAGTATTCCATGCCACCATCTCTGGAACTAGTTTTCCCTTCATTCTGTCAGTTTTTATGTGTTCTGAGCCGATGTTGTGGGGAGGGACTTCCTCCCTCTCATGCAATCCTGTCCAATACCACCCAAATAAAGTTCCAGGGGAGGAATCGTTGATGCCACACTTTAAAGAGCATGGGGGATGAGCTATGTCGTGGGGCTGTCCTTGGCAAACACACTTAGTCACAAAGACCAATATACAAAAATTAACAGCATTTCTATTCAGTAGCAATAATCAGAAAATGGTATGTTAAATAGATACAATTACTAGAATCAACAAACATGAAACGCCTAGCAATAAAGCTACTGAGAGATGAGACCTCTACACAGAAACTGCACATTACAGACGGGAAGTAACTCAGTCTCAGCTGCACGGAAGCGCCGGGCGTGGTCGGGGCGGGAAGGGTTCTGCAGCTGCAGGGCCCACGTCAGCGAAGTCAGGTCGGTGACTCTATGAAGGCACTTGTGCGGGCTTTTGCATTTGTGTATTAACTGTTGGACCAATCCTTTTGATCACTGTTTAAAGTCTCCCTTGTCTGACATTAGGACATCTATCTAATAAAGGCTTCATATCCAGAATATATAGAAATATCCCTGATATCATGGGCCAATTGATGAAAGGGCCAAAGATGTAAGTGAAAAAGAGGACATACAAATGACCAATAAATATGAAGTGAGTTCAAGTTCATTACTATCAGGGAAATGCAAAATTAAACCACATGGTTTACTGTTGATGGCTAAAAATACATAACTAAAAATAAAAATTTAAAAACCACTCACAATACCAAGTATTGGCTAGGACTGGGAAAACAGGTCCTTGTGCATTTATGAAAGGAGTGTAAAATGGTCATTTGGAGAACAATTTGGTGGAATATAACAAGGCTGAACACGTTCCATTCCAAAAGTGCATACGTGTGTGCACTGAAAGACATGCATAAGAATGTTTCCATGGACCATTTGCAAAAGCTCCGAACAGAAAACCCAATGCCTGTCACTGGTAAGATGAACCAACCAAGTATGGCCTGCTCCTATAATGAAATATGATACAGCAATAAAAGTGAAGGAACTACTGCCACGTCTACCACGGATCAATCTCAATTAACAGAGGAAAAGAAGCCACACACAAAAGGGTGTGGAACACATATAAAGTTCAAAAATAGGTAAATTAATTTATGTGACAGAATGGCTTTTAGGGGCTAGTAACTGGAAGATGATATAAAGGCAGCCTTCCAGGTGTGACAGTGTTTGATTTCTTCATTTGAGGGGTGGTAAAGAGCATGCACACTTTATAAAAATGTACTGAGCTAAGTGAAATAAGCCATCAGAGAAAGACAAACACTGTATCATCTCACTTATAAGTGGAACCTAGTGAACAAAAGAACTAATGAGCAACATAGAACCAGAGGCCTGGAATCACGGAGCAGACTGACAGCTGTGGGAGGGGAGGGAGCGAGGCACTGGTGGAAAGAAGGGGAAGGGGTCAAAGCACATGGATGAGGGACTCACAGCTACGGACAACAGTGTGGGGACTGAGTATGGAAGTGGGGGCGCCGGATGGGTGGAGGGGGGCAAAGAGGGAAAAACTGGGACAACTGTAACACTATAAACAATAAAACATTCTAAAAAATGTATTGAGTTTATGGTTTATGGACTTTTCTGCATATGTATTATAGTACAATAAAGTGCTTGCAAATTTTTAAAAATGATATAACTATATGTAGGGGATGAGGTAGAAATATGGGCAGTAGAAATGTCTAAACTGATGAACCAAGAAATAGCTATATAGCATATTGTTTAAAAATAAAAAAGTAATTACCACAAAATATTTAAGTTAGAAATGGTTGCCCCTAGGGTGTGGGGAGGGACCTGTTATTCAGCAATTGGGAGCACTAGATTTTTTTTAAATCCTGAGAATATATTGATTTCTGAGAGAGGGAGAAACATCGATTGGTTGCCTCCCATACATACCCCAACCAGGGATCACACCCGCAACCTCGATATGTGCCCTGACTGGGAACTGAACCCACAACCCTTTGGTGTGTGGGATGACACTCCAACCACTGAGCGACCCAGCCAGGGCAGTACTAGGTATTTTTTAAGTGGCATGCATATGATATGTATATAGGTCAAAACATTTCAATTCTCCACAAAGGAAAAATTACTGATGTAGGTAGAAATGTAAACAGTTTCCTACAACTAATGATGTTAAAGAAAGTCTGTCTGAGAGAAGAAAAATTCACACTTGCTTTTAGGAAAATTATAAACATCGTTTTAAAAGTTAAAAAATTATAAAAGGAAATGATAGATGCTATATCACCACAGTTTTAAGCCAAATGCTAATTAAGAAAGGAGGAAAGAGGTGAAAGAGGGCAGGATATGCCAGCCTGAAACATGCCACTCTGGCATACGGACTACTTTGAACGGAAGACATTTTAAGAAAGCAACCGGTGAAGGAAGGAAGAGTGCCCGGACTCTCTTTTTCCCTCTGAGCACAGGAGATAACCCTCCTCCCCCATGAAAGACGTCCTCTCTGTACCAGAAGGAAAGCAACATTCTTCCCAGCAAGCGCAGGATGCTGCATCTGAGAATTCTGTACAAAGCTTATTAAAAGAATTCTTACCTTCCTCTAGCCTCCTCCCACAGCTTGTTTTTCCACAATTACCTCTTTGTTCAACCTAGTATGAAAGTCTTTAGGTTCTGCCACTTCTTTGGGTCTTCATTTCCTTCTGAGGGCTCCTGTGTCACATAACGCTGAATAAACTTGTATGATTTTCTTCTGTTAACCTGTCTTATGTCAACTTATTTCCCAGGCCCAGCCAAAAACTTTAAGAGGGTAGAAGTGAAACCTTGCCTCCCCTGCAGAAGCAACCCTAGGTACATTTTATTCTGTGAATGCATAGCAAACAGCCTTAGATGTTTACATCCATGTTTTCTCATATAAAGAGTAGAAGCTTGGTATGCAACACAGAATGATACACCTGGGATGCAGTGTGCTGCTCGTGGACGGAGTTCTCATTCTTTATTCTTTAGATTAAACGTCCATTTCCCAGTGCAACCGATAAAACATGCTGATAGGAACCATGTGGAGAAGGACGCTCCACAGTCAGTAATGTTTTGGAAACACGGGATTTCTTGATTGAGGGCCTTCTTAGAAACATGTCTGTTACGGCGCACTGGGACTCTCCAGGAGGGTCTTCCTCTATGACTCAAGTGGTAAGGTACTTTAATATTTAAATTTAAAAATAAAGACAAAATTTTAATGGAAAGAATCTATTCTAGAAGGAATTGAGAGGCAGCTCTTGGTAGGTTTAGGGTCATCCAGAAATCTGAAAATCTCAAACTTCCCCCATGCCTTAAAATCTTTCCCAGGACCACTAATATAATTTTTAGTCTCCTGGCTATTTGGTAGCATTTGTGAGTACATTAAAGATTTTAACTGTTTTTTCTAAAAGAGAAACTTTTTCATTAAAAACACATTTGACATACTTTTCAAAAAAGAGACATTGGGTGCAAAAAAAGATTTCCAAATATTGATTTATTTTTGTTGTTCAGGTCAAGACTGTATGACCATGTATGAACTACCCATTATTTAGATACCAGAACAAAAAGAACAAGCAAAGAATGTATAGGATATCTGATTTTTTTTTAATATGAACAGAGATTAAGTATACAAGTTTGTTGAAGAGAGTGGTAAAAATTGAATATTACATATATGGAATCAGTACATCAAATTTTACTTAGATAGCTGATAATTCTTATAACTAGTTATGCAGAAACCAGAGTAAAAAATGCCCCTTTCTGAACCCTGGTGTGATCAAACTGATTTCATATCTAGCTTATTGATAATAGTCAGTTTTAGTTCTCCCTGTGCAAATAATACATGTGGTCATTAATGGCGGTTTGGTGAGGTGAAATTGATTTCTCTTAGGAAAGTTCAACGTAATAACCCAAATATTAAAAAGTTATTAAAGATTTACAGAGAGAAACCAGTACCTAGGGAACATAATTCACCCGTGTGCTAACGGGGCTGTAACAGGTTTTGTCAAACATGAAATCACAAGGACAGTGACGGCATGGCACACTCAGTGCATTGCTTTGTGTAGTGCACCCGTACGGCTCATGTGGAGTTAGACCGTGTGTCCGCCACACTTCTAATGCATGGGTTTTAATGCACACAAATCCGTCCAGTTCTTTCAAAAACCAATTTAAACATCTTGTAAGACCTGGAACTTGACATGTAAGGACAGTGTGTTTTAATGTCCCAAACATTGGGAAGATTAGGTGTGAAACACAGTGATGACCTCTTGTAAACAAGACTGCGTATACTTTTGTTGTATGACCACAAAGAGCTCTCAAAACAGTCCAATACTTCAGATTGAGACTGGCACATTTATTATTTGGCCAAAGAAAATTCAGATGGCTTTCCTGGAGTTAAATGTACCCTAAGACATACACAAGGAATGAGTATAACTGGCACTAAAGAAACCGGCCACTACGTAATACATGCTAGTATGCACTGATGCCGTACGTTCTGCTAACACACTATGATTTGTTTGCTTCCCACCATCATGGGGCACGAGGAAACGAAACTCAAGACTATCTTGTTAGGACAGGACAAGTGATGACCCCAGTTTTAAACAGGGTTCTTCATTGAAGGAAAAGATAGAGCCATAAAAGTCAAATTAGCTGACTTCAAATGGTTTACATCCCAGGATGAATCAGGTTACACTGATTGAAGCCCAATTTAATTTAGGCAGTTTTTCAACCACAAGAATAAGGTCATTCTTAGTACATATTAATAATTAAACCAACATATACACAATTAGCAATATCCTATATAATATTAAATGTTGTAACAACTTGTTCTCGATTATTTTATATTTAGTTAATTTGTTGCTCTGTTTAAAAACAAAGCTCAACTTTATTTCACAATGTTCTTTGTACTTCTAAGTGTTTTCTGTAATTATTTCATTGAAGCAGGTACAGTTCTCCGGATTCTAAGAGCCAAACTCAACTGTATCTTCTGTTATCTGCTTAAATTCATAATTGCCTCTGCCATCCATGTGCAGGTAGTACTGTGGGAAAGAAGGGGGGAAATCAATGACTAAGAGAATTTCCTTGTCAGGTATTTATGATGAAATTATTATAACAATAAATTATTAGACATGATTATTTTTAAGCCACAAGAACTTTTAAAGTTTATATACAGAAATGCATACAGCTCTCCAAGGTAAGACTAAATGAAGAAGTCTATTTTTAAAAATAGCAATAATATAACTCTGCTTGGGATACAGTATTTTCCCTTTTCAGAATTAAAATACTAGACTTCCTCACTATTTTAAAAGAACCAAATCTATAAGCATCCCACAAATTAGAATGTTTCTATAACTCCATAACCAAGGATCTGATCTACCACAGGTCAAACAGAGTCAAATGCAAAGCCTGTTCAAAGAGGCAGCCTCTAATACTTCCCTAATAATGCTTCCTAGATCAGCTTGGAAACTAAGTAGAGGCTTTTCTGCTTTTGGAGCGGGCAGAGGAGGAAAAGAGCTATATACTGTGCCTATCTATCCCATCCTATGAAGACACTCGGGACAGTGGTGAATAAAGACTTCTGTTTAGTGGCTTTTCATTTACAGAAAGGACTTCTGTTTTCCCGGTTTTATATTGTTATTTCAGAGCTATTCTGGCCTCTAACTTTGCTGTTCTTCCTGTCACTCCTTTTTCACAGGACCACTGGCCTGGTGGGTATTTTGCTAGAGGTAAAACCCAAGTCCTCTCACTGTTCTATGGCTGTTAGGTTTATGAACATCTAAAGAAAACACAGAGGCCTGGATATATTTTAAACTGCTTTGATTTCTAGTTATTCAATTTCTCATCCAACTAATGAAAATATGGGCAAATTATGGCCTAAGATAAAAAAAATTATCTTTAAAAGGCACACAGTCATACAGAATTTCACTACATTTTATTAAGTGCTGTCAGATAGGCTATCTCTTTGATCCTTGTGGTAATAATCTATGAGACACATAGACAAGGATCAATAAAACTTTATTATATGAAGGAAGCAATGGATGCCAGGAACAATGGTGTCTGAACCCAGGTTTTCTGACTTCAATCCCAAGCTCTTCATTCCATCAGTTGTGCACTGCCGTCTAAAGTACCGGCTCCTGAGGGTGAAGACAGCTCTCTGCATCCCTCACACACTTAGCCCAGTACTTGGCACAAAAGGTGCTCAATCAGGTGTGTGCTTTATGGGACAAGATACCCTTGTTCCAACTTTTCCCAAACCCTTTTTTTTTTTACCTAAACTTTCTGTCATTTAGGAAGGAAAGAAAAGGAGAGAAAGAGGGAAGGGGAAAGAGAAAAAAAGAAGGAAAAAAACCAAAATGAACTAAACTAGGTTGACTTTTTAGGGTCTGATCATTGTACATTAAGAGCTGTGAAGCGCTGCCTGCCGTCCTGAGAACGGCGCTGCTGGAACGGCAGGAGAAGTAAGCCGTCTGGGCCAGCGTGACCCTCACCGCGGGATGCGTCTTTGTAAGTTACGTGACTGCCAGTGAGGTCCACCTCACCACAGTGCAGGGAGGAACACAGCTGACACGACTCAGTTTCCTTGGAGTCCTGATCTCCACCCAAAATGCCCCTAGACATTGTGGGATCTCATCCTTCCTAAGACTCTTTCTCCTTCTGTCAATACTGGATGGTAACGAAAAGTTCACTTAGCCACAGTTGTGACAAAATTTGGCAAATTTTAGTCAGTCGTTTATTAATAGTCATTTATAAAACTGGAGAACCACTAACTGGTTCTCTAATATCTCTCATTTAAAACAAGGGATTGTTTATATATGTAGCTTTTAAAACTGACAACTTCAATAATATTTAAGAAAATCCTATCCCATTTTATAAAACTGAATCACCCTTTTCTCTTAAGGTACATGTATATAAGGGAATATACACCAAGAAATCTAAAACCATAATCACCTGAATTCACACATTTAAATAAACTTTCACAGGATCATTCAGTGTAAGAAATACAAACCTCATGGTGCTTCCAAAGAGACTTCCTATGCGACACGGTGAAGAGGGTGATGCCAACCTAACACAGAGAAGATGACTGAGGGTTGTATCAACAGCACAGAGGACAATTTAACCACTCTATGTAGTTTAAGCTACTAAGATGATGGTCTTCAGTAGCTGTAGTTAAAAATCAATGTCAGAGAAAGAATTATAACGGATGCCATACGTTTAAGGTATAAGCCACCAACCACATAATAAAAACTAACAGCTATCAATAAAGTTCTTTAAGAGAAAAAAAACCCTAAACTGACCAGTACTAGCTATTGTGTGTTATTGTGTTTTGGGCAGAAAATAAATATCCTAGCACATTTTCTATTTATTGTGAAAAATATGTGAAAAAAAGTATAAGAATGATAGAAATAGCAAAAGGGCAAAATCAGGAAAATTAAATCAATATATACTGTCTACAGTCAATTTGTTTTTCAAATACAGAGTCAATAATCCTTTATTGGAAACTCATTTTGGGATGTGTCTTGGAATTCAAATTTTGGAAAAACAGTATTTACCACCCCTCAGGCTTCTGGAGTAGAATTCTATAACTAAACACACAAATGCATCTATAGCAACACATGTGGACAATGACAATGAATAGATAAGTTAAATATCTTTCGGTAGTTCAGGCCAGGTTTGGCTACACAATGAGCTTGCCAGAAAATAATGAACAATCTTTTCATTTGAATAACTTACTGGATTTTTAGACTTTGAGTAAGCTTTTACAAATTTGAACTTCAGATTAAAAAAATACTAATATAATAACAACTAGACATAGTTGCTCTGGATCCCTGGTTCTCACAACTGGAGGGTGGGGTGTGTGTGATTTTGTCTCTTAGGAGACACTTGGCAATGTCTGTAGACATTTCTAATTGTTACAACTGAGAGTGCTATTGACATCCAACAGGCAGAGGTCAGAGATGCTGCCAAATGCCCTGTGGTGCAGAGAACAGCCCCACAACTAAGGACTACCCAGCCCGGAAGGTCAATGCTGATACGACTGAGAAACCCTGCTCCAGATCACTGTTTTTCAAAATGGATCTCTGAAGGCTGACAGAGACATATGCTAGGTATCCAGGAGACTTCCATCATGAGTTCTAAATTGTATTGCCATTTGATAATTTTTTAAAAATTGGCATTAAGTTTATTCTGGATCACTTCTATCGTGAGCTTAAAGTGCCTAAGTATGTATTTACACTTATGCTGTATGAAGTGATAACAAAGTAGTATCACTTAAAACTTTAAATGCGTCATAAATTTGGCTGCTATGTGGAAAGGTTCTCAAATTGGTTAGAAACTGCATGACAAAATAAGTATATTAAAAGTTGTTAATACAACATACATTTCAACAGTACAATTATCTGATTTCTGAAAGCTCATTTCAGATATTATTGCTTCTTATAAATCTACAATAATTGAATTAGATCTTGACTTAGTGAGGCATTCTTTATAACAGAACCACTAAAGTCAAAATATATAACAGGAGAACTGCACCTTCTGTGGGGACTTAGAGCCCACAGCTAGATGTTTAAGGACACCACATGATCAAAATGACCAGCGAAGAGCCCCTAAGTCAGCGACCAAATAGAGACTGCATGGTTTGTGTGTAAGAGAATACCACTAACGTCTCTGAGACCTCTCAATCTGAAAAGCTATTCAGACAAATGCACAGAAAGTAAGAAATCACCAAAACTGACTCAAGAAAACTAATCATCCGAGAAACAAAATCAGGAGTTAGAATCTTTCTACACAGATGAATGTAGCAAATTCATTCTTTCATCAGTACGTCAATGCTTCTCAAACTTTAATGTGCCCTTGAATCATCTGAAATTTTTGTTAAAACACAGGCTCTGGTGTGAAGGGCCTGCGATTCTGCATTTCCAGCAAGCACATGGGATGTCGGTGCTCCTGACCCATGACCACACTTGGACTAGCAGAATTCGTGCTTTTATGTGCAACACGACCTTTTATATTTATTATAAATTCCCAAAGAACAGTTACAAAATGCTGCAAGACTCTGGTACTTTATTAGTTATATAAAATCTTTTTGGATTTTGCTCAACATTTTTAGGAAAATTCAATGAGATTATAGATGACAGTGACAATTCCTCACAGGGGAAAAAAAAACAAAACTGAGACTACTGACTAAGTACTTAAAGAATAGAACCAGTACAGATACTCGGAAAAGGCTGCTAGCCCAGGCCAGAGGAAAAAATGGATAGATTAAAGTTGCCATATGATTATTGCTGAGTTTTCTTGATGAAAAAAACAAATGACATTTAGGTAAAGTTAATGGAACAAATTAAGAAAATACCAGTTCATGAACTCTGAGAATAGGGAATGAGGTAAAGGGAAATGAATTTAAATATATTATTCCTTTCATATCTAAGAGGTGGCTAAAGGGAATTATATACATAATAAGTTGACTTGTTCCTCTTTTTTAAAGACTTTATTTATTTATTTTTAGACAGAGAGGAAGGGAAAGAGAAAGAGAGGGAGAGAAACATTAATGTGTGGTTGCCTCTGGTGCACCCCACAGGGGGTACCTGGCCCACAACCCAGGCATTTGCCCTGACTGGGAATCAAACAGGTGACTCTTTGGTTCACAGGCCTGCACTCAACCATTGAGCTACACCAGCCAGAATAAATTTACTTTTTCTTTTACTCATATCTCTTATCAGTTTAAAATCTTTGCTAATGTAAGATATCATCTGTTGATAGTATTTTATTACTTAATAACTTAGAATCTTCTCTTTGGACAGATATCTGGTTGGACACAGAGTAAACCAGGAAGGAGGGGGGCATGCACCCTCGACCTGAGAAACTGCCTGCTTACCTCTCGACAATGACTGTAAATGTAGCCTTCCACATCCACACTCACCGCGCTTGTGCATTCATCCAAAATGGCAAACTGGGGTTTGTGATAAAATAATCTTGCCATCTGAAACATAAAAAATATTTTATATGCTCACATTAATGGAGAACTTAACATGTAGTATATTATACAGAATTAACTTCAGTATAATGCAGAAGTTAATAAGCTAAAATAGATTTACTTAAATTAAGTATGCACTTAGAGTCTTATAAAACAAGCATGAAAATTATTCTAATTCAAAAAATCTATTTCCCAGAAATAAAAACAATATAAATACACTGATTTGTTTTTATTGTCTTCCCAAACAAAGAGAGAAATGTAATGCAGGGGAAATACTGTTCACAGTAAAACAAAACTTTTAGGACTGATATAAGGTGAAATTGAGTTTTAAACTAATATTAAAGAAAGTTCTCTACACAAGATTACAGGGTACTTATCTTAACCAAATTTTAGCATTCAGACATATTAATGGCTCAGGTGCAAAAATGTATCTATCTTTAACTATTTTGTTGCTTAAGTAATGTCCATTAGTATTAAGTTGCCAATTAATATTCCTACCATTTTTGAGTGCATCTGTTTACAGACTTGCTTGTTTCTTAAAGCCTTTGCTAATTTATAAGTAAAAATTAACATCAAGATTGTTACAGCTTTCATTTCTTTGATTAGCAAGAATGCTGGACATTTTCTAATGTTTACTTTCCATAAGTGGTTTATTTTCTGGGAGTTATTTATTCTGATCCTTTGTCTAACAGATATTCCAATCTGTCACCTGCCTCTAACAATGATCTCCATGCTGCAAGACCAACAGACACTTTTCTACCATTATCCAATTTATCATCTTCTCTGCAAGACTCAACTCAGGTGACCATTCCCTCCTTCTTGACAAAGTGATAGTAAATAATCATGGCCTTAAGTTCCTTCCCACTTTTTTAGGCTGCTCTCTTGGTTTCTTTTTCAGCATTTTCTCTTCCACATAACCATTCAATGTTGGGGTTCCTTGGGCTAACTCATAGGTCCTCTTCTCTTTTTCCTATATTGTATCTCTCTAAGTGATCTCATCAAATCTCATGATTTCAAGTATTATTTACATCTGTAAATTCCCAAAACATATCTCTCATTTATACATCTCTTCTAACATCCAGACTGATATATATAAAAATTCTTATTTGATCTTTCTACTTGGATATCTTACAGGATTCTTTAAACATCTAAAATTCATACAGATTTTGTAGATTTTTCCCTTAAAATCCATTCATCCATCATCCCCAATATTCAACACTTCAGAAAGCGACACTATCAGACAGCTGCTCAAGCTAGAAAGCCAGGTGTCCTTCCTGACCTTTCCCTGTCCCTCCTCCCTCTCACCGCCCCACACCCCTCATTTTCCGTCTGCTTGAGAGGGTCCTGGTCCACTCACTCTTCCCCATCTCCCGTCATGCCTTGGCCTGCAGCACAATCCTCTGCCTGGATGGTCACAAAGAAGCTCCTACTTCCTCTTTTACTCTTCTCCCATCCATTTTCCATGTCACCGGAGAGAATCTCAGATATATAAATCACAGAATTTCATTCTTCTGCTTAAAACCATTTAACAACTTCCCATTTCACTCAAAATAAAACTCCAATTCCTCACCATGGCCTACAAGGCCCTGTGCAATCTTACCCCTCCTCATTCTCTAACCTCCACATTCTAGTCAACACCAACTCCTCTCGACGACCAGGACGCAAGGTCTGGCTCAGGCCTCAGAGGTTGAGTTAGCACTGTCACTTTCCTTATGTTGCCAAGTCCTTACTTTGCTTCTTGCATCCTTCAAATTTTTGCTAAGGTCACCTCCTCAGGCAACCTATCCTGACCCTTCCCCGTCAATCCAAGTGGGTCCCTTCCTAACATCTCTGCAGCACTTCCTATACTGGGAATTAAACTGTATGTTATCTGTTTCTTTGTCTGCCTCCCTAGGCTAGAATATTCACATAAACAGAAACCCCATTTTAATCAGTACTGTACACCCAATACTTTATACATGAAAACATTCAACTGTCTGATAAACGACTAAAATATACCAAACAGATACCTTGGGGTTTATGGCTATTTGCATGGGGCGAGGAAGGGCAAACAGCAAGTACAGACACTACCTAGAAGTTCATCTGTACAAAGGTATGGACCTTTGGTGAAGGCCAAGTTTGTTTTTTAGATTGGAATAACCTGAAAATTTCTTTCTGAAACAGAAAGACTGGAGAAAGCAAATATAGGGTACATCTGTGTGTGTCTGTAAATGTCTGTATAACAGAAGGAAAGGGATGTGATAAAGTCAGAGGAGAAAGGATCCAAAAACACAAATGAAGACACTCAGCTTTTCTCAAGGCGTAGCATGGCACACCCTCCACAGGTAGTGCAAGTAGGGAGGTCGGAACAGCCCAGTGCTGAGTTAATTAAGAGGAGTGGTTGTTTGAAGGTTTTCTGCAAATGCCCTTCCTCTGTGTTCCCATGAACACTCTGCATTCTTTCATCACCACACTTACCACATTATGTGGAAATATTCTCCCATGTGTCTCTCTCCACTCTGCTGTCAGCTACTTGATGCCACAATAAAAGAAGATTGTAAAGTGACTAAGTGCAGGATGGGACAAAAGTAGGTTTACAGTTGTGAGTATGCAAGCTTATTCTTGTATTATAATTTATTATTATATCATTTTCCACACGAACAACTGTAAACCTAACTCCTGCCCGGCCCTTATGAACACTGCAATCACACTGCTGCCCGAGCTGACAAGCCACCCCACCAGTTTTAATTTTTATTAGCTGACTTTGCTTGGCAAACTACTTAATTGTACTACAGATCAATTTCTTCTGTAAAATGGGGCATTCACAGTTCTTGTCTCACAGGACTTGCGGGAATTAAATGAAATAATCTGTGCAAAGTGCCTAGCATACTTTCTATCATCTATCAAGCACCCAGTAAAATGAGCCGTCGTGTCACTGAACAGCTTCTCTTTTTTTCTATAAGAAGCAAGGGGTGAGTTACTTTGCTGAGAGTGGTCGAGTAAGGTAACGGGGCAGGAAGCTTGAGGTTGGCAGTTTTTAAACAACTTTCATGAAAAATGAGAGAAAAACTAAAGAAAAGTATTGCCAAGCCATGCTGTGAGCACCTGCAAAACTGGACACCGTAAAAGCGTGGGGGCACCAACCCATATCATTCTGATTTTTTTAGCTGTGCTCAAAAGGCCCATGCACAGAAATGCCAAGGCAAACAACTGCTCTTGGGTTGGGGGTTAGGTAATATGAGGAAACAAAAAGTGAAAAGGGAAGTTACGGGGAAGAGATCATTTGTTCCTTAGAGAAACACCTCCTGAATCCCTCCTATATGGCAGGTTCCGCGCAAGGCCCTGGATTACTGAGTCTGCACTAGACAGGAAACGAGGCAGTCAGAAGAGAACTGATCACTTACAAGACAAGGGAGTGTCAATATTTGAGAACTCTCAAATAGTGAGTTTGAAGGAGGAGGGTAGTTTGCAATTAGGTAAAAGAAGAACGGTTGTAATTACAAGGATTTAAAAAACACTAAGACTTTTATGACAGAGATATCGCTGGTAAGGGGGTTTGGGGCCTTCTTTATAATTTTATAAATGCTCAAACTTCTCTGCCATATAATTCACAATAAGAAAATACATTACTAAACAGTAAGAGAAAAAATAGTGAAGTGGGAAAGGTAACTCTCATTCAGAGAAATAAGATATCCTAACTTATGATTTTAGGTGGAGCGATCCAGGCTGATGATGGCTGGGGCCAACTGGGTACAACAGAAGGATATGTCACTTGACTTCAAGGGACAGTGAGAGAGAACTGGACCGTGCACCTGCACGTTGAAGGCTATAGTGTGCTGGTGAGGAGCGAGAGTTCTGGTGTCCAAGTCACCTGCGCCTGACCTCAGTTCTGCCACTCAGGAGCTGTGTACCGTTAGCTGCTTAACCTCACCCGAGTCTTTCCCTTGTCTGTACCTTAGCTCACAGGGCTGTGGGGAGGACTAAACAGGACGTGACACTGAAAATCAGCTTCTCCTCATTATCCCAGTGTACTTTCTTTGTAGCTATAAGACTGCCTTGCATTACACAGCTAGTTGAGAATATTTGGATCTCCTAACTAGATTATAAGGGTAGACACCTGACTAATACTGAACTCTGTGGAAATTATACCATAATTAAATTAGACTTTTTACTGTTAAAATAATGGGATAGTAATTGTATTTCTCTACACTTATAATGAAGGAACTTTTATCATTTGTCACCAGAACTCCCTTTTATTCTATAGTATTATTCCACTTCCTCAGATTCAAATCCTGACTCTCCTTACCCACAGGTTTCTTTGGTTCATTTGTTTTACACAAACCTTCACTCTTACAAATTCACTATTTTTGGTGGTTAAACTTTTCAAGTGTGTTCTTCCTAAAAGTTGTAACTTTTATAATTTATTAATATAAACTTTTATAATTTATTAAAACTGTCTTCTCTTCCGTCACCTTCTTACTTTGAAATGTTTTGATCCTACCAAAAAAATGAAACAGTAAATGAACACACATACTCTTCACCCAACTTCATCAATATTAGTATTTGTTGCATTAGCCTTTCTCTGTCCCCACAAACCCTCTAAAAGTAGTAGAACAATATACTGTCTTTCAAACTTCACATTCAATTCTCCAAACACCGGTCCACACAGGACACGCCCACCCAGTCAATGGCTTGGTCACGCAGCAGTGTCATGGGTGAGCCTTCTCCACTCCCCCTCCCTACTCTTTAACATATCCCCTCACTCCTCCAGTCCTTGAGTTTCTTACCTTCAAATAAAAACTGTCCCCTCAGTACTGTTATACCACATACACAGGGCTATGCACATTAATTTTTCTTTCTCTGAGTGTCCGTTGTGTCCATTTATAAATCTTGACTACCCTTCCACTTTCTTTGAAGTCATAGTACAAGAATTTAAATGTTATTTTGACTTGCAGTTATTTTTATAACCATTCTCTGAATTCATTCAAGAAATGCCCAATCACTTCAAATTCTCACTATTTCAGCCCAGTTTCCACTGTGAGAATAGCTGGCAGCTCTCTCTCCTTTTGTTCACTCTTCACTCTAAATCAATCTCTTATGAGAGCACTAGCCAAACAAATCACAACATTAGGTTGACATGAAGTTCATACAGAACGGGTTATGATTCTGGGGAAAACAACATGCAAAAATCAGAGAGTAGAAGGCAATGAAAAGGTACAATATAACCTGAAGATAATGAATAAGCAATTTTGCAATTAGCTGTTTTTTCTGCTGTCTTTCCTTGGCTACAGTTTCCTTTAATTTCCACAAGATTAACATTCTGCAAAAAAATTCCTCTGGACCTACTCAAACTATAGTATGTACAGTTAGAAAAATGACTCTTTAAAAGTCATCCCTCTTAACAGAGAACTCAAAGTATCATTCTTGATATGTTGTGTTTTATAGCCATGTTTGATTAGGGTAAGTTTAGTCAATTATTTATAGCCATGTTTGATTAGGGATAAGTTTAGTCAATCATAAAATTAAAATAGTTCCTTCCAAACACTTTTTTAGAGTAGGAGAATTTTAAAACGCTGAACAATTTTAGGTAGTAGATAACTGAGCCCTGAAACAAGGATACATATAATGTTGGAGGGAAAGGGCAAGAATAGAATAAAGAATAAAATGATAATAAAATTACGGTTCATCATCTCTACTATCTTCAACTACTGACAGAGAATAGCCTGAGTAAGACAAAGAGATGTCTACAGGAAAAAGATATTGAATAAGATCTCATAACCCAACCAGAATTACCATATGTCCCCAGGACCAATATGGTACAAAGTTTCCCCAACTTTAAAAAAAATGGATGAATGATATATAATTGGATCTAAAGCTTTTCCTTTCACAGGAAAATTCAAAATTCAGAATTCCAAATTTGCATTTGAGGTGACTTTGAAGCACCCTTACTATCACTTAAACTAATCTATAATATTGCTCATTAAATGGATTAAAATAAAACTGTGTGCCTTGATTAATCAACCAGTTACATCGCTATGAAATGTTATCAGAGTATACTCACTGCCATTCTTTGCTTCTCTCCACCACTGAGTACATCCATCCAATCCTGAACACTGTCCCAGCCTCCTTCACGTTCAAGGATATGACCCAACTGGACATTATCCAAATACTCCTTGAGTACCTTTCAGCAAAATGATTAAAGGTGAAATCAAGCTTAATATAAACCAACATTCCCTATCTTGCTTTATTTTTTAAACTAAATTGCTATAATTCTGTTGCCAATATCATTTAAAGAGGAACATTTCACAAAAGATTATGGAACAAAGAAAGCCCTTAAACCCTACACTTCCTAGCTGTATTAACTTTGACAAAATGTATCTAGCAACTTAGTAAGAATAATACTATTGTACATAATTAAATGACAAGGGCAGTGAGAAAACAAACAAGACTGCAAAGACAAGGTTAAACACTCAAGAAGTCATACTTAAGCAAAGTGGTTAACATCTTACCTCAACTTGGAAATCATAATTAATGTCAATGATTTAGAAGGCTTTACAGATTAGGATAAACTACCTGGTACTAAAAATACTTTACTGATTAAGAAAAAGTATCTGAAACAGAGCATTTTCAGCAGGTCTAGGACATAAACATTTACTTACTAGGTCAGATATCCCCTTCCTTTTCTGATCTTCTTTTCCATCTGGATATATCACTTGATCTCGAAGTGTTCCAAGGGTCATATAAGGTCTCTGACAGTAGTAGAGCAAAAATTATTAGAAGTGAATTTTTAAACAATAAGTAAAAATATCTTTAAATCAAAAATTACAAAATAACTCAAGCAAGGTCTTACCTGAGGAACATAAAATAACTTTCCTCTCTCAGGTTTAGTGAGACGTCCTCCAAAAAGAGGCCATAACTATAAGAGGAAAGAGGTGGGGAGGAGCGGTTGTAAATTTCACCACGTGGTAGATCACATGGCAAAAGAAAACTGCGAAATGTCGAGGCCAATCTGTACTTACTTCACCAAGAACACGGAACAGTGAACTCTTTCCACAGCCATTTGGACCACAGATTAGAACATTGGCCCCAGATCGAACCTGAAAGAAAATTATGAATTAATGCACAATTTAAATAGATTTAATTAAACTAAATTAATTAAATTTATGCACAATAAACATTTCCTTAGAGATCATTTGTTCTTTGCTAATGATAAGCTTTTGATAATTTTTGTCTATAAATGTGATGTTAGAAGCAGTAAAGGGACCCTTTATTTTTGTTTACTTTCAAATTTTACTTTTTAATTTAAAAATCATTACTGATATTATCAACTTATTCTCAATCAGAATACAGAAAGCTAAAGCTTAACAATTTGAAAATTCTTAAAAACAACAAATATGTATGTGTATGTAGTTTTTAATGTTATTTTTCAACTACCACTGGTTTATATTCAATATTACTTTATATTAATTTCAGGTGTACAGCACAGTAGACAACTATATACTTTACAATGTGATTGCCCCCTGCCATACTGATATTGCCACCTGGCACTATCCACAGTTATTACAATATTATTGACTATAATTCCTATGCTATAAATCTTTTTTTAATGAATCATACTATATGTGTTCTAGTTACTATTTGACAATATATCATATATATTCTTCCAGGTCAGTATATTCAGATTCCTCTCATTCTTTTCTCTGAATGCTTACAGTGTATTCCACAGCAAGGATGCGCCATAATTTATTTAAATATTCCCCTTTTGTCAAATATTTAGGTTGTCTGCATTTTGTTTTGTTCTCTTACGTAACACTATGATGAGCCTGTGTGACAGTGTGCAAATTCATGCACTAGTGAGGAATGTTTCTATAATTCAGATGCTCAGAAATAAGTGTTGGATCGAAGTGTATATGAACTACAAATATACAAGTGTCACCAAATTGTTCTGCCACAACATAAAGTTAAAGGAGAAAATGTAAAAAAGACTGGTTACGTTCTAAGCTTACAGTTTTGTAAGTGTTAACCCTGTAAAGACTGAGAAAATTTGGCTCATAATCTAGTTTACACATTATACAGCAATGTACACAGCAGGAAAGAAGATAACAAAGAAATATGAGTTACCCAAGGTGTGGAACCTACCTTAGACAATGTTTAACTGTTGAGCCTATTTTTAATTCAATGAATATTTATTAAATGCTCAGTATCAGGCTCTATTCTAGGCAACAGAGCTACATTAGTTAAAAGAAGAGACCAAAATCCCTTAAAACAAACCAAAAAACTCCAACCCTCTCCTTACCAGTCTGCATTCTAGTGGGAGAGACTTAAGATAAAGATACATAGAAATGAGCTAATTAAATGTTAGAGAATAAGTTCTATGGAGAAAAAACATATCAGAGTAAAGAAACTTGGGGGTGATGGAGGAGGTTGCATTTTAAGGGGACCAGGCCAGACAACTGGACAAGAGCTGAAAGAGGTAATGAATTAGGGATTTATCTGGAGAAGATTGTTCCACCCTCAACCCTACCACAAAAAGCTGATTAAAAGGCACGGAGGCAGGAATGTACCTGTTCTACTCAAAAAGCAGAAGGGAGGCTGATCTGGCTGAAGAAAAATGAGCAGGAGGGAACAGTAGTAGGAAATGAGTGAAGACAGGTGAGAGGTGGGGGTCTGGGTAGTGGCAGGCAAATCCTAGAGGGCATATTAAGACACTGAAAGGATTTTTGAAAGCTTTTGCTGTCATGAACTGAAGAATTATTTGCATTACTCACAATAGCAAAAAAATGAAAGTGATTCAAGAGAATGAACTGATAAGCAAAATGTGACATAAACATACAATGGAATATTATTTAGCCTTAAAAAGGAATAAAATTCTAAAACATGCTATAACCTGAATGAACCCGGAAGACATGCTAAGTAAATAAGTCAGACACAAAAGGATCAATACTGTGTAATTCCACTTATATGAAGTACCTAGAGTAGTCCTACTCACAGAGACAGAAAATAGAACAAAGATTACCAGGGCCGGGGGGGTTGGGGAGAAAAAGGAGCAGTTACTGATTAATGGATACACACTTCCTGTGTGTTATGATGAAAAAGTTCTGGAGATAGTGGTGATGGTTGCACAACACTGTACATGTACTTAATGCCACTGAACTATACACTAAAAAATGGTTTAAAAAGCTGAATTTTATGTAATGTATGTTTTACCACAATAAAAGAGAAAAAGTGAGCTTCTAAAAATAGGTTGAGAATGACTGGCCTACCATATACTTGACCACACCTTAAGCAATCAATATTAGAGAATAAACTATTCTCAATGACTTTTCCAGATGAATGAACTGAGAAATTACTTTAAAGAATCATTTTGATGGACTTCTTTATGTGCAATTACCTATTTCCTTTTCCTATAAAATGGAATATAATGAATATTCCTAATAGTACAAGGTTATTATATAGAATAATTTTACTCTACTAAAAGAGTGACGTCTTTACAAGCTCCTATGGTTCAGAGACCTGTTAATTAAATGATTCCCTACTACTATGTTTTACTTGAGTAATGTTATATATTTTTGCCTGCCCCTCACTGCTCATTATAATTTTCACTGGTATCCAATACTTCTCCACACATTTGTTTCAATATTCATTGAAACCCTAAAACCAAATTTGTAATGATGCATAAAAATAATAATGACACTTAAGGACATTCTTAGGTACTCTCTTATGCCCAAATGTCTTATATTCAATATTAACTTTTTTTTTATTTCATGGCTTTTGGTAATGTTGGACGAAACTTTCCAATTATGGTATCAGTCATGGTAAGCCAGTGATAACTTTTCCATAATAAAGATTTATTAAAATGTGTTTTTTTCTGGAATGAATTAAGATTAAATTAAAGGGTAACTTTCACTGAAAACTGAATTCATAACAACACTTTAGTACTGAGATTCCTGGATTGGATTAATGAAGCAACAAATACTTTCTCCCATCATATTTTTTACCAATTAAAATATTCCCCTATGCTGTCCCGCTAGTCACAAGCAAATTTATTAAAATTAAATAAAATTTAAAATTCAGTTCCTCAGTTGCACTACCCATGGGACTTTATTTGCAAAAGACTTTTTTTATTAATATACTTTATTGATTATGCTATTACAGCTGTCCCATTTCCCCCCTTCATTGCCCTCCACCCTGCACACCCTCTCCCACCCACATTCCCCCCTCTAGTTCATGTCCATGTATCATAAGTTCTTTAGCTTCTACATTTCCCCTACTATTCTTGCCCTGTCCCTGTCTATTTTCTACATACCATCCATGCTACTTATTCTCTGTACCTTTTTCCCCTCCCTCCTCCTTCCACTCCCCTGTTGATAACCCTCCATATGATCTCCATTTCTGTGGGTCTGTTCCTGTTCTAGTTGTTTGCTTAGTTTCTTCTTGTTTTTGTTTCAGGTGTGGTTGTTAATAATTGTGAGTTTGCTGTCATTTTACTATACATGTTTTTTATCTTCTTTTTCTTAGCAAGTCCCTTTAACATCTCATATAATAAGGGTTTGGTAATGATGAACTCCTTTAACTTGACCTTACTGAGAAGCACTTAATCTGCCCTTCCATTCTAAATGAAAGCTTTGCTGGATACAGCAATCTGGGATGGAGGTCCTTGTCTTTCATGACTTGGAATACTTCTTTCCAGCCCCTTCTTGCCTGCAAGGTCTCTTTTGAGAAATCAGCTGACAGCCTGATGGGAACTCCTTTGTAGGTTACTATCCCCTTATCTCTTGCTGTTTCTAGGATTCTCTCCTTCATTTTTACCTTGGCTAATGTAATTATGATGTGCCTTGGTGTGTTCCTCCTTGGGTCCAACTTCTTTGGGACTCTCTGAGCTTCCTGGACTTCCTGGAAGTCTATTTCCTTTGCCAGATTGGGGAAGTTCTCCTTTATTATTTGTTCAAATAACT
>CM052542.1:65839971-65885059 GCA_028533065.1 Trachops cirrhosus | reverse complement strand
AATATAAATTTCCACTTGTACTTGCAATAAACGAATCAGTGCTTCACCTGCCTCTGAGCTGTGTAGTTGCCTGATCTCCACGCGCCGACGCCTCATAGCACCTTCGGGACCCCCTGGACTCTGCTGTGGCCGGCCCGCGGCAATTACCTTTGCAAAGGTTTGTTATTTCTAGATTTAAGGCTTTATTCTAGCTTTAATACAGTTGGCTGACATTAGTTTACCTATAGGAAATTTTAAAATATACTTTAAAAAAATTTAAATATAAATGGAAAAGGCCTTATAGATAATTTATTCTAACTTTCTTATCCAGAATTCAAAAGTGAATGCAAAGCAGGTCAAATGACTTGCCTTCATAAAATCGGTCAATGACAGAAACTAGCAGTATAACTTACATTACCTGAATCACCGTGTATTGTGATTGTCTTATATTTTTAATATATGACTAATAAAGAAAAATGACAATAAAACTGTCAATATGCAATTAAACAACAAATACTAAAGCCTAAAATTTTAGCTAAGTAGAATAAATTTGGTTCAGTTTATCTGGAAAATCTCTAAGAGTGCCCCTGCACTTACAGGGCTTTCATTTTAGTTATTAAGGCAAGATTTACACTAAAAATATAAGGAAACAGACCAATGTACGTATATTTGCATTACTTCATGTGCTAAATAACAAGATGGGAGGTCTGGGGTAGCAAAAGAGGGTTATGACATTAGAAATATATTAACTAAACCAGGTAAAACAAAGGAAAGAATGAGGATTATGAGTAAAAGATGAATAATTCAATGGAAAATAAGAAATGGATTAAAACCATATGAATTATGAGCATAGCATATCCAGCAGAGTACAGACCATATCAAGACACTAAAAGCTTCTGGGTTTTCATTATATTATAATAAAGCAACACCACTTAGGGTAGCTGCACTAAAGTACTCTAGAATGTCACATAAAATAATAAAATAATATTACATTAAAAAACTATTTAAAAACTGGCACTGAATAACAAGGATATTTACCTGCATGACAATGAGTTAAGACAAAAATTTAGTAATCTTCATTATCTATAGTTCAAAACATTTGACCTGTAGTTTTGCTTTATAATTTTTGTTCTTATTACATGTAACCTTTAAAAGTTAACACTTAACATTATAATTTCATAACTTACCTCTTTACAAAATGTTCTAGGGACCATGATTTTAAGAATCCGTGTGAGCCTTGAAAAAAACACCTTGTCCACCATAGCTCGTTCTCTTTTTCCCTCTTTCTACATTAAAAAAGGGAAGTTTTTAATATAGCTATAACAAATCTAGAACAAATAAGATTAAAGAACCATGCATCATCTAAGTCAATATAAACAATTATCAAGATGATACTACATTTAAAGAACAAAGACTTGTACTGCTATTCATACTCAAACACGTTTTCAACAAAACAAATGATACCAAAAACAGTTATTTTTTTTGTTTTTTAAATCTTGAACATGAATTTCCCTAATATTAATTACATTAACTAAATGTTAATGTAACTTTCTGATTCCTAAATTTATCATTTAGCATTTCCAATATGCAATCTGCCAATTCATTCTCTCTTCTTCATAAATTCAAAGACAAGTTTTTATAGCATCAAACCACTTTGATGCTATAAAATTAACATGTAAATGATAGACAAAGCAAATAAACCATTAGATAAAGACCACTAACGAAGCTGAAGTAATAATGCAACCAGAAAAAATGTAGCTAATATTCAAGAGGCAATAAGGTCAAAGGGCATTGAGAAGTTCCTATTAATGTGTCAATCACTTAGCCGGATGAGATGAACTAGGACTGAAAAAGACAGATGTCTGAAATAGCCAATAAAATTAAAAGGCCATATGGTGCTGATAAAGAGTGTAAGCATTCCTTTATATTGTTGGGGAAAATGTAAACCGGTACAACTATTATGTTGCATATATCAAATGTAAAATGTACACTGACTATAAAATAGAAAACAACTAATCAAATTTACTTTTAGGGACCTATTCTACAGACACTCTTACATACATGCTTAAACATAAGTGAAAAAAATAACATGCACAATATTTATACCATAAAATTAAAATCTTACATGTACATCAATAAAAGGTATTACAAACATTATGGTAAATTTATGGAAAAATCTATGCAACTGTAGAAAGGAAGCAGCATACATTCAAACAACAGAATACTATAGAGCAGTTAAATTAATTTATAGCTATCAACACAGATCTAAAAACATGCTGGAAAAAAGTACAATGATACATACAATGACTCAATTTACACAATTTTTCAAAATTCAAAATAATTCTACTTACACTGTTTGTGGAGATATACATACCTATACTCAAAAGTATAAAAAATACACATGGGAATGCTAAACACCAAACCCAGCACAGTGTTTACCTTTCTATGTTTTGAATTTTATACCATGTATATTACAACAAAATTAAATGAAAAAGTATTTTAAAATCAAGTCAAGTATCTCTTTATACTATTTTCTAACTGTATTAAATCTTTTTCTCCTTCTTAAATCTCATGTCTTATGAAAACTGTCTCACCCCACCCCATCTTACAACAGATTGTAACAAATTTCCCTTGGAAAAAAATTCCTTCTTAATTGCTTTCCTCATTAAGAAACATATTCACTGAAAAAAAATTAGAAAATTCTGATTAGCAAAAATAAGGAGCCTATACCTACCATTTAGAGATACAACTGTGATAACTAGCATATACCCAACCAGATTTCATTTTAGCACATACTTGTAATTGTGTATGTGTGTGTGTTTCCCTAATAAATTTTACAGATGTGATATCATTGTACATATTGCCTTATATCTTTTTTTTGGCCAACCGTTTAATCTAATCTAAATTTATCTTGCTCATACAATATGATCAGCAAATAAGCATATGCTAAAAACATTGTACAAAAAAATTAAAAAACAAGTGAATGAACTTAGCTGTACTAACTACTTTCACTGATGTCCTAGAACTTGCAGATATAATACACAGGCAGTAGATATAAGTCTAAGGTTTGATATCCGAGGGGGGTGAATAAAAAAAAAAACCCAGAATTTATTTATAAAAAATTATGCATTTATTCTTACATGTTTTAACTTCAGTCACCTTCAAAGTACTCTCCATTTGATGCAATACACCTATGGAGACGTTTTTTCCACTGCTCAAAACAGTTTTTGAACTTGTTTTTTTAATGCCTTTTAGTGCTTCTGCCATTTTTTTGTTTCACCTCTTCCACATCAACAAAGTTTCCCTCTGAGAACTTTTTCATCCAGGGAAACATAAAAAAGTCACTCAGGGCATGATCAGGTGAATAGGGAGGGTGGGTAAAACTGCTGAACATGCAGCTTGTTTTTGGTCAAAAACTGCTGACCTCCAGCATGGTGTGGGCTTGTGAATCACCCATCATGAAATGGGCAAACATGTTGACTCTTCAAAAAAAATTCACTGAAGTCAAATACAGCCTCTCACAACAACACTACCTGGTACACTGATGCAGATGGGTTTCTAGAACACTCTCTTACCTAGAGGGGGAAGCCTGTACTACAGGGGGCCCGCCCTCCAAAAGATAATTCCAGATTTTTTGGCCCCCTCCTTGTAAATCAACAAAGGTTTGATTACTCACATATAGATATGAGAAATTATGAAAAAAAAGAAAGAAAGAAATTATGAAGATGGAGATATGCCAGACAACTGGAGATAAACACATCTGATCCCATTTTTCAAAGCCTGGGGAAAAGATTATGGAAACTAAAGAACAGAAATTTTGATGTCCATCAGAAAATAGATATTAATATGGGAGATTTGGGATACTTAAGAAACACTAACCACTATAAGCCAGCATGAGTTTACTGTGAATAAGTTATGTCAAGCTCTTCTAATATTCTTCCTTTTGAGGGTATCGTACTAGTGTATTAGCTGGCATGTACAATGTAAGCTCCACTTACTTTTATAACTGCTATACACCCAGAGCCAAAAACAATACCAGGCATGTATGAAGAGCTCAATCGATATTTGTTGAAAGATTAATAACAATTAAAAATTAATCAAGGAATTTGATGTTTCTTACATAATTAGTGGCCCTTAATGGAGAAATAAGGACCAGATTTTGCTACAACTGGATATAGTCGCAGCTGGATAAAACATAACCATAAAAAAAAGATTAAGAGATGCCAGTCGGACTTTGTCTGGTCAACTACATTCTATACTAAATATAATGTCTAGAGAAACTAATGAGTATGGGTCCAGAGGAATAAATACAGAATTGAAAAAGGATCAGAAACTGTCACCTGAGAAACAGTTGAAAAAATAAGGATTGTTTAGCATGGGAAAAAATGATTCAGAAGATACAACTATCTTCAAACAGTATGAGAGTCTATCAGAGAAAACAGAGCAGACTTGTCCTGTGTTGCAACAAAAGACAAAACTGTCAATCACTAAGTGCCCACAGAAGGAAGACAAACCTCATCACGGGCTAGAACTAATATAGTTACCTGCCTCCTGGGTACTCTCCAACAAATGAGCAGATTCAAGTAAATACTAGAAGTCACCTACCAAGGATTCCCATTTCAGAAAGAAGTCCTACAATATCTAGCAGATTGCAGATGACATTCAAGCCCCCCAAATTCTAAAATTCTATGATTATTGTCCTAACTCAAAATTATATAACAAAACAAATAAATGCACAAAATTCCAAAGAGCTAATGATTTGAAATTTTACCTCATTGTTCTGTAATGGTGGTTTTCCATTTTTCTTACTGAAAAGAAAAAAAGAAAGCACTTTATTTGCAAACTTCCCCCATCATAAAAATTGTTTTAAGATATCAAGAGAATATACCATATTCTCCAAATATTTCTTCTTTCACATACCATGCATACAATATATTAAGTATAATAGTACCGTTACTTCTTATTAAATAAGTATAATTTACTGAAGGTGTTCAATAAATGTTAACTACTCCCAGGCATTATGTTGGTAATTTTTCACACTTATTTTTCAAATTCTTCCATAGAGAGGTGGGGTCTATTCCTCCATCCTTGAATCAAGATTTGACTATGTGAACTGCTTTGCCCATGGACATTAGCCCACTGATGCAAGCAAGGCCTTGAAAATGTCTGCATTGAACCCTCTCTTGATGCTGGGAATCCTTTCCCAGCGATGTGAGTAATCCCAGGTTAGTTGCCTATAGGATGAGAGACCATATGCCATTCCCATGTAACAAATGAAAAAACTGGCTTGGAAAAGAGGAAGTAGTATGTCCAAGATTCATGCTACTCAAAGTAGTTAGTCTGGTGCCAGCCCAGGCCTGACTACTGATCCAGGCCACCACCCTAAACAATATAATGACCAGGCTTAGGCTCTGGGTATAATACACTACCATGGCATCTTAAGTTACAATCACATTTCAAATCTCTTGTTTAATGTACACTTCCTCCCAATAAATTAGTTCCATGAGATTAAGAGCTATTGCAGGTTGGTTTCTCCTAAGTATAGGTGAGGTGCTGTGTGGAGCACAAATGTTTACTGGGCATCAACACCTATGAAAGGAAGGTAACATAAGCAAGTTTGGACAGAATTTAAACTCTGATGCAGGCCCAACAAAATTCCACCCAACCACGTGGGAAGCTGTCACACCAAGTACTGTCTACCAGAGTGCTCTGTGGTTAGTCAAAATGGTCAAGTGTTTCTTTATTCTGTCTTCCTTGCTCAGTGTATAAATGCATGCTGCTCCAGGGAAGTCACGACCTTAGGTCATGCAGCTAAGGCAGATCCTAAAGTGTGGGCAGAAGGGGTTACCTGGTCTGCACTCCTCACGGCTGGGACTAGACCTTCTTTGAAGGGGAGTCGGGGTAGCATATCTCCGTGCCTAATAGAGGGGTCATATATTACTCAACCCTCTTTGTTCAACATCTAGTTGAGCTCCAAGAATCTGTAGAATAAACATTTTCAGTAATAAGATACTAGGTCACTGAACAAGGCTAGAAAGCCAATTTTAACTACAATAGGAGTAGATGCTCTTACTTTAAAAAGTGCTTAGGTTTATTATTGCTTCCAATCTCATTTGTATTACAGGATTATCAGTTTTTAAGTTTTTGAGATTGCAAAACTGTTTCAGAAAATGCCTTTCATGTATGTCTATGTTCACACATGTCCAGTTAATTATGAGCCCCTTTTATAAGGCTTTCTAAAATCCTCTTTTTAAGGAATCCTTTAAATGTTTTCCACAGATGGTCTCAATTTTGAAGATATTTGTTATACAAATATACAGAGATCGCCTAGGATAAATTAGAGCTGTAGACTAGAATCCCATTTAATGGGTTATATATTTTTTTCACTTGAAATGTCATGCTAAAGACTAGAGAGAAGTTCATTTAACTGTAGAAACATGATCTACTGCCAGGCAGATGCAAGTCTAACAAAAATTCAATTCTTTTCTTGATTTTTATCCTATGAAACTAAAAAGACTCTAAAACAAACAAACATGTCTTCTACATTTATGTATTCCTTTTGGCTACCAAAAAGATCATTTATCAGCTAAATAGATTAAAATAAAGGTATTCAACATATTTAAAATATATTAAAATGGCTGCACAAAAATTCACCAATTTTGATAAGTTTTCTTTAAAATGACGCTGATATGACAGGTGTCACAATACATACAATCTAACAAAATTGTTTTAATGAAGTTGAAGACAACTAAGTACTACTAGAGCCACTATAAAGAAAACACATAATGCCCTTTTTGGCCAACCCAACATAAGCATAAAATTAAGACTACATAACTTTTGTTTACAGCTCTTCTATATCGTAAGATAAAATTTGTCATTTAAAAACAGGCAAAAATTATAAAGCCAATAAAAATGGAATCAACATTCATTTAAAGTGATATGTGAGGTAACACTGCTACAACTAATCACCAATACTAGGGTGAAAGAAAGAATTATGTATTGCATGTTGCAGCTGATGTCCAAGATTTTTTTATAATCTTAATTTTTTTATAAACAATAAACTGGTTTTAAACCACTGATTTATTAACATTGATGGGATAATTTATTAATATATCCCCAAACAAGATCCTAAAAATTAAAATATTCCATGAAAATTGACAGCACTTACTGCTAATAAATGTTAAAAGCTGATATTTATAGAGACAAGTGGGGACCTATGTAATGCAATTTGCTCATAAAACTAAGTATTTACTTTTATGTTTGACACATATACACATATACATTACATACATACACCCAACCACACATACACAAGTATAAATACATATACACACTCCCAAAGGGCTACATAATCAGTCAGCTCTCCCATCAATTTTCACTCTTCAAGCTTCCATGAAATACCATGTTCAGAGTGTACTGTGACTTCTTACATGGTCTTCTCTTGGCCTGAACTCTATCTATTCTTTTACCACTCTGTGACAATTAAAATGGTACTTTACTGTTGCTCTATGTCACTGTCATGATTTCAAACCAAACCTTGACCCCATTGGGGGCATGCAAGAGGCAACAGATTGATGTTTCCCTCCTTTCCCCCCTCTCTAAAAATAATTACATAAAACCTGTTTTAAAAAAATAGTATAGGAAATAGAGTAGCCAAAGAACTTATATGTATGACCCATGGACATGAACTTAAGGGGTGGGACTGCTGGAGGGAATGGAGTGTCCTGGATGGATGGGGAAAAAGGGAAAAAACTGGGATGACTATAATAGCATAATCAATAAAATATAGTAAAAAAAGAAAAAAGAAAGAAAGAAAGAAACCTTCAGCTGATGCTGAAACTGATGCCCTGAAAGGCAAAGGTCATTTTCCTAAGGTCTCACAAATAGAATCACCCTGAGTGACCAGAGGACAGTGAGTCCAATAACCTTAACAAAGAATAACAGTACAAGAAGCATTCAAGGGATTTTTTAATGGTCTCATTACAAAAGTGTTAAATTTAAGTTCTAGTAAAATAAATTTTAAGTGCCAGAACACAATTTTGAATATAAAGTTCAAGAGCAGACATGTTGATTTGAAAGAGACATTTGATATAACTCCTTTGAGAAATAAAAATATGCAATCTGAAATGTGAGTCTTATATATGTTTATTAAGATGCTATATTAAAAATGTTAGAATGTGCTCTTCAGGAACTTGGTTTAAGTAGTTTCCTGGCTGATATGGCTTCCAGGCATCTTAATAAAAACTCTCCTCTTAAACAGAAAGTATATTTACTATAAGCCTCAAAATCATCGCTACGGGTAATTTTAAATAAAATGTCTAGACCATAATCAACTCTAGCAAACTAGACTCCATAACAACAACAAAAGAAAATAGTACAAGAAAAATTTCCCAACTTTTGGAAATTGTGGTAGATTAAATACAGAGACAAACTGTTTGTGCTGCTCCTAAAAAAGACGAATCTATTTTCCCATTCTTGAATCTGGGCCAGGCTTGTGACTTGTTCTAATTGAACACAATGTAGTGAAAGGGTTTCTGCTTTCCCCTTCGCGTCTTAGAATGCTGGTCTGAGACTACCATGTGAGGGACTGGTCTGGCCTGCTGGATTATAAAAAGTCACGTAGATAAGAACCAAGGAACCCCAGCCACCAGCCAGCACCAACCACCAGTATGAACCAATCCTCTAGCTAAATGCACCTCATAAACAAACCCAGACAAAACCAGCAGAGAAACTGCCCAGCCACTCATGGAATTGAGGGTAATAGCTGTTTTAAGTATTTGGGTGGTTTGTTAAGCAACAATAGATAATTGACATAAAGAGATATACTTGTGAAAAGGCATGGATCAAAGAAATCAAAATATATGTTGGAATGAATGATATTTATATCAAATGTTATGTTTGTAAAATGATAAGGCTTACATATCAAAAAACCCAAGGGATGTAACTAAAGCAGTGCCTAGAGAGAACATTAAAACCTATAATTCATACATTAGACAAGAAGGCTGAAAATCTGTAATCTATTACAGAACATTAGAAAAACAACAAAATTAAATGAAGTATAAAGAATAAAAGAATAGAGGTAAAAGCAAATAAAAAAATACACTCAACAGAGGTAAAGAAAAACTAAAAGCTTGATTTTTTTTTAAAAATCTTTCAATGAACTTTTTATTAGCCTTATGCCCCACTTCTGCTGCCTTTAATGCCTCAAAACTTTGGTGTCATTGACCTCAGACACCACTCTGCCGTCCACAATCCTGCGGGTCTTGGTCTATTGGATGGTTTGTAAGGAGGGGCTCTTGTATGGGGCATCAACAAGACTGAAGTCCTCCCCTTCTCCCAGTAGGCTGCGGTAGGTGGCAATCTCAGCCTCCAGCTTGACCTTGATGTTCAGCAGGGCCTCATACTCCTGAGCATGGCACTGCCCCTCTGCCCACGTCTGGGCCAGCTCTGACTCCAGGTGCAGCCAGGATCCCACTGAGTTGTTCCATCTGCGTGGTGTAGCGCATCTCCACCTCCCTCAGGCTGTTCTCCAAACTGACCTTCAGATTCTTCATCGAGTCCAGGTCAGTCTCCAATGACTGGACCATACATCTCAGCTCCATGAGTGTCGTCTCAGCAGCACCTATCTCAGCAATCTGCGAGGTGACCACAGTGGTGCTCTCTTCAATCTGATGGGACCAGTACTTGTTCAGCTCCTCTCAGTTCTTCCGAGCCAGCTCGTCATACTGGGCCCCGGATATCTGCCATGATTTTGCCAAGGTCCTGAGATTTGGAGGCATCTAACTTCACGGTCAACCCAGAATTGGCAATCTGGTTTTGTAGACCATTTCATGAAGAGCAGCTCCTACTTGAGAGCCTCGATCTCTGTCTCCAGCTGCAGCCGAGTGATACTGATGTCATCAATGACCTTTCGGAGCCCACTGATGTCATTCTCCACAGACTGGCGCATGACCAGCTCCGTCTTATACTAGACTCTGAAGTCATCAGCAGCAAGACAAACACCATCAATCTGCAGAACAATGTGGGCATTGTCCACATAATTTGCAAAGATCTGAGCCCTCAGGTCCTTGATAGTCTTGAAATAATTCCCCCAGTCTCTAATCTGGGGTCCCTTCTTCTCTAAGTGTTCCTGGATTTTGATCTCCAGTCTCCGATTATCAGCCTCCAGGCTTCTCACCTTCTCCAGGTAGGTGGCCAGGTGGTCATTCAGGCATTATATAGTCTCCTTCTCACTCTGGATGCCCCCTATGCCCACCAGATCCCCGGCCATCCCTGCTGCCAGGCCCCCGGATACCCAGCTGCCCTACACGCTGGTGGAGCAGAACACTGAGATTCAGGAGCCTGAGACCCCGGCGCCTGCATAGACACGGGCCATACTGCTGGCCAGTCAGACCCAGTAGCTGGGCAACTGCACAGATCCAAGGGTCCAGTAGTTTGTGGAGAAGCTAGAGCATGTGCTGAAGCACATGTTGTTCAAGGAGGAAGTTGAGAAGCCGAGACTCAGGTGGCAGGTGCTAAAAGCTGGATTTGTGAAAAAATTACACTTTATAAACTCATGGCAAGATTGATCAAAATTTAAAAAGCAAGAGGGCAATATAAACAATATTAGAAATTAATCTATAGATTAGAAGCAACCCTCATCAAAATCTCAACATGCTGGTTCCAAAATTTATACAGAATACCAATGCAAGAGTGATAACTAGGGTACTTCTCAGATTTTATTTATAGGAGTCAACTGCATGCATAAAATAGGGTTCCTCCAATGCATCTATAAAATAGTGAGCATTAGATACTTATTTACTTGGTTCATAATGATACTTATGAAGAACTCACTGGTCACTACCAGAGGAACTAATGTATTATTTTTTATATATTTATTTATTTATTTTTCTTTAGAGGGAGGGGCAGAGAGAGAGGGAGAGAAGAAACACTAATCATTTCCCTATCCTACGTACCGGACCAGGACGGAATCTGCAACCTAGGCATGTGCCCTGGCCGGGAAGTAACGTTCTGCTTTGGGGATGACACCCAGCTAATTAAGCCAGAGCAGTCAGGGTCTAATGTATTATTTTAAAAACTGCTAAAGAATCAAATGTCCACCCTTCCTTTTCTAATGAATTGTACCACTGGGTAACCAAAGAGTAGATGAAACGTTTTTTTATGGACTCATTCTACCTTATAAATAAAGAAATAACAGCATTCAAATATCTCCATTCTGTAATCTCTAATAAATTCATTGATCTAGGCATCAAACATCAGTGGCCACTAAAATCAGAAAAAGACAAACCACCAGACACTATCCATCTCCTGATGGAAGTCAGACCACATCAGCATTCTTGTTCAAAAACCAAAAACAAAATATGAACTTGATGAAGCTTTTAGATCCAGCTATCAATTTACAGGAATACAAAGAATGAAGAAAAATTATGCAAATAGCATAATCCAGATTATGAAATCTGTATAGATCAAAATACCTATTTTATTTGTTGCTTCCAAAAATAAAATGTAAAATGGAGGTAGAGGAGGGAAGAGATGACATTGGGACATGAAGATTAAGATTTAAAACAAAAATACAGGCACAATTAAATTACAGTGTTTAAGAATGCACATTTGGGTAATAACATTTAAAAAACTAAAAAGATGCAATTACTCTAGAAGTCAGGATAGCAGTTACTACTAGGGGAGAGAAAGGGGCTATGATCAGGAAGAGGCATGTGGAAGGCTTCTAGAATGGATGGCCAAGATTTCTTGACCTGAGCAGTAGTCACAAGGGTATTTGTTTTGTTAAAAAAAAGTTATTAAAATACATTGAAACATAAAAAAAGAAGTGAAAGCACTGTGTACCCATTAGTACATGGCATGACTGCAGAAATAAAGTATATTGTAACCTTCAAAATAAACAAGTTTAAAAAAGTCATTAAATTACTTAAGTTTTATTTAGTTTTCTGTATTTGTGGTATAATATACAATAAAAAGTTTTAAAAAATCTTAGAGTATTACACCATTACTATATATTTTAATATTAATTTACCACAATAAAATTTTAACAATTAACTTCACTTTGAATTTAACATAAGACTTTTCTAACCCCTGAATAATTCTTGACTGTTCTTTTGAATGTTAGTCTATCTGAAGGATTTGATAAAAATGCTTTATTCTGTCTTTTACCTTCTACATGACTATTTCAAATTCAAGAAGTCTTAGAATTGGGCACCATTTTTATCTTTCTGATTCCTCACTGGTAAAATGAAGATTATAAAACAACTATCTCAAAAAACTGTTTTGAGGAATAAATGTAAATATGTAGAATAATGCCTAAAAAAGAATAAGTGCTCAATAAACAGTTAATAGTATTGTCTCCAGCTTCCTATCCTTGCAGTCCCTTCTCAAATCACAACTCCCGCCAACTCCACGTCTTTGCTCATGCTGCTTCCCCTACCTAGAATGCCTTTTACCCCGTACCACAACATTATATATATATATACATATATGTGTGTATATATGTATATGTATACACACACACATCTCTCTTAAGGACAAGTGCAGATGGGAAAATTCTTCAGGTAACAATCTGAAGAATTAAACATTTCCTATTCAGTGCTCCCTCACACAGATTTTTCTTCCTACCACACAGATCTAGTCACACTGAGTTGACACATTTTCTATGTATTTCCACAGACTTGAGTTGGAAACAATGTTCATTCAATTTGTTATCTCAATGCCTCACCTACTGACATACAACAAACATTCAACAGAAGATAATGGATAAATGTTATGTTTCCTCCCACATTGATATTTTCTCCAATGGAGGGAGAAAAAGTAGCTATTTTGCTGAACCAGTGATAAAACACACACAGAAATTTATTAACCCATCAATTGTGAAATTGGAAAGTACCTGATATTTGTGTAAAACATGGGATCATACCATGCATTCATTCTGTTCTATATTTGTTTCCACCACGACCACCATCCCACTCCTTTACTAAGCAACGAAGATCTTGGATATTATTGAAGGGAAAGCAAATTAATACTATAGTTGAAAACACCTTAAATCTAATTTCTTCATGCAACAAAACTGTACTCATAAGTCAATGGAGAACAATATTGTAAATAAAATATTACCAGATTCTTTTAAACCAGAAATTTGGTGTGAAATGTTAAAACATAGGATTCTTTTTTGCAATAGTCTGTGAGTTTCTCAACTGCAAAAAAACTTGTTTAAGTTTTAATCTTCCTAAGTGTCCAATACAAAACTAGCATGAAACAGTTCTGTCTTCTCCCACTGTACAATCCATCTACGAAAGAGACCTATCTTCTTCATCACTGTGTCCTCAGCACATAGCACTAAACGTTGAACTGAGGTATTATACCCCACAGTTCTTGAGAATAGTTTTTATTCATCCTTATACTAAACACTGGAAAACCCATCATCTAACACACAGAAGGGCACTCAATGTTTTGTGAGTTACAGCATGATCTTTGGGTTCCGTTCTTTGAGTGGTTCATTGATTCCCACTCCAACCTACTTCCTCCAATCCTTGCTCTGGAATGAGGAAAAACCTGATTCTACCTCAACTTCTTCCTTTCCAGGAACTTAATTAAGTTCACCTTCAGTAGGTACTGAAGAATGACAATAACACTGAATCTTGGAGTGAGAAGACTGATGTAAATTGTCATGTAGTGTCTTTAAAAGCAAGCTTAAAACATGCCTTGTAAAAAGGAAATGCAATAATATGCTAATGCCATATTAATCAGCTGTACATTACATCCTAATTTCAGAGAAGCTGAAATGTGAAAAATATATATTTAAATGTGAAAAAGAGCATTTTCGAATCGATGAAATATGACAATAATCACAATACAGGTAACAATACAGGTGTTTTGTTCCTTCTTTTTTCTAGTATTCAAATTTTTCAGTGTGTGCTTATTTTGATAATGTAAAAATATTTAATTTTTAAAAGTAAAGAATGAAAGTATTTAATTTTAAAACGAATTAGTCCTGCATACTAAAGATACCTTATAGGACCATACATTTTCCTTCTGTGGAGACTCTATGTCTCATGTAGCTTACTTCACAGGTTTATGAAAGGATTCAAATGTTTTAAACAGTGACATGCAGTGACATATAAACAAAGCATGATGATTAAATGACTAAATTATAACTTACCAAGAGACATTGCCTCTTTCCACACAGCACATCTATTTTCAATGGCAACAGATAATTTCTTAAGCATAGAGTAAATCATATAATCTATGTTTATGTGTAGTACTGTGATACCATTATAGTGGTATGTGACTGCTCTATCTATTCACAAATATCAAATTAGATAATTATGATTTGATGAGCTATATTTTCAACTTTATAGTTTAATTGCATTAATTCAGAACTGCTAATCTAGCAAGACAATAACATATGCATGTTTTTAAAAAAACACCTTTCAACATACTCACTACAGTTTACCTAATGAGGCTTCAAATCATCTTAATATGTGTAATAGTTCCCCCTAAAGAGCACAACCAACAGTTATCCAAAGTATTTTATCCTTATGATTATGTAAGGCTATGTTCTTGACAGAAATGCCTAAAACAAAAGTGATTTCCTTTTAAAAACAATTTTTCGATGAAAGCCATGTTCTTAGGCAAAGACCTGATGCCTACTTTTTTTGTAGAAATGACTATAATATGCCATTTTTAAACTACTCTAATACTTCATAAAAATCATTCCAAAAGAAATAACAATAGCCCTGGCTGGTGTGGCTCAGTGGATTAAGCGCTGACCTGTGAACCAAAAGGTCCCTGAGCACTTCCAGGTCAAGGCACATGGCTGGGCTGCAGGCCAAGTCCCCAGCTGGGGGCATGTGAGAGGCAAACTATCGATGTATCTCTCATGCATTGATGTTTCTCTCCCTCTCTTTCTCCCTACCTTCCCCTCTCTAAAAAATAAATACAATATTCTTTAAAAATGTGCATTCTTGCAAATATATCTTGCAACATTATTTTACACCACTAAATTAGTCAAAAAATTAAAACATCCCTTAATAATGATTAGAGTATTAAAGTAGCACTCATACATAGTACTCTAAGGCACAACTCTTGTGTAATTTGTATAGCTCAGAATGTTCACACACTTTCCACAAACACTAAGGGAAGTTCATAACCTTCCATTCATTAATCCTATTTCTGGTAATTTATTACAAGGAAGTAATTCAGCAGACACAGAAATATTCATTTGCAAAAATGTATTACCTATAAAAATGACAGATGCTCAACACTTATGATATAGTTGCACAAAGGAATATTTATGTATTTCCTTAAAAGTATACTTCTTAAGTTCATGTAAAAATATAAGGAAGATGTCTATGCTTTAAATGAAAACAGCAAAACATGTACCTTATACGATATAAATAAGGAATAAAAGTAATAAAGATAAAACAATATGTGTTATGGTGATGACATGATAGATGATATTTTATTTTTTAAAACTGCCTTCAATGTTTCCACTCTATCGTGAAATGACAAAGCAAGTTACAAAATAATGATACCATGTTTATAAATTTCTAAAACTTGCTTTACCCATGCATAGAAGAGGGGCCCAGCTCTTGAAGAGCTTGAAATATACTAAAGTGACAACATTTAAGAAAAATGTGTTATTTAAAACAACAGTAACCAGAGCCCTAAGAAATGAACACCTCATAGTTAAAAGTCATTGAACAAACATTTTTTGAGAGCCTACTATATATATCATCGCAGTTCTAGTCACTGGGTCTATAATAATGAAAAAAAACAAACAAAAATTCCTGCCCTCATGAAGCATGCATTCTAACAGAGACATACAATACACAAGATAAATATGTAAAATAAATAGCACATTTGATATTGAGAAGTGCTAAGGAGAAAAGCAAAGCCAGGAAAGTGTGGAAGATGCTATTTTAAACTGAATGGGAATGGAAGGTCTCACCGTGAGATGTGTAATGAAAGACTGAAAAGTGGAGGAGTAAACAGTGTGGATACCTGGGCAAAGAGCATTCAAGGCAGGCAAACAGCAAGTGCAAAAGCCCTGAAAAAGAATGCCTGGCCAATGATGCTAATGTGCCCAAAACTGAGAAGTGTGATTAATCGAACATTCTGTACCCACTTCCCACCAGTAGACCACATACATGACACAATTCTGAGAACACTGCTGCTGGGCCAGAGCTGCCATTAGTTGGCTTCAATACACAGCTGATTTTCCTAGCAAACATTCTAAAGCCTTCTTCATCTATTGTTGTTTAAGCATCTCCTTTTTATTCTGAGGATCCAAATGGGGCCAGAGCCTGGCCCTATGAGACCTACTCTCAGTTCACCACCCTAAGGGTCTCATGCATCTACAGCCCCTCACTTGACTCATGCCTGTACTTGGCAAAACATTCAGTGGGACTGTGGAATTGAGAAAAGTGAAACCCCCTTCCAGAGCTTGATTTGAAGAGATCTCAGGAAGGAAAGTCTGTAGGAAAGTTGTAGAGAGGTCAGTGGAGAGAAAGCACAAGGCATAGAAGCTACAGATATGAGAACATCGAAGTACAGAAAAGGCCCCATAACAGGCCACAGGGCTGAGAGGCTCGGGGAAGAATAATTAACAGATTTCCAACATGGGAATGTCTAAAGGACTTGTAAATAAAAGAATGTCTCTATTTTCAGCTATTCACTATGCTTAGATATAATCCCTGCCACTACTCCCAAATTTTCAATAAAACTCTACTAGAGAGACTTCCAGCCAAGATGGAGGTGTAGGTAGATACACTGTGCCTTCTCGCACAACCAAAATAAGGGCAGCAAAAATTTAGAAACTAAAAAAACAACCAATACTGACAGAAAATTGAACTGTATGGAAGCCTGATAACCAAGGAGTTAAAATAGACACATTCATCCAGACCAGTAGGAGGGGCAGAGTCAGGCCGCAGGGCAGAGAGGGATCGTGGCAAAAAAAGTGGTGACTGGCAGACCCCGGGCACTCGGGGTGGCAGCAGGTGGACCCAGCAAGGTGGTGGGTTGTGGAGGGGCGTGGTGCGCAAGGCAGCTGGCGGATCAGGCTGTCCCACATTTGCGCAGATAAACCAGGCGAAACTGGGGAGCAAGACAAACCATGCAACCCAGGGTCCCAACACGGGGAAATAGAGCCTCAAAACACCAATTGAAAACACCTGTGGGGGTTGAGGTGCAGGGAGGGACTCCCAGCCTCACAGGAGAGTTCGATGGAGAGACCCACAGGATCCCAGGACGTACACAAACCCACCCACACAGGAATCAGCACCAGAAGGGCCCAGTTTGCTTGGGGAAAGAGGCGGAAGTGGCTGAAATCCAGCAGAGAGCGGAACAAGCACCATTGTTCCCTCTCAGACCCCTCCCCCACATCCAGTGTCACAATCCAGCGACTGGGTTGGCCTGCCCTGGTGAACTCCTAAGGCTCTGCCCCTTACTGTGTAACAGGTGCATCAAGCCAAAAAAATTTGCCCAAACAGAAGAACAGATCAAAGTTCCAGAACAAATACAACTAAGCGATGAAGAGATAGCCAACCTATCAGATGCACAGTTCAAAGCACTGATGATCAGGATGCTCACAGAACTGACTGAATTTGATCACAAATTAGATGATAAAAATGAAGGCTATGCTAAGTGAAAGAAAGGAAAATGTACCGGGAACCAACAGTGATGGGAAGGAAACTGGGACTCAAATTAATGGAGTGGACCAGAAGGAAGAAAGAAACAACCAAACAGAAAAGAATGAAGAAATAAGAATTCAAAAAATGAGGAGAAGCTTAGGAACCTCCACAGCATCTATAAACATTCCAACATCCGAATTATGGGGATACCAGAAGGAGAAAAGGAAGTACATCAACTGGAAAACTTATTTGAACAAATAATAAAGAAGAACTTCCCCAATCTGGCAAAGGAAAGAGACTTCCAGGAAGTCCAGGAAGCTCAGAGAGTCCCAAAGAAGTTGGACCCAAGGAAGAACACACCAAGGCACATCATAATTACATTACCCAAGGGAAGAATGAAGGAGAGAATCCTAGAAGCAGCAAGAGATAAGGAGACAGTAACCTACAAAGGAGTTCCCATCAGACTGTCAGCTGATTTCTCAAAAGAGACCTTACAGGCAAGAAGGGGCTGGAAAGAAGTATTCCAAGTCATAAAACGCAAGGACCTACATCCCAGATTGCTCTATCCAGCAAAGCTTTCATTTAGATTGGAAGGGCAGATAAAGTGCTTCTCAGTAAGGTCAAGTTAAAGGAGTTCATCATCACCAAGCCCTAACTGTATGAAATGTTAAAGGGACTTATCTAAGAAAAAGAAGATAAAAAATATGTATAGTCAAATGACAGCAAACTCACAATTATTAACAACCACACCTAAAACAAAAACAAAAACAAACTAAGCAAACAACTGGAACAGGAACAGAACCACAGAAAGGGAGATCACATGGAGGGTTATCAACAGGGAAGTGGGAGGAGGAGAGAGGGGGAAAAGGTACAGAGAATAAGTAGCATAGATGGTAGGTAGAAAATAGATGGGGAGGGCAAGAATAGTATGGGAAATGGAAAAGCTAAAGAACTTGTAAGTATGACACATGGACATGAACTAAAGTGGGGGAATGTAGGTGGGAGAGGGTGTGCAGGGTGGAGGGGAGTGAAGGGGGGGAAGAGACAACTGTAATATCATAATCAATAAAATATATTTTTAAAAAACTCTACTACAAATACCTGCTCTATGACTGATGCTTTAAAAGAATAAGACAGATACCAAAAAGACAGGCTCAAGAGACAAAATATAAGTGGAATCTAAAATAGAGCAGAAGCAAAGAAGTGAAGTAAGGTGTGTTTAAGAAAAATACAAGCTCCCTGAAACTCCTCTGAAATACTTGGTGGAGAAGACTATGTTCCCATCATCTATAGACTGGAGCTTTGAAAAGGATGAAGGATCACCCCGTGAGCTGGTGGACTTGGCTACACCTTGATAACTGAGAGCTAGACATACCACACCCAGTCAAGCAAGTAATAGATAAAACAAGAAAGGTATCTAAATCCATGCTTCAGAAGGTTAAAAAGGGGGTTATCAGCATTCAAGAGTTGTTAAATATTACTTCATGGGAGAAGTGTCCCTGACCTAACCCTTGAAGGTTAAGAGCTGAAGAGCAGAGGATACAGACAGATATTCCAGGTACCACTAATATCATGAATAAAGCTCCAAAGCCAGGAGTAAGTGTGGCCTGTTCAGAGAACATTGCAGAAACTGGCCTATTTGGAACAGACTACCCATTGGCAGGCAGTGACTTGTAAGATTAGCCAGGTAAGGTGAGAGCAAATGGAGAAAGGATCTGAAGTCCAGGATGAGAAATCTGAACTTTGACAAGCATTTTATAAGAAGGAAAAGAACTGCTTTGCTCTCTTTTCAGTTTTTGTTTTGTTTTTTAAGATCATAAAATACTTTGGCAATGTCAACAGGTCCTTTTTCCTGCCTTCTAAAATTGGACCACTGATTTCCCACTACCCAGCTCATATTACATACTCCAGGTACAAAAATATCATGCTTATGAAGATGTCTCTACTCATGTTTGTATTGATCCTCCACATCAACTGCCTGTCAAACAAGCACCCTACAAGTTCTTCAACTATCCTACATCATTGGTCCATCCCATGACATGTGCAAACTAGGCATTTCAAAATTACTCAATCTGTACCCTTAAGAAACTCAAAGTCTGGTGTACGCAACAGCCAGGAAAATGATCTAATACAATACACACTGGTAGCTTCTAGAATAGAGGAATGCTTACAGTATCATGAGAGCTGAGGACTACAACAACAGTTAGGAGATCAGGAAAAGGTAGAAAACACCTAAGAGAAAGTGTTGACTGACCTGAGTCTTGAAGGAAAAGAAACATCAAAGGGTGGGGATAAAACCTGGGGGTGAGAGTGATTACCATCAGACTACTAGGGCTGGGCACAGACTGCCATCCTTGTGTGCAGGTCCTCGTCCTCAGATTGTTAATCCGATGTGGCTGGATAAGCAGAAGTAGTGAAATGTCACATCATAAACACCATTCTCTCATGCTAAGAATTTTGTATTTTAGAATAGCTGAAAGATTTTAATGGAAAAAAATAACATGATCATATTTGTGTTTCTTAAAAAAATAGAAGATGGATTGAAAGGGCACCACGAAGCTTCTTTTCTTCCTAATATAAAATACAACTAAAGGCTGCTATAACATTCAATTTATCTCTAGTTATCCATTCCTACTCCTTTTCTAAGCTTAGCTCACATCCCTCAAAAAGCCTTCCCTAACTCCTCCCAAACACATTAATCTTCTCCTTTCTCAGAACTGTTATGGAATACCTGTCTGTACACTGCATTGTGTCATCACCTTACATTTTACCTAATTTACATTTAAATCTCTTCTTCCTAACACGTATATAAACTCCCCAAGGGAAAAAAAGTCATATATTTTTTGAATGTTTGTGTAATACACACATACTCCCCTCTTCATCCCATAGCACCTAGCATAGTAATACAACATTCTGAAACAGATAATGCCTTTGAACTGAATACCTGGGCTCCTTTATCCATGAATAAAAACATTCTACTAGTCCCCATAATTGAAGAACAAAATAAAATGTATAATTAGGCAAAACTAAGGTGAATAATTAGCACAGTGTCAGCAAGGAATGAATACAAGGAAACTCTCTGGGAAGATGACAATGTTCTAATTTATGAAACGTATGTGTTAGACTGTTGTACCCTGTACCCATTTATTTAAAATATATATAACTAAGATTAGTACGGTTGAGTATGTACAAATTTTACCTAAAGTCCTGTAAAAGTAAAGGATGGGGAACAAGGAGCTATAGATAAAACAAGACTTGCAGAATATTGATGGTACTTCTCAGGTAAAATAGAGAGGAGTTCACTATATTATTATGCATCTACTTTTAAAAAAGTAATATGTGAAAAATCCATAATAAAAAGCCATAATAATAATAATACATGTGTATATATAACTTAACAGGGTGAAAAAATGCATTAACAAAAAGTAACTCAGAACATTAAGTTACTTTTCTCTTAATGTTTGAAGTAATTGACATTGTAACTTTTACAGTGGTTTTACTGGCTCTATTGCCTACCTAATTCTAAGAAATATCGTCTAAAGCAGACCTACTTTGATAGCATAGACCAAAAAAAAGGCTGAAAAGCCACAGGTTCCTTAATTAAGTACTGGAGAGTAAAATTAATTAGCCTTGTTAACAAATATACCCAAAAATCCAGTAAAATTTAAAGTTAGAATTTTCTGCCCTAGCTGGTGTAGCTCAGTGGATTGAGCGCAGGCTGCAAACTAAAGGGTCGCTGGTTCGATTCCCAGTTAGCGCACATGCCTGGGTTGCAGGCCACATTCCCAGTGGGGTCACATGTGAGAGGCAACCACACATTGATGTTTCTCTCCCTCTTTCTCCCTCCCTTCCCCTCTCCCTGAAAATAAATAAATAAAATCTTTTTTAAAAATTTAAAAAATAATAAAGTTAGAATTTTCTAATCTTCAAACTGTGATACCAAAGATAGCAATTGAAAAGCTATTCATAAGATTCTGGAAGTACATCTACAAAGACACACTCAACACCATTCTTAATAGTTTTAAAATAATTCAATCCCTTTATTTCATAGGGATCATTTAAACTTTAAGTTTATCAGCTCATAATTTGCATTCCTCTCCCACAAAAGTTTCTGAAAGAGATTTCATAGCATTTTACATAATGAATAAACAAAATTATTTAGTAAGACAAATTCTGTGACACTGTTTTGCTACTGTTGCTACTTAATTACCCAGTCAATTATGTTTAAAAGTTCTTTTACTCAATAACATATGGTCTTATAAATCAGTAGCTACCTTAGCTGTAACTAGAAGAGACAAAGAGTTTCTGGGACGCTGATAACATTCTCTGGTGGGTGCCGACCTAAGTGTTTATTAGACAAGTGAATTCTATTGGTGAAAATTTTTCAAGCTCTACACTTATGATATGTGTACTTTTCTACATATAAGTAATACTCCAATAAAGTAAAGGTTTTCTTTTAATCATAAAAGTAAGCCGAACTTTAAGGGTTGTCCTCAAATTCCCACACCCGTACTAAACACCTGTTTTATGTACTGAAATACGTCTCTGCAAAAATGAAATTCAAAGTTATTTTACAGCATTTAACTTTCTATTGGCATATTATCAGACAACAAATAACTTCCACTTGCAGCTGGGGGCTATCAAAGTACACAGTCCAAAAGAAAAATTTGCTTATATTTCTCAGAATTAATCCTTTTAAAGGCAAATTAAATAGACGTGAAATAGTACAGTGCGCTCTTTTGTCCAAAGTTGCAAATCATTTTCAACTTTGTTAATCGGATTTAGGAAGAGCAAGACCATCGCTTGGCTTTAGTAAAATAAAGAAGATAGCAAGAGGTTAGTAAGAACTTCATGCAAAGGAAGGCCACTTGTCAAAGTGTTTTAGTCCAAAATCTATTACTAATCGGATATTTTAGGCAAACCAGAAACAAAAGGCAACAGTACCTACCCAGAGAGATGAATGAAATAAAATGCATGAAAAGAGTATGCCAAGTTAATATTAAGTATCCGATGACTGGCAAGAATGCTTGGGAAGTAACCTCATTCATTTGCTGAAAGCAAGTGTCTCCCAGCAAATAAAAACTTGTCTGTAATCCCCCAACAGTAACTCAACTCTCCGCCTTTCTCTAATTTTATAGTCTCCCTAAATTAAATCTAAACATTAAAATTCTTTCGAGGCGGGAAGCAGAGGAGTATAATCAAAAAGGATCTCGATCCTCGCCTAACACACCTGCAGAGCCAGGGGAGGGAAACTTGCTTTCCCCATGAAATGTCAGGGCGTTCACTGACCAACTCCAAGACGACACACTTTAAAAACAATTCTGCCAAGTGGATCCAGGATAGTTCACAGGAACCATTCTCACGACTTCAAAAGCAACTGCTAGGGAATAGTGCCAAACCTCGTCCGAGTGACTTACACAACAGCCTCCAATCGCCTTGGAGGCAGACGTCCACAAAGCAAAGCCATCGTGTAGCAGGAGATGAGATGGCAAAACTAGTGCACACCCCTAAAGTTAGTAACAGAAACGAGGTGGTTTGGGGACAGAGTGGGGGGGCGACAGCCTCGAGACAGAGGCACAGGTTTTTTCTAGCGGGCGCAGAAGAAATACCCAACTCCGGCGGCAGAGTAAGGGCGGGTCAGGCCCGCAAGGGCGCAGGGAGCACGGAGAACGCCGGCGCCGCGGACACACCCGGACACCCTGACATTGGAGCCTGGCAGCAGCCGCGGCCAGCGCTCTCCGCGATTGACCCCGCGAGCAAAGGGACGGGTCCTCCTGCCACCAGGCGGGGCGGGAGAGCGCGCGAGGGGCGCCCGCTCGGGCCCGGGAAAGCGGCGCCCCACGGGCCTTCTTACCCGCGCAGGCCGAGGGCGCGGCGCCGCTTGTGCAGCAGGCAGAGCACCAGGAACGCGGCCCCCGCCAACGAGTAGTTTCGCGCCGTCAGGTACTTGCTGAAGGCCGCCATAGCACCGCCGGAGCGAGCGAGCCACGGAAGGGGCCGCGGCGGTGATTGCCTTAGCGTAGGAAGCGCGAGGGTGACTGGGAGGAGCGGAGGGAGGGCGGTGCAGGACCGCCCCCTGACGCGCGCCGCCGCGCCGCCCGCTCGCGAAGCCCACCTCGGGCTTTGGCTGGGCGGGAGCGCGCGCTAGCGCCAAGGAGGCCGAACAGTCCCAGGTGCTCACTGCGCAGGCTCGGACCCCCGCAGGGTCGCCGGCAACCGGGTCGCGCAGAAACCCAGTAATCTTATTCTGTGCTTGTTTACTCCTCCGAGGCCTGGTTGCTTGAGGCAGGAACAACCTCACCCCTTGTCCCACCGCACATTCACGCCTAGGCTTTCACAAGAACTGGAAAAGCGGGCCTGGACTGCGCTGGAGGTTTCACGAGACCTGCCACTCCACCCGCGGTGATGGGCCATTACCACCCTCTTAAAGGAGCCCGGAAAAAGGGAATGGCCCGATCACAGAACATTTACTTAAAACTGTGGGCTCGGTAATCAAAGACGGAAACAACCGTTGGGAACTCCGAGGAAGTGTAGGGAGATTTGGGAAGAATGACTACAAATCGAAAACCTTTTTCCAAGCCATTGTCTTCCAAACCGTGGGTTATAATTTCCAGGGGACTGTGAAATCAGTTTGGCAGATCTAGAACACCACTTTTTGTTTTTTAATGAAATCGGAAAGAATAGAACACGATAGGAAATCTCAGAATGCATCACGTGTAAAGGAGTTGTTTTGAAATTTTTATTCCAGTCTTTTGTATCTGCCTAGCCCAAGTGATATGAAATGTATTTCTTTATGTGGATTTTATCAAACCAAAACTTTGAGAAACACTGTTCTTTGCAAAGAGACATTCAGAAGCAATTGTGCATTTTGTTAAAGTTGGCATTGCTCCCAGGATCTGAAGAGCGTTACAGATTATAGCATTCTTCTGTCTGGTCCTAACGATGCAGAAATCGTTATTCCTAGCATTTAGACTGGCATAGGCACAGTAACAGGGAGTTCCTGTCTTCAGTTGAGGACATTGGAGAAAAGCAATATGTGCCAGTCAATATGAGCACATAAAACCTTGTATAATATACACGCATATTAAAGTAGCCTATGTGTTAAAGCACAGGTGGCAAACACAAGGCCAGAGGGGGCCAAATCCAGCCCTCCAAATTGTTTTTTATAGGATAAGGGGCGCCGTGTTGGATCTCACCACTTCCTGCTGTTTGAGGGCATAGAGGGGAGGGGCTAGAGGTCAGCGTTTCAGGCTTGTCAGGGAGGGGTGAGTAGGTTGGGGTCTGGAGTAGCATCTGGTTAAAGGTGACCCAGGAGGCTTCCTGAATTCTTTCCTGGAGAAAGTTCAGGAAACAGGGATCAAGCATTAATAATATGCAGATTATTATGACTGGGCCTATGACAGGAGCCAGGGCAGTAAAAAGTAGGGAGCGCCACCACGGGGCCGCCGTTTCAAAGGTGGTGGGGTCTTGGCCCAACTTGTCCCTAAGGCTCTGCAGGGTATTAATGTTCTCTTCTACTACGCCACTTTAGTTCACATAGAAACAGCATTGTTCCTGCAGGAAGAGACATGTTCACCCTTTCTCTGCTGTTAGGTCTAAGGCTCTGCGGTTTTGGAGGGCAACCTGGGCAACCAAGGTTATTTGTCTCTGTAAGGATGCCAAAGAGGTGACAGAGGCATCCAGGGCCTGCTCCAAGTCTACCCGTAATTGGAGAGTTGTTTGGGCACTATGCTAACCCCACGCTGCCTGTTCCACCTGCTGCCAGGGTTGTGGTAAAGGTTAGTCCTACTAATATGGGCAGAAAAACAGCTCGCTTTTCTAGACGCCTGGTTAGCTTGTTTCTGAGCTCTCCTTCCCCATAATGCATAAGCTGTGGGGTTAGCATGGTCGGGAAACAAGGGAAGAAGGAGGAGGAGTTAATGGTCCGCAGTAGCATCCCATTGCACCAGAAAAACGTACCTGGGGGGCTGGTGGTGGTCCCCAATATCTGCACAGTCCGGTTGCAAGAGGAAGTACCCACAGTAGTATAACATACCTTAGGACTGTCCATTTGGTTTTGAAAGAGAGGCACCTCTTTCAGGAAAAAAGGTGTTGGGGAGCTTGTGACATTGACAGGAGTAGGTATGGGAATGGCAGTGATGGGTGATTGGTCAAGATAAGCACAGAGAAAACAGCGATATTCCCGATAGCAGTAATATTAAGTATTTGGATGCCCTGATTAATGAGAGATAGCCAGGAGAAGGGGGTGGCTCTTTGCCCGCTCAGTCTGTTGAATTAGCCTCTGGAGGGCCTGCTCCTCGTTAAGAATAGAATTGGTTAATACCGTTCTGTTGGGAGCCGCCGGAACCAGGGTTTGGTATATTTCTAGGGTGCTGTGAGGATAGGAGTAGGAAAAGCTTTGTTATAACTTGCCTTTTCCCCCCTTTTCCCACGTGGGGTCCCAGGGATTGCAGATGGTGTATTGCCAAGGTTTGTGTGCCTCCCACTCATGATATATGCAGGAGTAGTAGGGGCAGCCTCCATAGGTTTCTGGCCATAATTTGCACCTTTCTTCTGTTTGCTCGTAGAGAAGGCAAAGGGCGTGAAACAGGGAGGAGACTGACGAAGTGTAGGAGGCCAGGCCCCTAAATTGGTTGTTATTCGCACGTAAGGTGATGGGTGCAGAACATCCGGAAGCAGGGTAGGCAGTGGAGGTGAAGGAGTGGGACACTGATGTCCCACTAAGGGTGTACGTTTTGCATACAAAGAATTTCCAGACGTAAGGCGTTGGGGGGTTAAGAGACGTCTTTGACAGGCATGGGTGAGAGCAAGAAGGAGGAGAAGAAGAATCTGTAGGGATTTCATCGAGAGAACCTGGTGTTCGAGTAAAGTGGACTCGGGTATTTCCTACAAGCTGAGCTAACCACTTTTCTGAGACAGGGGCCAGTTTAAGGCAGGAGAGGTGGACCCACACTGGCTGACCCAATCATTTTGCTGCTGTAGGGGTGGTGAGAATAACAGTATGGGGTCCTGTCCACTTGGGTTGGAGTGGCCCAGTTTGGAGTTCTTTGAGTAATACCTGGTCTTGAGGCTGCAGGAGTGGCTGGGCCTGTCTCCTGCACCCCCCTACTGGAGGAAGAACTCTGTCAGCATGCTCTCATAGGAGATGCCGGAGGAGGGAGAGATAAGGCAGGTAGGAAGCCAGAGGAGGAGCATGTACTGGCAGTTTATTGTTAATTAGGAAAGGACGGCCATACAGTAGTTCAAAAGGGCTAAGTCCTGTTCTTTCCTGTGGGGCGGCCCGTATTCGAGTGAGGGCCAGAGGGAGCAGAGAGAACCAGAGTTTCCAGTTTCTAGGGTAAGTTTAGTAAGGTGGGTTTTCAAAATGCAGTTAGCCCACTCTACTTTACCAGAGGACTGAGGATGATAAGGAATGTGCAGCTTCCAGGTGATGCCGAGAGAGGTGGAGACCAGTTGGATGATTTGGGAGATGAAGCCCGGGCCACTGTCCGATTGGATAGAGGAGGGCAGTCCAAATCACAGGATGATGTAGTTGAGGAGGAAGTCGGCCACCGTATCCGCTGTTTCTTTTGCCATGGGATAAGCCTCAGTCCAACCTGAAAACGTGTCAACAAAAGTTAAGAGATAGCGGAAATTTTTATGGGGAGGCATGTGCGTGAAGTCGACCTGCCAATCTTGCCCCGGGAGGTGTTCTCGTAGCTGATGGCCCAGGACGTGGGGCTTCATTCCTCCCTGGGCAGACGTCCAGGAGCAGACGGCACATTTGGAGTGGACTTCCTTGATAGTTTGGAAAAGAGTAGGATGGGTAAACAAGGGGTCTAAAAACTTTAGCAGAGCTTTCGGACCAATGTGTAACGATTGGTGAATTTCAGAGAGAAGCACGGTGGCCTGCTCCTGGGGCAGGGCTATCTTCCCTTTGAGGAAAACCCACCCCTCATTTCCTGAGTGTCCACCTTGCCGGAGAAGGGTGGAGTATTCTTGGGGGGAATAAGTTGGGCGAATATCGGTGGTCAGGAAGAGGACAGGGTGTGGCGGGGCATGTGCGTTGAGTTCTCGGGCCGCAGCATCCGCCTGGGCATTGCCACAAGAAACAGGGTCCTGTGAGGCCTGGTGACCCTTACAGTGGGCCACCGCTATGCAGTGGGTAAGTCTGTGGCCTGGAGCAGTTTGGCAATGAGGGAGGCATTAACAATGGGTGAACCTTTAGTAGTAAGGAAGCCCCTCTCTTTCCACAGAGCCAAGTGGCTATGCACAATTAGGAAAGCATATTTGGAGTCTGTATAAATGGTAACCTACTTTCCCCGGGCTAGGGTAAATGCCCGAGTGAGGGCTATGAGTTCAGCCTTCTGAGAGGCGGTGCCTTCAGGGATTTTATTAGCCTCAAGGATCTCCGTTAGAGTTACAACTGCATAGGCTGCCTGTCTCCAGCCATCAGTTCCAAGCACTGAATTTCCATCTACAAACAGGGTGAGATCTGCCTCAGGGAGAGGCTTGTCAGATATTCAGTCTAGAGGTTGACCAAGGAAGTCTAGTACTTCTAGGCAGGAGTGGGCAGGTTCTATGTCTGTGGTGGGGGTCGGAAGGAGGGTAGCTGGGTTGAGGCACGGTGAGAGTCGGAGGGACAAGGCTGTCCCATCAACAAATAGAAGGTGAAATCCTGTAGACGGGAGGGGCTTAAAAGGAAGAGGGCTCAGTGAGAGAGCAGATCCGTAAGGCGGTGGGAGGAAAATACGGTAACAGGTTGGCACAGAGTGAGCCTGAGGGCTTCCTTTCCGAGTTCTGCCGCACTCCGTAACGCCCAGAGGAACAGCTGCCATCCCTGTAAGGTAGGGTCAAGCTGTTTTGACAGGTAGGCTACTGGGCAGTATGTCGGGCTGACCGGCTGAGCCAAGACTCCAATTGCAATTCCTTGCCTCTCATCTGTGAATAGATGAAAAGGACAAGAGGGATTAGAAAGACTAAGGGAGGGGGCTTGTAACAAAGTGTTCCGCAGGACAGTAAAGGCCTTTTGTACAGGCTTGGGAGATGTAAGGGGGCCTGTAGGAGTGTCTCTGGCCACCTCATACAGTGGTTTGGCAAGTAGGGCAAAGTTGGGGACCCAATGCCTCAAAAACCCAACTAGCCCTAGGAAGGAAAGGATCTGATCTCCCATAGCTGGTGGTTGGAGATTACAGAGGAGTTGTGCACAGTCCACTGTAAGGCTGCAAGAGGTAGGGGAGAGAGAGAGACCTAGATAGGGGACTTGCCGGCTTGACAACTGAGCCTTATCAGGAGAGACACGGTATCCCTTCTGGGCAAGGAAGTTAAGGAGACTTGCAGTCTGTTGTCTGGAATCTTGCAAAGTGGGGCTGCAGAGGAGGAGGTCATCCACATATTGGAGGACTCTGCTGGGGCCTAGGTCACAGGAGGCTAAGTCCCAAGCTAGAGCCTAACCAAATAGGTGGGGGCTATCTCTGAACCCTTGCGGCAAGACTGTCCACGTGAGTTGTGACGGCATTGTCTGGGTCTGTCCATGTAAAGGTGAAAAGGAACTGGGATTCAGGGTGTAGCGGGATGGTGAAGAAGGCATCTTTGAGGTCTAAAACTGTGAAGTAGGTTGTAGTAGGAGGGATGTGAGAGAGAATAGTATATGGGTTAGGGACTACCGGGTGGACAGGGATGACTGCTTCGTTGATGAGTCTAAGGTCCTGGACCAGGCGGTAGGCTCCAGACGGTTTTTTGACAGGGAGGATGGGAGAATTAACAGGGACAAGAAGTTTCTGGTCTAGGAGGCAGGTGATGATGGGCTGTAGGCCCTTTAGGTTTGTGTGGGAGATAAGGAACTGGGGGCGGGATGGGAAAACATAGGGCCGTTTTAGGGTGATGAGAAGCTACGGTTGGGGTGGAGGTGTCCCATACTTGTGGGTTGATGAGGGAAGGAGAAATAGGTGGAGCTGGGGGAGGAGTTGGGTCCTCCAACAGCAGGAGGATAAATGAAGAAGAGGGGCCAGGTTTTTTGTGATCTGCAGAGTGGCATCTAATAGTTGGAGACCATCCCATCCTAACAGTGGAATGAGGCAGGAGGGTATGACAAGAAATGAATGGGAGAAGGGAAAGCCATCCAGGCTGCAGTTTAGTAGGGGAGTTCACCACATGCAAGATGGGGTCCCGTCAACCCCCATGACTGAGATCTGGGAAGGAGTGAGAGGTCCTGAAAAAGACGGTAAAACAGAGTAGCCCCCGTGTCCACTGGGAAAGAGGTGGACTTACCCGCTACCTGCAGTGTTACCCTGGGCTCGGCGAGGTGATGGAGGTCTTCGAGTCCGGGCTGCCTCAGTCCTCCAGTAATCCTAGAAGTTCTGGCGTGGCCAGGGAAGAGTCCACACCTTGATCAGCTGGTCCCCCGTGTGGAGGCACTGGGGACCAGCTTCTAAGGGGACAGGCATCCCTCCAGTGGCCAAACTGTTGGCAGTTGGGGCAGGGCTTCGTTGGTGGCCGAGGTTGAGGACATTGGCGGGCCCAGTGTCCCTCTTTGCCGCACTTGAAACAGGCCCCCAGTGGGGCATTCTTTGGTCTGGACTTAGGCTTCGCCCCTATACTGATGTTTGCCACTGGCCACAGAGCCACCACTATGGCCTGGGTTTGCAGGGCTACCTTTTGCTGTAGGTGAGCCTGGCAAGCAGCCTCAGCCTCTGCTTCCCGGTTATTGAAAGTTTTAAATGCCATATTTACCAGATCTCGGATGGGGGTTTGGGGGCCATCTTCGGCCTTTTTTTAGTTTCCTTCTAATGTCTGGGGCCGCCTGGGAGATAAAGTGGGTAGCTAAGACAGTGGCCCCAGCGTTAGAAGCTGGGTCAAGGCGGGTATGGAGCACCGTTGCCTCAATAAGTCTGTGGAGGAACAGCGCCAGATTTTCCCCGGGGCCTTGGGTGATTTCTCTGAGTTTATCGTAATTTACAGCCCTCTGGGCCAATTGGTGCATGCCTGCTATCAGGCATTCAACCATTTGGTCTCGGCGCCTCCGACCCACCTGTCCTACTTGGTAGTCCCAGTCTGGTTCCGCCTCTGGTACTGCCTCACCCCCTACCGGCATGTGGGGATTGGTGGCATGAGTTTGGTCTGCATCAGCCCTGGCTGCAGTCCGCGTCATCCGGGGTCAGGATGGAAGTTAATATGATATGTAGGTCATGCCATGTGAGATCATGGGCTTGGACTAGGTATTGGAATTCTTTAATAAAATTGGTAGAGTTAGTGGAAAAAGAGCCTAGGCGCTTCTCTATTGAAGAGAGGTCAGCCAGAGAGAAAGGGACTTGGACCTGAACTATACCTTCAGCTCCCACCACTTCCCGGAGGGGGCAAATACGGGAGTCTAGGGGCTCTAAATTCAGGTGGGAGCAGGTATGCGAGCTGACAGGGGAAGAAAGATCTTCAGAGGGAGGGCGGCAGTCAGGCTGAGAGGGAGGGGCCGGCGTTGATAAGGGGGAGGGGGAGAAGGGGGAGAAGCAAGGTCTTCAGGGGAATCAGAAAAGGAGGAGGGAGAGGAAGGTTCTGGGGCAGTAGGCTTAGGAGACCCTGCGGGTTCAGGGTTCCCTCGGGCCAGGAGAACATGGGCGGTAGAGCATTGGGCGCACAGTTCAGGGCGGGAACACAAGGCCCAAAAACACAGAATGTAGGGGACCTCGATCCATTTGCCAGCTCGTCTGCAAAAATTATCTAGATCAGTAAGGGCAACGAAATCAAAAGTACCTTCAGGAGGCCAGGTTTCGAGATTATCAAGCTGATATAACAGCCAAGCCGTAGTGGATAGGAAAATCAGCCATTTTCATTTTAGGCCAGGATCAATCACTGGTAAATTCTTTAGAAGACACCCTAGTGGCATCTTGGGATCGGGTTTGGACTCCTGCCCCCCCTATTCCTGGTCCCATGAGAATCAGCAGGTGGGAAGTGGCATCCTGCAACCCAATCCGCTGATCCAGTCCAGTAAATATGAGGATCCAAGCCCAGGGACATCTCCTCTGGTGCTTGGCCCCTCTCAGTGGGGTGGGGGGAGCAGCCTCTCCTGGAAGGGTTACCCCAACGCAGCGCTGCGGTTTCAGGAGAGCAGCCTCTCCCGGCAGATGGGGGCCCTGGATCAGTGTTCAGGGACCAGAAATTCAGGGGCAACAGCACTTACCCTGGTTCTTAGTACGGACTGGTGGGGTGGCCACAAGGTTTCCTTGGGGAGTAGGGAGAGGGGGGCGGTCCTTAGTGGACATCAACCCCTCTCGGGTTTCAGCACCAAAATGTAAGGTTTTCTTAAGCTCCACCGAGGAAGAAATGCCAATCAACCCCTCTCGGGTTTCAGCACCAAAATGTAAGGTTTTCTTAAGCTCCACCGAGGAAGAAATGCCAATCAGCCACAAAATCAGGCAGTATAGAGCTTTATTGGGGTTTGCGCACCCGGGTGAGGTCTCCACAGTCCACACAGAGCTGGGCCGGGGGAGAATCGCGGCAAAACAAAGAGCAGGGTGGGGTTTTATACACCAAATCTGGAGGTCTTCACGGGGTCTGGGGATTGGTCCCTCTAGGACAAAGTGGTAACATATCATTGGTAGTCTTCCTTAGACTCTGGTTGCTACGGCAAAGTCTGCCATCCAGACTCCCTGACCTGACGTCAGCCTTCTCTTCCGGGTTGTGTCCTGCCATGCCCATCCTGACAGTTTTATCCTGCCAGGCCCCTTATTTCTACCCTGCGGCAGCTTGAGCTCTCACTTAACAGGTAAGGAGTAGTCACATTTATACAGTCCTAAAATTACATTCGTCCCTTTGAAGGCAACCTCCAGGCTGATGTGGCCCCTGGTGAAAATGAGTTTGACACCTCTGCTGTAGGAAGTAATACATGTTTATCATTGTTTTAAGTTGCTAAATTTTGGGGCATTTTTTTAAATGTAGCTGATATGATTTAGGCCATGCCTTGAAAAATTGATGGAAGAAAGGGGTTTTAGGAGAAGATATAATAACAGCAAAGATACAGCAATAAGAAGATGCAAAGCAGATACAGGAAGATGATTAAGTCTGTTGTGGATGGAAGTTCAAGGAAGGGTGTGAAATGGAAGAAAAGGTTGAAATGTTTAATGGAGGTCAATATTTAATGGAGGTAAATGTTTAATATTTAATTCAGGTTTGGGATGAATAGTAACCTCAGCTTTTATTTGAGGAAGACCATGCTAGCAGCAGTGAGTAGGATGGATGGAAGGAGGAAACATCAAGCAGAGAGACCAGTTTCAACACTCTTGAAATAATCTAACTAAAGGTTTTAAGCATCTGAGTCAGTTCAACACAGATCAAACAAGAAAGGACTTTGGGTTCAAACTGGATGGGGGTGAGTTATTTAATGGGGAGAAAATTTCTAAACAACTCTGAGATTTCTCGGTCAAGTGCCTGAGAGGATGATAATATTTACCTGAGGTCAGGGGCAGAAAAGTGGCAGTGTGTGCTTATTGGGAAAGATAATGAGATGCAAATGAATAAATTCCTCACTAGTTTCTCAGCACCAAGATCCACTCCAAGATCCTTAGCCACTTACACAAAGACAATTATGATATAAGCTTTGCCTACCTCTTTGAATTCCTATCTTGGCACTCCTCCCCTCCAGTAGGTGTATGTATTCTACCTTTGCCCCAGGAGACAAAAGCACACTGCTGTTCCCCTCCTTGCTTTTCCTTGACCATGCTCTTCCCTCTGCCTGAAATACTCTTCCTGCCCTAACATCCTCCCTCCAGACTCAGTTCAGCCTTTAAAGTGAGGTATTGATGGCCTCCTACTCCAAACGCTCTTTTCTGACCACTTCCTCCTACCCCCCCAACTCCTGCCAAGTTAATCACTTCCTCTTTTGTGCTACTTCTGTATGATGTATCATTCTATTAATGTGCAGTAGGGAGTCTGGAGAAGCAGGTCTTAAAACTTTTTTTAAGAGAAACTGCCAATCACTTCTCATTACTTTGACAAGGTAAACATGTCAAGTCACCAGGAACAGATCATCTTTGCTTAGAAAAGAGTCAGTTGAGAAGTTCCCTTCACTGATACAAATGGAAGAATAGATAGGTACCCACTGCACCAGGGAAACTATGCAACAAGACATCCTGACAAGACCACTCCTCCAAACAACCCTACTTTTAGCCCAAACCTGCATAGGGAAAGTTTGCACAGGAGAGCCTCCTAAGAGGAAAGAAATGGTGATCTCAATCTTTCTTTTTGAGGTTTAACATTTTTAGTCCCCTCTGATTGACTGAGATAGTCCTGTCTCACTAGCACAGGGTCCTAAACAGAAGCTCTTCAGGAGGAATAGGAAGTCTGGGCTGATGAACTAGTTCAACAACAGAGTCTCAAGGCCACCAGGAGAGTTAGGTTATGAAGGCCATCCCAATTCAGTCACATAGGAACTACCCATATTTTGGGGAACATTGTCCCAGCATAGAGAAACTTGGTGAGTCCATGCTTTAGCCACTCTGCAGCCTGTGCACCTGGTACACTGTGGCAGTGAAAGAAGGACTGAGGAGAGCTAACTTGCAATGACAACACCAGCTAGCAGCCAGATTTTTATTAGCCAAAAATTTAGTCAACAGTCCTGACCGGCATGGCTCAATCGGTTGAGCATTTTCCCACCAAAAGGTCATTGGATCAATTCCCAGTCAGGGCACATGCCTGGGTTTCAGGCCAGTCCCCAGTTAAGGCGTGTGAGAGAGGCAATTGATCAGTGTCTCTCTCACACACTGATGTTTCTCTCCCTCTCTTTCTCCCTTCCCCTCTCTCTAAAAATAAATAAATAAATATTTTTTAAAAATTCGGCCACCAAACTACTCGAAAGTCTCTCTTACCTGGAAACAAGTCTAATAACCTCTTTGGGCTGAGTTAGCTCCCATAGTTTTTGGTGAATTAGATGAGAAAGACAGGAGCAAAATACTGGAATTCCTAATAAGGGAATTAATTGGGAAATTAATTTCAAATAAATATGAAATGTTATGTGACTCACCCAGACTAATAAAGCAGGCCTGCTGGTTAAAAACGTATGCACATGCAGTGGTGCCTCTTGTGTCTTTACATAGGTACATACATCCTCAAGCCCTGGGGCATGTTGGCACATAGCAGGCACTCAGTAAATATTTGTTAAACTAAATGAATTGATTTTGAAGTTCTAAGAGGAATGCCCAGTGGAAATGTCCAGTAGATAAGAAAAGGAAGGTCTAGGTGTTAGGAAAGAAGATTCATACTAAACATTTATTCAGATGAAAATACTTATTGATAACTTACAATGTGCCAGGAATTGGGGCAGGGGTGAGAAAAACAGAACAGTCTCCTCCCACAACAGTCTAGTCAGAGAACAGTTATTAATCAAATAAATATAAAATTCCAAATGTAGTAAGAGCTTTGAGTATACATTGAGAAAAATATTGAGAGACTTACAGGTATACAAAATAGATGAATCCTTGGAACTGAATGAACTGAATAAGAACTAAAAAGAACATGTAACCAGAAAAGAAACCAGCGTTCGGGCTGCCTGTCCCTACCAAACCCAATACGCAATGACAGCGATCCAATCTTTGCGAGCACTTTATTCAGATGGCCGGCGATCTGAGAAGATGGCGGGTTCATACCCTAACAGACCATCTTGCCTTCTCTTTCTAGGCCAGACTTTTTTTTTTTTTTTTTTTTTTTTTTTTTTAAAGATTTTATTTATTTATCTTCAGAGGGGAAGGGAAGGAGAGAGGGAGAGAAATATCAATGTATGGTTGCTTCCTGTGCATTCCCTGCTGGGAACTGGCCTGCAACCCAGGCATATGCCCTGACTGGGAATCGAACCGTGATCTCTTGGTTCACAGGTCCGCGCTCAATCCACTAAGCTACACCAGCCAGGGCGGCCAGACTTTTTATACCAGGGAATAAACAAGGTGCACTGAGGGCTCTGAGATTCAGGGAGGATTAGGTGATAGAAGCTGCAACATGCCTGTCCTGGGCGGTTAGCTGTTCCCAGGGGCGGTGGTCTCTGCTCTCCCTGGAACTCAAAAGGCCTCCACTTGTTCCCAGGCGGTGATCTTTAGCAGTGCCCCAGGGGGTCGGCTGTCTCTCCCAGGAGCCAGGATGGGCCTTATCTGTAGTTTCTGAAACAAAAGCTTTAACATACACATTACTTGCTAGACTTATAATTTTTTACCTTAAGCTAAAATTTTCCAAGTCTTGAGTCCCCTGCAAACAGACAGTTGAGAAGAGGGATGCAACCCTGTGAAACTACATTTGATGGATGGAGGAAGGAAAAGGAGCCAGGACAGAGAGAAAAAGGTGATTGTTAAAAGGGAACCTGGAGGCATGAGGATCATGGAAGTGAAGAGGGAAAAGTTTCCAGAAGAGTGTAAGAATCTTAATTCAGATTATCAGAAAATATTGGAGATACTGTCCTCCGTGAAACCTTTGCTGGACTCCTTTTACCTCTGCTTGGTGTCCCCAGTGTATCCTGTTCAGATTACTGTCACAGTGTCTGTAATGCTTATTTGTTTAAATGTCAGTAACTATCAAAAGGGAAGTGGCTAAATCTTTTTCTTTAGTCCCACATTATCTAAAGAAAAAAAAAGAATTGGATCCATACCTTATACTCTAAATAGAACGAAAAGAATAATTTCTAAATTGCTCAAAAAAAAAAGAATACAAAGAAAAACAAAATTTAAAGACCCCATAAGACTATTGGAAGAACACATGAAAGAGTTATTCATCAAATAGTTATCATAATCTCAGCAGGGAGAAGACCTTTACAAATCTTGAAACAGTTGATGTTTGGTTTGTTAAAAAATAATTTATTCATGACAAAAATAAAAACACTGTAAACAAAGCAGAATGAAAAGTATAGGGGAAATTGCACATTTCACAGACAAGTGTTTCATTTTCCTAAGAGGGCCTTCAAATCAGACCTGATTTGAAATCAGGCCTTCAAATACTATAAATTTATAAACTAAATAGAAAAATGGGTACAGAATATAAAAGAATATGCATAGAATAAAAATCTAAAATGACTCAAACATATGTAAAGATGCTTTCATCACACATACTGAGGTAGAAAATGAAACTTCACTACAATACAATCTTCACTTACCAGATTGACAACAATCCCAAAGTTAGTCATATAATATGTAATATTTTATTAATATTTCTTAGAGGCAGGTAAATTAGTACAAACTCTAGAACAGTTGATCAATACTTTAAAAACACTTGCAAATGCATATACTTTCTGACCCAGTGATTTACTTCAGGGAATTGATTCTGCAGGTGTACTTCCCACATAAGTGAAATGTCATAGCTATAAAGCATTTTTGTAAAAGCAAAGAATTGGGAACATCCTTTTATTCCCATCAGTGGAGGACTGTTTAACTAAATGTAATGAAATACTATATATCCATTAAAAGAATGTATATGCTAATATGGAATAATCTCTGAATATAATGTTAAGCAGAAAAAAGCCAGGAGCATATTAGTATGTAAAGTGTTACCATTCATAAAAAGAGTAGAGGGGGAGTAATATATACTTATTTGCTAATATATGAATGTATCTTTAGAAGGATACTATAAGCATAAAGATACTATAAAAATACAATAAGTTGATAATATTGACTGATTGCAAGAAAATAAAGAGAATAAAATAAACCTTTTTAAAAAAAACATTTTTTAATGAAGTAAAAATCACATGACATAAAATTTTAAAATCAACAATTCGGTGGCATTTAGTAGTATTGACAATGTTGTAAAACTACCACCTTTACCTAAATCTAAAAATATTTTCATTGCCTCAGAAGAAAACCCTGTATCCATTAAGCAGTTACCCACCACCATCTCCTCCCCCAGTCTCTGGCAACTACTATGGGTTTACCTATTCCAGATTTTTCATATACATGTAATCATACAATATGACATTTTGTGTCTGGCTTCTTTCACACAGGTTCATCTACATTGTAACATTTATCAGTACTTCCAGGTTCGTCTACATTGTAGCATTTATCAATACTTCATTCCTTTTTATAGCTAAGTAATATTACATTGTATGATGGACCACATTTTATTTATTCAGTCTTCAGCTAATGGGTTTCCACCTTTTGGCCATTATGAATAGTGCTGCTGCAAACATGCATGTACGATTATTTGCTTGAGTCTTGTTTTTAGTTCTTTTAGGTGCATACCAATGAGTAGAATTGCTGAAACATATGGTAATTCTATGTTTAAATTTGGAGGAATGACACCAAACTCTTTTTCAGAGCAGCTAAACCATTGTATAGTCCCACCAGGAATGAAGGTTCCAATTTCTCCACCTTCTCACCAACACCTGTTAGTTTTTGTTTATTTGTTTCCTTGTTTTTTATTATAAACATCCTCATGAGTGTGAATTGGTATCTTTTTCTTTTTTGTCTTCACCCAAGAACAGGTTTCCATTGATTTTTAGAGAGAAAGGGAGGGGGAGGAAGAGAGGAGGGGAGGAATAGGGAGAAAGAGAGGGAGAGGGAGAAGGAGAGGGAGTCATCAGTGTGAGGGAGAAACATTGATGGGTTGCCTCCCATGCTCGACCCAACTGAGAATCTAACAGGCAACCCTTTGGTGCATGGAATGATGCTCCAACCAACTGGGCCATGTGGCCAGGGTATGATTAGTATCTCATTGTGGTAATGATTTCCCAATGTGCTTGTTGGCCATTTGTGTATCTTCTTTGGAAAAATCTCTGTTCAAGTCCTTTGACCTTTTAAAAACTGGGTTGTCTTTTTCTTGTAAATTGTAAGAGTTCTTTATATATTCTGAATACTAGATCCATATCAGATATATGATTTATAAATAGTTTCTCCAGTTCTTTAGGTTGTCTTTTCACTTTCTTCATAATGTCCCCTAATGAAGGGGTCCCCAACCTCCCTGGACCCATACTGGTCCAGGCCTCTTAGGAGCTGGGCCACACAGCAGGAAGTGAACTTGAATGTAATGCACTTAAATCATCCCAAACCATACCTGACCCACCCTCCACTGTGTATATGGAAAAATTGTCTTCCACAGAACTGGTCCCTGGTGCCAAAAAGGTTGGGGACTGCTGCTTTAATGCACAAAAGTTTTTAATTTGATCAAGTCTAAATGATCTTCTTTTGCTTTTTTGTTTGTGCTTTTAGTGACATATCTAAGGACCTATTGCAAAATCCAACGTCAAGAAGACACCATGCCCCACGCAATATTTTCTTCTAAATGTTTTATAGTTTTAACTCTTACAGTGAGATCTTTGATAAATTTTGAGTCAATGTTTACATATAAAATGAAAGAGTTGTCTCATTTCATTCTTTTTGCATGTGAATATCCAATTGTCCAAGAACTATTTTTGAACCTATCATATTTTTTAAATAAAATTTAAATATAAAACAGATACACTTAGTTTTCTCATGGACATCAAAGTTCTGGAGTCTAATAAATTACTAAGGCATTGTAGAGGTCACCCCATTTATCAGTCATTCATCTGTACTAGCTGTGTACAGACACATTGTGTTACTGTACATAACCACAGTAACATTGCTTCCACCTATACTGTTCCTTCTGTGCTGGCAGATCTTGGATGAGGCTTGAATCTTCTAACCTAGCATCCAGCTGAGCTAGTACACTATGCTACTAAAGAACACCTCTCTTTTCCAGTCTCTGGCAGGATCTTTTTATTCTCCTCAAACTCCAGTTTCGGTTTAAGCTTTGACAATCAAAGTCATGAGGCTCTCCTACCCAGTCCAACTGACGTAATGAAGCATAGAGTTTGCTCACTGAATGAGAGAAATGACAAGATCTGTCCAGAAAGTATGCAGCCATGCAATGTTTAAACTAGAGGCATTTGTTGAAGAAGATACAAGATACAAGAAACATTGTACATAAGACAATGACACCTCAGTCCCCTTCAAAGTAGGCACATTGGGACCTCACACTGTTCTCCCAATCGCCATCAGCTGCCCCATCATACTTTGACAAATTTTATTGATGGTCTGAAATCACTTCCTGTTCAAAGGTGATTTTAGTTTTGGGAAAAGCCAGAAGTCACAGGGCACCGAATCTGGGCTGAGTTGCCTGGGTGATTTAATGTTTTGCCAAAAAAACTGCACAAGATGTGATGCGTGAGTGGGCACATTGTTGTGATGAAGCTGCCAATGACCAGTTGCCCATAGTTGCAGGCTTCTCAATCATCTGAATAATTTCTGCAGAGGAATGTCCAAGCCCAACACAAAATTTGATGCAGATTCATTGCTCTACTCACAAGTCATTTTGAATATGATGGCCACACTCAACCGTGTCTTCCATCCCCGCTTGACTAGTACAGTGAAGTCATCATTCTTCACACCTGTGCATTCAGTCTACTATCCTTGGCTGCCAGGTTACATCAATGTCATGCAAACCATTCTCCTTATATTAATAATGGCTGGACTTTTTCCAGACAGACCTCATATAGGGAGAAAACATAAACTGATATCTCAAGAAATTATCCTGCTACATGTATATTGGGAACCTATCTACAAGAAACTGGACAGTAAATAAGATAGTATGCAATCTCTTGAAATTAACAATATAAACACTAAAACAGGCTAGGCAGTTATAATGAGGCAAGTTTCTGACTCTATGTATTACTACATTTGCTTTTACATTTATATTTACTACAGTTCCTCTTTTGTCTGCTGTGCCTGACACGTCCTGCTCAGTTCCAGTCATTGTAAAGCAAATCCTGGTGGTAGGTACAGTCTGTTACTCTGTCCAGCAGGTTTAATGCTCAGTCATTCACCTGCACATGGGGTCTGGTTAACCAGACAGAGCTCCTGGGCCTTGATAAAGCTTAGTTTGACTCATTATTCAGTTCAATACCACCATCCCCCTCTTCAGGATTAAAATGATCCCAGCTGGGGTCGAACACTTTGCTGAGCCGCATCAGGCCTCCTTCTCAGAAACAGAACTGCACAATAACTTGGCCAGGTTGGGATCCTGCTCCCTGGGCCCCTTGCATGACAGCACTGGTTGTTGTCTGATTCCTGGATTCTCTACTACTTTATGCTATCCACTAGAGTAGAAACTTAAAAAGGCTGCTAAAACTTGGTGAGTCAGAAAAACCACAGTAATGCCAGAAGTTTTAAAAATAAAAGAGCTATAAAAAGGCCAATGGAGTCTTTATTATTTTCATTTATATAATTACTTAAAGACTGCAATGAGCCTTGACCGATGTGGCTCGCTTGGTTGAGCATCATCCAGCATAGTGAAAGGTTGCCTGTCCAAGTCCTGGTCAGGGCGCATGCCTGGGTTGTGGACTGGTCCAAGGTTAGGGTGCATGTGAGAGGCCACCGATTGATGTTTCTCTTGCATACTGATGTTTCTCTCTCTCTCTTTCTCCCTCCCTCCCCCTAGCTCTAATAGTGAATTAAGATAAAATATTTTTTAAAAGACTGCAATAAGTACAGTTTCACCAGTATAGCTATATATTTTAGTAATAAGTTTTGAGATAATAAATACATAACTTGACTTATAATAAAAATATGGACCTAAATTAATTCACATTATATTGTATTAATTACCTATACTATAAATGTATCAAAGATTTATTAATGATTAATCTTTAGGGAGAAAAGACTGAAACATAAAAGAACTAAAAATATAAGGTGACTGATGATTTAGTGTAAAATTGACCATAGGCAAAATGCCTTAGAAGTTATAATAAGGAGCACCTTAATGTGGGTGGAATTAGCATGGGATAAAGTTCTCTGTTCTGTGAATGGTCCCTTTATAGAATCTTACCCTTAGTCTATGAGTGATAGTTCTTTATTTTTAAGTTGCCATCTCTCTATATGGTCTCTCTCATCCTAGTTGCTATTTCCATCATGCCTTTATCTTCCATGTAAGAACTTTTTCTCAGATGCCTAATAATCCTTGGTTGTATGCTCATGACCCTTGGTTGTGTGAGCCAATCTTTAAAGCCTAAAAGCTAGCACTAAATAAAAGGAAAACTACCACAAACATTTAGTTATTGTACTTTATTCAACTGACTTTGTTTACTTTATTTACACCTTGGCATCGAGTCTTACATTTACTTGGTTCCTGTTCTGTGAAACAGCTGGCATTATTTAAAGAATAATGCCAACTGTGAGGGGAAGCTATAAAAAGACAAGTACCAGCAGACGTTAGGGCTACAGTGGACCTTTACATCCAGACCCACGACCTCATTCATAGATGGAACCACTGGCTGAGGAAGAGGTGAAGTGACTTGGCCATGTTTTGTGACTAAACAGTGGCAGACTTTTCCTATTGCATCATCTGTCCTTATACTTTCCCACTTCCTTCCTCTATAATGTAATTACAGGAAGACAAACTCAGAGTAGTAATGTAATCAATATTGGTACTCACTTGAATTTGGATATTTCTGCTTAAAGTCATTAACTTGAGGCTTTAATAATCAAAACAGGCTTATTTTAAATTAAATTTAAAATGACACCATAGATAATGTTTCATTAAACAATTTCATTTAAGATTATTTCTTGTGGCATTATTTGAAATTACAAAATAATGGTAACTAATCAAATAATCAAACATAGGACATGATCGAAAAATCTTTGGTACAGGCATACAATGAATTTTATGCAGCTGTAAAAAAATAATAGAGGAGCTCTCTATAAACTGAAATGAAATAATTTCAGATGAAATCATTAAGTTACAAAAAGCAGAAGAGCTTACATAGAATGCTACCTTTTATGTTCAAAAGAAGGGAGAAATAAGGATACATACATATATATTTGCTTATCATTTAAAAAGAAACACTAAAGGAGAAAACAGATAATGAAATTGGTGGCATACAGGGGTGGGGGGAAACAGAGTGAAAGGGATGGGAAGGGAGGATCACTTCTTTGAGAGTATCTTTCAGCATAATTCTGACTCTTGAAACAAGTTTATGTTCTCCATATTCTAAAATTAAATTAAACCAGTAAGAATGAGGGGGAAATGAAAAACTGAAAGGAAAACAAAACAAATGAACATAATTGTATTTCAAATGAATATTATAACCCAAACTGGGAGGAAAAACAATAAGAAAAGAGCTAAGAAATGAAGAAAAGATAGAAGGAAGCCAAGTAAATTATGAGCACATATTTCATGATGTACCCTCAGTCTTCTTGGCTGGGTGAAGGGTAGGAGGGTATTACAAGTGAATCTTGAGCTTATGTTAGAAATTTGTCTATTGTAGTAATATAGGCAAAGTGATTCTGAAGCTATTTTAGGATATATTATAGGATTGGGTAAATGTATTAATGTTATTGGGAACTACAGATCTCAGAAGGGAGAAGAGACATGGTATATGATCTCACGTACATATGGAATCTAATGAACAATATAAACTGATGAACAAAATAGGACCAGAGGCATGGATAGATGGAACAGCCTGACAGATCTCAGAGGGGACGGGAGTCAGGGGGACTGGAAGAGACTAGCCAAAGAACATATGTGCATATATGCATAGCCTGTGAACACAGACAACAATGTGGTGAAGGCCAAGAAGGGGTGCTGGATGGAGGGGGGCAAAGGGAGGGGGAAATGGGGACAACTGCAGAAAAGAAATATGTAATGGAGGAAGACAAGAAAGGACTCTGAAGGGATGGATTGGAATTGGCAATTTCAGGTGTGAAGTTATGATTTCTAACACATGTATATAGTGTGTGTGTGCTTAAAGTAGATGTATATAAGAATGTATGTATATGTATTTGCAGGTATTGAAAAGGAAGAAACTTTCCTTTACCTTTCAACGTTCTTTTGGCTGGTCTGATAATTAAATCTACATGAGACAGATTAACAAGAGAAAATTACCAAAGTTAACTATATATGTATGTATAAAAGAGTCAAGGGCCCTATATACATGAGAGGTTCAGAGCTAAAAAGAAAAACAATGATGTCTATGTGACATTCTGAGGTAAGGTACCTTGGGCTTTAGAGGGGAGGAAGGTCATTTGCAGAACAATAAGAAGAGCAGATACTCAGTAATTCATAGTTTTCTCTGCCATAGAGATAGGTAAAAAAGTTTATCTCTAATAATCTCTTATTATGTACAAGCCTCTAATTTAAATTCTTCTAGGTAGCTAAGGTTGGGGAAAGGCAGAGTTTCTTTTGAGCTCATAGTTGCCTTTAATGCAAAAGAATCTATGTTGGACTTCCAGCCAAGATGGAGGCATAGGTGGACGTACACTGTGCCTCCTCCCACAACCAAGATAGGGACAACAACAATTTAGAAACAAAATAACAACCAGAACTGGCAGGAAATTGATCTGTATGGAGGTCAGGCACCCAAGGAGTTGAATTGGGCACGTTCATCCAGACTGGTAGGAGGGGCGGAGTCGGGCAGCCAGGTGCGGGTCCCAGAGCAGAGAGCAGAGAGCTTTGGGACCGGACGCTCCAAAGGCATCTGGGCTGGCACACATGACCACAGTGGACAGACCCTGAGCACATAAGCGGTGGCTTGCTGGGCCCCGATGAGGTGGCAATTGTGAAGCAAGGCACTGCACACAACTCAGGTTCCCAGCGCCGGGAAACAGAGTCTTGGGGCACTGATTGAAAAGGAAGGTCCCTCCAGGTGCACAGGCCCATCCACACTGGAAATGGCACCAGAGGGGCCCAGGTTGCTCGGGGAAAGCGGCTAAAGGGCCTGAGGTCCGACAGAAAGCGGGGCAAGTGCCATTGTTCCGTCTCAGACCCCGCGCCCACATACAGCATCACAACCTAGGGACTGGGGCACCCCACCATGGTGAACACCTAAAGCTCCGCCCCTCATACATAACAAGTGCAACAAGACCAAAAACAAACAAACAAACAAACAAAAACCAGAGAGGTGGCTCAAACAGACCAATTGAAAGCTCCCGAACTCATCCTTTTAAGTGACCAAGAGATAGCCAACCTATCAGATGCACAGTTCAAAGCACTGGTGATCAGGAAGCTCACAGAATTGGTTGATTTTGGTCACAAACTAGATGAAAAAATGAAGGCTACAATAAGTGAAATGAAGAAAAATGCACAGGGAACCAATAGTGATGGAATGAAAGATGGGTCTCACATCAATGGAGTGGACCAGAAGGAGGAAAGAAACAACCACACAGAAAAGAATGAAGCAACAGGAATTCAAAAAAATGAGGAGAGGCTTAGGAACCTCCAGAACATCTTTAAATGTCCCAACATCCGAATTATAGGGGTACCAGAAGGAGAAGAGGAAAAACAACAAGTGGAAAAGATATTTGAACAAATAATAAAGGAGAACTTCCCCAATCTGACAAAGGAAATAGACTTCCAGCAAGTTCAGGAAGCTCAGAGAATCCCAAAGAAGTTGGACCCAAGGAGGAACACACCAAGGCACATCATCATTACATTAGCCAAGGTAAAAATGAAGGAGAGAATCCTAGAAGCAGCAAGAGATAAGGAGACAGTAACCTGTTCCAAATAACAAAGGAGTTCCCATC
>CM052542.1:65822524-65839471 GCA_028533065.1 Trachops cirrhosus | reverse complement strand
CATTACCAAGCCTTTATTATAGGAAATGTTAAAGGGACTTATCTAAGAAAAAGAAGATCAAAAACATGTATAGTAAAATGACAGCAAACTCACAATTATTAACAACCACACCTAAAACAAAAACAAGAAGAAACTAAGCAAACAACTAGAACAGGAACAGGACCACAGAAATGGAGATCACATGGAGGGTTAGCAACAGGGGAGTGGGAGGAGGAGAGAAGGGGAAAAGTTTCGGAGAATAAGTAGCATAGGTGGTAGGTAGAAAATAGACAGGGGGAGGGCAAGAATAGTATGGGAAATGTAGAAGCTAAAGAACTTATGACACATGGACATGAACTAAAGCGGGGAATGTGGGTGGGAGAGGGTGTGCAGGGTGGAGGGGAATGAAGGGGGGTAATGGGACAACTGTAATAGCATAATTAATAAAATATATTTAAAAAAATCTATGTACCCCAAAGGCACTTCTTGGGGTCACTGATTCTGAACCCCAACACAGATGTACATTTATATATATGTGTGATACATTTATTTATTTCTTCATTCTGCCCATTGGAAGGGCCAAGAATCAAAGATACTTTGGTTGCAAAATCACACCTAGTACCTAGATCTTGATCTTTAATACCATTCTTCACTAAGACAAACCAGGGCTAGTCAAAAAAAACCCACCTAATTCCATGGATGGAACAGGTAAGTATAAGATGAGCCTAGAACATCTAATTATTCCAGAAAATAAGGAAATTATTTGAAAAATTGGGGGGATGTGTCACACGAACAAAAGAGCCATCTACAAGAGACTCCTTTTGCCCAAATCTCGGATAATTTGTGCACCAAAATAAGTACAGTAATAAATTAAAAACCATTGAAGAAATGGAAATTAATAACTTCATACCTATAAAAATAAGTAATGCAGAGAAGAGGGCTCCAGATACAGCTCAATGTCAAGGGCCAATTGGTAAACATGGAAGAATATGCAAATGAAAAATTAGCATTTTACAACAATTATAGTAAGGATTGAGTCAGGCAAGAATTACCAATGGATGCTAACTCTAGGAGGAAGTTTTGATAGACAACAAAATATTTTTGTAATACTGAATTATCTCCCCATAAGCCACCCATTGGTTACAACAGAGAAAAAATAGTAATTTTACAGTGAATAAAATGGACAACATCTTGGCTGGGCAGTCCACATTAATATCATATGGGACAGATGGACATTTCATGTCCCTAAATGAGCCACTCAGGGTTGGGAGGGGGTGGGGGGAATGGAGACAACTGTACTTGAACAACAATAAGAAAATGTGAAAATAAAAACAAATAAAAAATGATACAGCTCTTATGCAGTATTCTGACCTAGAAGGCATAATGTGAATGTAATCATGAGGAAACTCAGAATCTGTATGAGGAACACTTTTTCTTAAAAGAGAGGGGGTACTATATTTGTCAAAAATGTCAATGTTGTAAAGTCAAAGAAAAGCTTTAGCAATATTGTAGATTAAAGAAGGCTAAAGCAAGGTGACAATTAAAAGCAACAGCTAACCCTAAACTGGATTTTTGTACTGGGGTAGGGGGACTAGGGGACTTTGTTAAGGACATTATTGGGTCAATAATTGGGTCAATAGCTGACACAAGTGGAATATGATTGGTAGATTAGAGTATTATATTGATGACAAATTCACTGAAATTGATAACTATATGATGATTATATTAGAGAATATTCATATTCTAGGAAATATACACTGAACTTTAGGATTAAGGGGCCACATTTTGGAGTAAAAGGCCTTCAAATGGTTCAAGGAAAAACGCACATACACACACAAAGAGAGTACACACACATATGATAAAGCAAAGTTTAAATATTTACACTAGATAAATCTGGAGAAAGAGTATGAGTGTTCTGTGCTTTTTAATTTTTGCAACTTTCTGTAAGTTTGAAATTCTTTCACAATAATACAGTTTTTAAGAAGAGAAAAATTAAAGATTAACTCAGAAATATCCACAGCAACCTTATTCCAAAACTGGAAACTCCGGTGTCCATCGGCAAGAGAGTGAGTAGCCCTGGCTGGTATGGCTCAGTTGGCTGGAGCCTCATCCCATACACTGAAAGGTCTCCAGTTTGATTCCCAGCCTGGGCACAAACCTAGGTTGTGGGTTTGATCCCTGGTTGGGGTATGTATGGGAGGCAATCAGTGAATGTTTCTCTCTCACATTAATGTTTCTTTCTCTCTCTCCCCCTTGTCCTCTCTCTAAAAAATCAATAAACATGTCCTTGAATGAGAAATAAAAAATAAAAAAGAGAGAGTGAAGGAATAGGTGGTGGTATATCCATACGATGGAATACTACTCAGCAGTAAACAGGAAGAACTATTGATAAGGACAGCAATATGGATAAATTTCAGAAACATGGAGCAAAAGATGTGCTTGCACATGCACACACATACGCACACAAACACGCTGGATTAAATGAGGTGCAAGAACAGGCAAAATAAGTTTATTATAGAAGTCAGAAGGTGATTGCATTTGAAAGTGGAGTGAAATTGGCTAGAAGCTAGCATAAGGGAACTTTTGGGAATTAATTAAAATGTTCTGTATTTTGTTTCAGTGGTGGTTTCATAGGTATTTACTAATGTCAATACTCATCAGACTGAACACTAAGATCTATGCCTCTTAGGGAATGAAAGTTATAAATGCAACTAAATGAATAAATGAACAAGCTAATTACTTTTTAAAAGGAAGATTCCTTAAGGTAAATTCAGGTTGAAAAAGAAGTTGCACCTACTTAAACATTCCTGGAATTTTTTACAGTGTTAATACTATCGAGAAAGATCTGAGGTATCTAAAATTGTGAAAGGGAAATAATTTATTTTAAGAAGACCGAAGATATTTGAAAACATGGCAGGAAAATCATTTATCTTAACCTTCCCTCAAACAACCTTTTGAATATTTAGAATGCCTGTGAGATGTAGAGTTAATTTCAAAACATAACTAACCAGTTTGTAATCCAGAAAGATGCATATATACTTCCTGGAAGGATTTCTAAATTTTGCTACTTGGGGTTTTGTTTCATACATGTAAGGCTTGCCGTGTCTTCATAGAATCAGAGCCTGTTTGGGCATCATCCTGTGCTGGGCATGTTGTCCCGGTCTGCCCAGGCTGGGCACCAAACCAGGGCTGCGACCCCACATGTTAGCAAGTTCCACTCAGTTCAGGCATTTCTCTCTCTGTCTTTTTTTAATCCTCACCTGAGAACATTGCTTTTAGAGAGACAGAAAAGGAGAGAGAGAAACATCGATGTGAGAGATAAGCTTTAGTTGGCTGCCTCTTGTACGTGCCTGACCAGGGACTGAACATGCAACCTAGCTACGTGATCTGACCAGGAATCAAACCTGTAACCCTTTGGTTACAGAACAATGCTCCAACCAGCTGAGCCACACAGGCCAGTGCCATTTATCTTTAACAGTACATGGAGTTCATTTTATTCAGGTGATAAAAGGATTAGTTCAGAAAAACTAAATTCCACAGTGGTAATAATATAAGTTTAAATATCTGTGCCATATTGCCGGTACTTGCAGCTATAATGATAGCACAGTTTCAGAGTTGCGGCAGCTACTCTGGATGCTGATAAAGCTCCAGCCACAAGATAGTTGGTGAGGTCCTGTCTGGTCCTGTGGCAGCTCCATGCCTTTGTTCAGGCTAGCACCGGGGTTCTTTCCCCACCTCTTTGGCTTCAGAGTGCCACCTGGTCCAGCCATGGGGCTGCTTCATGGCTAGTATACCCATTCTGAAGTTTCTCATTCTTTTTAGCTCCTCAATGTTCAGTTTGAAGGGCACGGATTTTATCAATGATTCTTTTATTGGTCTAGGTTGTTATGCTTCTAACTGCTACCCTCAAAACTGCAAAACAGGGTGTGGGGGCCTCCACCTGCAGACCACCTCCCCTGCCCAGTCTGCCATGGATAAAAATAAGTCTACCAAGACGTGATCTGCTTGGGGAGGAAAGGTGGCTGATCTCTCAAAGGAGAAGGACCAGGAGCCTGTTCCTCAATGGGTTTTTACTGGGTTCAATTTGCACAGGAATACAGGTAAAGCTCATCAATCATTGTCAGGCAGTAAGGATCAAACAATAGATAACATACAAAGAACTACAAGGGCTTATTCTGGGTCAGGATCAGTTAGCTAAACGGCTATAAAACTTTAGGAAACAAACTCATTTCATGCTTGGACCCTTATCAGAAAATTGAGAACATTCTTAGCAAAGCAGGTTTCACAGGATTTTATGCATTCTTTCTTAGGTGTGATTGCCCTGGGGAACTGCCCTTTCTAGCACTGGGCTGCACAGTCCTCTGTCATTGTTTCAGGCTTAAATCAAATCAGGCAGGGGGAGTAAGGCAGCCCAGAGATTAGGAGACTTCTTGCAGACAGAATGAGGACTCAGGCTATGTTGAAACCAAGGAGTGAGGGTCCATCACCCCCTTTTTCTATGGTCCCCCAAGTCCTTTCCTGAGGGCCCCTCGTGACCATGCCTGTCTTGGGTCATTCCTCCCTCTAGGCATCTTACCCATCATTGGCTAACAGGTTGGGCTCAGGGCCAAGCAGGGTGAAGTAAAGGGGACAGAGGCAGCACCCCTGCCAGGGAGATAAGCTTTGTCTCCTTAATGGCTTATGGTCCCAAGGTCTCTCACTCAGTCTTAGCCATGCAGGGTTACAGCTTCTGAAACCAGGCAGGGCGGTTCCCAACAACAGGGACTTCCATGAAAAAATCTTTTTTAATGCCTTGTGTTTGAGCTTGTCTACAAACCCCTACTAAACCCCTGCTACAGCCAGAGGGGAAAGGTTTTTATAGCCATCCATGGCATAACATGGAAAATAAAAATCATCTGGATCGAGACCCTCCCTCAACACACAAATGTCTCTTTATCTACGGCTGCAGCAGCTGAGGTCAAAGCAGCCTGCTTACCACCTCATGGGTGTTTTGCAAGTTTTCCATTTAACATTCATCCATATTTGGGTTGCAGATTAATCTGGTTACATGCCTTTGAACAAAAACACCAAGAAGTAGAAAGAACAATGGTCTGGGAATCTTGAGTCTGAATTCTACCTTAAGTTTTATCATAAATAACTGTGTGACCTTAATATCTGATTCTCAACTTTCTGATATGTGAAATAAAAGGGTCAATACTAGTGACTTCTGAGAATGGGGCTTGGGACCCTTAGCTACTAGGAGAAACTTCCAGGTTTAAAAGTCCAACACTGGGCCAGACAAGGACATGCTGATGAGGACAAAAAGTATCACAGAAGGAGACAAACCTTTACTTATTCACACATGCAAACAACTGAGAGAGAATTGTTTTTCATATCTTACCTTTTTTTGCCATTAAACACAAATATATATGTATTACTTTTATATGGTTTTAAAATACCCCAAATTTCAAAATAGAAAAGTTTTGGGCAAGTTGATTCCAGATATCCCTAATAGGTAAAAATATTTATTATTGAAAATGTTACCATGATGTGTTAGGGCAGGGGAAGGAGTTCTCTACGAAGGGGCTACAGTGTGACACATGACTCTATGCATTTAGTAAACTATTCTATGCCACAAAAAGCAAACTTTACTGCATGCAGCTTTGAAAAAATAAATCAGGATGTCAGGGAACCCCAAGTTGGAATGCAGATTGACCATGACAAATGAATCTAGCTGTATGAAAAATGTCTAACGAAGCTGCATGAGAATGGGGGGAAAGAACTGATGTAGGCAATTTGGGAAACAACGCTTTTTACCGTAAACTATAAGGCCAAAGATGAAGGGAACTGACAAAAACACTTTACTCAGTTTGGTAACTGTTTCCCACAAGAATACAGGCTCACAAGTCTGATACTGCTTTATAAGTATACTGGGTTGAACAAGGAAGTACATAATCTGTGCACAATGGAAGTGGCATTTCTCACGGTCATAGAAATAAGCGCAGAGGCAAGGCTGGAATGAACCTTGTGGATTAAAGGAGCCAGAGATATCAGTGTGAACTCAGGTACACAGAGACATAGATAGGCAAGCAGACAGACAGACAGATAATACCGAAATTTAAGAAAAGTTGTATTGGCCAAACTTGGAACAATTGGAGCAACAAAATTAATAACAATAGCACTTGATTATAACCCAAAGAATAAAATAAGTATCTATTAGTTCATACTGATGTAAATAAATGATTGAGTAAGTAAATAGACAAGGGAAAACTGTTCCTTACAGAAAAATTCTAAGTTTTCAAATAATTAATCTCAATGGAATAAGGACAATGGAAAAACCACCATTTGAATACCACAAATCATAGTGGGCAAGATTCAAGGATGAATGCTAAAATTAGTGAGTAAAAGTTTAAGGAGAAACAGAATAGTTGTATAACCTCAAAGTATTTCTCCCAAAATATTTATTTAATGCTTTGGTGGTTTTTAAAAAATGTCCACAAATTCTTTGATACTCCTCCCTCCTGGAGATATAATTTATTTCTCCTGTACTTGAGTGTTATTAACTTGACTTAGTGACTGCTTCTAGAGAATAGAATATGAAAAGAGAAGAAGTACTAACTTTACAGTTGAGAAACTTGGCAGATACCACTTTAACCACATGGACAAGGTTACCATCTCCAGTAATAGGCTGACTAGCATCCCTGATAGGATGCAATGAGACAGGCACTTCATCTCTGCAGTATTCTAAAAAATCCATATGCCCAGTCTAATTGTGAGAAAACTTCAGACAAACCCAAACTGAGGGACATTCTATGAAATACCTGGCAGTGTTCTTCCAAAGTGTCTAGTTAATCAAAAACAAGGGAAGACAAGCTGTCCCAGATTGGAGGAGACTAAGGAGACGTGATGACAACACGCAAAGTGGTATCTTACAAAATCTTGAAGCAGAAAAAACGGCTGAAATGGGAAAACTGATGAAATTAAAATAAAGTCTGTAGTTTAGTTAATAATGTCATAGCAATGTTGATTTCTTAGGTTTGATAAATACAATAGATAATGTAATAACATTAGGGGAAGCTGGATGAAAGATATATAAGAATTCTGTATTATCTTTGTAACTTATCTGTAAATATAAATTGTTTCAAAATAAAAACTTAGGAAAATGTGACAGTAAAATGCATTCAGTGTCACAATTAAAAATATGCATGTCTAATCAGTAGTGTTATAGCTGAATCCAGAAATCAATTAAGAAACTAGCATAAATCAATAAATCCTTAAAAAGATTTAAACATAAAAAATATAAACAACTCCCATCTTTTTTCTTGAAATACCATCCAACAATGCCTCAGACCTATCAACAAAGACTGGGCACGTATCTTGTACACCGCGTAAGGCTACGGCTCATTATTTTGTCATTAGCCTGCTTTTCATTTCTCTAAAGGAACCTGGAGAGATCATCTCATCCAAGGCTGGGAACCATTCGTTCCCATCCAGGCCCATAGCCCACAGAGAAACATTAGCATTAGTACAAAGTACCTTAATGAGATTTCAGCTGTTAGTTTTTGTAGGGTTTTTTTTTTCATAAATAGAGATGTGTGACATTATATTCAGGTGCTTTTAAAATTAAGAAGTTTACATAAAATTGTTTCACAAATATGAGAAACACAAAAAACACACTATCCACGTTAGAAAGTTTATGAAATGAAAAAAAGAGGAGAGAGGAAGGGACATGAGGAGAAGCTGCCTGATACTCCCAGCAGGTGCTGACCTCATGGCTAACCTTCCGGTGACCTGGAGAATGAGGTTGGAGGGGGTGTTTATGTGAGGCGGCCCTGAGTGAGAAGCACCAGAGAGTAACTGCAGTCTGTGCCCTAGTGGAGGATGAGCATTCAAGTTCAGGAGTGAGGCGTTGTCAGGTGCCAGGGGTGAAAATGGAAAAACAATATAATGACTAAAGTTTCCATGTGTAGTGGCATATCTCATTTTATTCTCACACTAGCCCTGTGAGGTAGGTACTATCATTATTCTCCTTTTGTAGCTGGGAAAACTGAGGCCAAGAGGCATTAGGGAACTGGCCCAAAGCCACAGAGCTGGTAACTGGGGAAGCCAGAATTGGAACCTAGATCTATGTGACCTCAGAGTTTGAGATCTGCTCCCCTCCCCCCGCCCACAACACAAAAAGAGTCCAAAGTTGAGCAGATACAGGAGCCAAGAAGAGAAAGAAAGGATAGGCAGGAATATTGTGAGAAAACTTAGCACTTGTCTCAAGTACCTGAGATCCACTTTAATGGTTGCTGGGACTGGTTTCCTGATTTAAAAAACCAACAGTGGAGCAAACAAGGAAATAGCAAGGAGACAAGGTAAAGTGTTTTCTCTCTCAAACGCTCCCTCTGTGTGTGCGTTGGGGTGGGGGGAAGGGAGCGGGTCTCAGACTCACAGAGGGAATGGACTCAGAGCCACCACACATAACTACACCCACCTATGGCAGCAGTTCTGTCTCCTCTAGACTCTTCCGGGGCCAACTGTCTGTCTGACGCTCCTGTACAGGTCTGGACCTTGGCAGAGGCCAGGCTAGTAGGATAGTGACTGGGAGATTTTCACCACAGAGGAAGTGGTTTTTTGCTCTCACATTGACCAGCAAGTGAGCCTGAGATAAATGTCTCCTGAGAAGTCTTCCCCAACACTCTGTGTTAGGTCGGGTCCCCTGGTGTGTGTGTGGTGTCACCCCACAGCTCTCCACAGCGTGTCTTACTGTGATGATTAACTAACCATTTGAGCGAAATTTTCTGAACTCTGCCTTCCTCACTTCTACCTAAGGTCCATAAAGACGATTCTTTTTTCTTTTCCTTTTTTTTTAACATCATATCTCCAGTTTTCAGGACAATACTTGGCACCTAATAATACTCAATATTTGTTGATTAACAGGGTTCCACATGAGTATTTGGCTGTTTCTGGTCTATCTAATCACTGCTGGAAGAGGCTAGTCTACTCGAACTTCTGTAATGGTTCCAGATAGAATTAGTAGCCAGTCCTGAACACCAGTTTAACAGGTTGGAATTCTACCCACCCCCTCACCCTACTTCTTACTAGGTCTTTACATGGGTCTGGAATCTACTTTCCTCTGAAAATGGGCTAGAGCATGTTGATCAGGATTGAGGTCTATGAAACTGGATCTTGGTACTGAATACAACCCAGCCCAGAGTCTTCTGGTTTGTCCTCTGTCCCTGCTGTCCTGGTGTATAATTATTTCTTAGCCTCATCTCCACCTCATAACCATTCTCCCCCAGGGAGCTCCAATTGCCTCATAGTCAGAGCACACCAATTTTGAGTCTCATAGCTGTGAAGGAGCCAGAGGAATATACCACTGTGCTGGATATTATCCATTTTAAACAATAGCAGCAATGTTTCGGGGTAATTGATTATTTCTCTTTATTCTTTTTTTATAAAACTACAATCTTATATGAAAAGCACTGGTGGTAGCTGGTGTCTTAGGTTTCAGGGGAAGTTATGACTGAATCAGTATCACCCAAGGATGCTAATAGTAGCAGATGGCAATTTTTGTGTGTATCATATTTTAAGGAAATTAGTTTTTCATCTGAAAAAAAGTAAGAGTTGTAGTGGATGCTAATGGGGAGAGGGGGAATTAACTGGAAGACAGAATCTTTATTGCTCCCTCAGATCCATCTGCCAACTTTTCACATTCTGTTCTATGCCCCAAAATCCTGGCTTAATCCATGGCCTTAACTAGGTTGCCAGTTGGGCGTGGCCAGTGAAAGGAACCAGATGGTAAAGGACAAATACCACATGATCTTACCTATAATCAATAGGAATCACCTGGAATCTAATCAATAAAACAAACAAGCAAGCAAAATATAACCAGAAACATTGAAATAAAGAACAAACTGACAGTAAACAGAGGGGAGGGAGGAAGGGAAAGAAAGGGAAGGGTAGTCACGGAACGTGTATAAAGGACACAAGCCAAAGGAGTAGGATTGAGGGTGCGAGGTGGAGGTGGGTGGGGTGGGGGAGAGTGGTGGTGGGAAAATGGAGACAACTGTACTTAAACAATAAAAAAATTAAAAATTAAAAAAAATAAAATAGAATAATGCTCTTACTCAGTTCCTATTTGCATAGGTAATCAAATGTAGTTTATTTTTACAGGGCAGGGAGCACAGTATACCATCATTTTCTTTCTTTTTTAAATTCTGTGTATTGTCTATTTTTTACAATTTTTTAATTTTTAAGTTTTTCAGTTACAGTTTGCATTTAATATTATTTTGCATTTGTTTTAGGTGTACAGCATAGTGGCTAGACAATCATACACTTTACAAGGTGTTTCCTAGTATACCATCATTTTTGTATTTCAGGACTACATCACTCCCCTGTTTCCTGTCATAATAGAATCCACTGGGAAATTTTTTATTTTAGTATCTTACAGATTACCACACTTGTCCATTACATTGATAACATTATGCTAATTGCATCTGGTGAGCATGAAGAAGCAAGTACCCTGGATGCCTTAGAAAAACACATGTATGCCAAAGGGTGGAAGATGAATTCTGAGAGAGTTCGGAGGCCTGGCACACCAGTGAGTTTTTATGGGTCCAGTGGTGTGAGGCATGTTAACATATCCTCTCTAAACATTGCAAACAAGTTACTGTACCTACTAGCATGTGCTCTCACAAAGAAAAGTCCTTTTGGATTTTGCAGGCAGCCTGTACCGTACGTGACCATGCTTATTTAGCAGGTAACAGATAAGCACACAGTTTTGAGTGACGTCCAGAGCAAGACAAGACTCCGCGGTTCGGCTTCAGGGCAAGCTGTCCTGCTCCTGGGGCCTTCTGACTTTATAGGCCCAACGGTTTGGGGAGCGTTTCTTCGTTGTTGTTTAAGGTGATGCCAATGTGGATATACCACTCTTTCTGCAAGTTAAATTATTCCCAATGCAAATATGTATGTATGTGTTTATATATATTCAACCACTGTATTTTAGAATCATTATTATAATATTTAATGATTTAGAAATTTTTTATGCTGACAGAAATAACATATATATATATAAATGTAGTTCAGGGGAACAAGTAGGTTTACAGTTATGAGTACACAAAACACAAATGTTACTCTTGTATTATCATTTATTCATTACTGTACTATTTTTCATGGGAACGACTATAAACCGACTCTTGCCCCATCCTGTGTATGTCTTTCCTCAGCCTCCTCCTCATTGTCCTCCTTCTCCCTCTCCCTGTCTTCTTTTCTTTCTCTTCCACTTTACTCTTTCTCTTTCTGGATAAGTGTATATTTAGCATCTCTTATGTGCCAGAGATTGTGCTAAGCATTCTATTCTTTGAGTTCTTTAGATAGGAAGTAACAGAATTTTTCCAGACAGACTCCTTAACAAAGGGCACGAGTCTCTATAAAAACCAAATTTGCTTTGTTTTCAGATTTTAAAAGAATGTGAAGTTATTTTTATCATTTTGATTAAAAAATGATCCTCTTCTATCTGACATTATCCTCTTCCACTGAACTCTAGTTTTTTGGAAGGGATATATATGAAATTCGAACAGAGTGAAGGTACAATCACATGACTTCTGATGACTAATGGGGTAGGAGGTGTCAAAGTCAGATCACCTTATCACCAGCAGCCATTTCAACATGAGATGGGTAGAATGCTTCAGAAATTCAAGTAAACGTCAGACAGGAAAGCCTAGGGTTATGCTGCAGTAATAAACAACTCCCACATCTCATTGGCTTAAAACAATAAATATAATTTCTTACTCATGTCATATATTTTTGTTAACCTGGTATGGACACTGTCCTGCATCATCCTTACACAAAACTCGGGCTGATGGAGATTCCACCATCTGGTACTTTGCAGGTCCCCATGGCAGGAGGAAGGAAACATAGCAAACTGTGCACTGGCTTTTAAGCACTTCCTCCTGGAGCTGACAGATGTCATTTCCTTGCATACTCCCCTGGCTAAAGCCACGGCTGACTTTGAGGGGATGAAGAGGTACGATTCTGCCCTATGCCTTGAAGGAGAAGCAAAAATATTGCTGAGCAGCACTAATCACCATCACAGACGAATTCCGCCAACCCGTCCAAGCCATAATTCCCTCCAGAAATCCCAAACAATCACTAAATATGTTACAATGAAAAATATCTCTGTCAAGATCAAAAATGGAAATAATTAAATAATATAACAAGATTCTAAAATACAGAGTGATTGAATTTATAGGTGATGAAGCTAGAGATGCTTTATTTTCCTCTCATTTTTGGCTTTCCTGAATTATAAATTTTCTAGAGTGACAAAGTAGCATCATTTTTTTTTTAATTCTCATCCAAGGACATTTTTTTCTTCATTGCCTTTAGAGAGAGAGGAAGGGAGAAAGGAAAAGAGAAAGAGAAATACCGGTGTGAAAGAGAAGTATTGATTGGTTGCCTCCCATATGTGCCCAGATCAGGGATCGAACCCAAAACCTAAGTACATGCCCTGACTAGGAATCAAACCTGCAAACTTCTGGTTACAGGATGATGCTCCAACCAACTGAGCTACACCAGGGAGGGCCAAGTAGCATCTTTTACAATAGAAAACACCAATAAACTTGTTTAAAGTATATTTATGAGACTCTAGTAACATAGAGGAGATGTTTATTTTTAGTAAGTGAAAAGATCAATAAATAAAACTGGATCTATATTGATACATGTATCTACTATAGTCAGGGACAAAAGAAATAGATAAAATGTTAAGTGGCTGTATATTGATGAATTTTAAGACTCCACTTTTTAATTTTTATGTTTAAAATGAACAAGTTGTACTGGTCAGTAATAAAATGCTATTCCATTCGGAAAAAAAGAACAGGAAGTGTGGGGTAAATGTTTCCAAGTTCTGTCTTTATTTACAGCACTGCACCCATGCACTGCCCCCAAGGAAAAGACATAGTGTGCCGAGTGTAGCAGAACATACAAGACTAGGGTCAGGGTTAATATTTAGGTCTTTTGCTTTGGTTCCTAGGCCCATCTTTGTCCCAAATACTACCTTGTTTCCCTTCTCTGTTCCAAATTCCATAACTTGAAGTTTATTTCACTGCATTCATACTCCACACATAGAATTTAACTACCTGGGTAAGCCCTACCCCAGTGCTACACAGCAAGGAATTTATTCCCTCTCATTAGGAAATGCTTAAGATGGTGTCACAATACTGGACTCTTTTCTCCAAAGGGCATAGATGTTCCTAAAATGTAAGTCCAAATAGCTTTTCTTAAACTGTTTGCAGTATAACTAAATGATTGAAAAAAATATTTGGGGGCAAATTCAGTAAATTCATCAGTCCTGACTTTCAATTAAAGTACACATGGTGTTTTTCTTCTTTAAGCTAGATTTTAAATAGAACACTTCAAACAAATCATCATAGATACAGCAGTCTACATTCACCAAATTTTACTCATAGCTGCTCCCTTGTTTGCACACATAAACATTCACAGTCACATTGTCTCCTCCACAGGGTTGGGGCAGGAGTTAGCATAGGTCGGAGGACTTATTCAAGGGGACTAAGAAGTGCTGTGGTGAAAACAAGGCAACTATGACTGTAATTTCCATGAAAAGTACTGAAGGTCCATTTCCAAGGGTCTTTTATTTTTCTTTAACTATATTCTAAAAATTGCATCCAAGCTCTTCTGCTTACTCAGGGCCTTCTTGATTTTTGTGTTGTGTCCTGACTCTAGGCTATACCAGGTCTGAATAAAATATGACCAGCATCACCCTGGCTGGCTAGCTCAATTGGTTAGAACATCATTCTGATGCACCAAGGTTGCGGTTTTGATCCCTAGTCAGGGCACATACAACAGTCAAACAATGAATGCATAAATGGGTGGAGCAACAAGCCTCTCTCTCTCTCTCAAATCAAGTTTTAAATTTTTTAAAAAATATGACCAGCATTGAGGAGACCCAAGATGGTGAAGGAGTAAGTGGAGGCTACGCTAACCTCCTTCGGGGACCAATTTGGAATTACAACTAAACTGTAGAGAAATCATCCTGAATAACCAACTGAATACTCTCTCTTATGACCAAAGACATACAAAAGAAACCATTTCATGACAACGTGACTGGTAGGGAGTTCAGAGGTGCGAGAGGGCTGGCTGAGCTTCCACAGATGGCAGCTGAAGTGCCAGAGGTATATTTCAGCCGGTGGGGGGTTCCCCCTAAGAAGTATCGGTTTGAAACACCAAGCTAGGCTCCATAGCCTATAGCACCAGAGCCAGGAAAAGAATCCAGATAACATCCAATTGTGAAAAGCAGTGGGGTTTCTGTCTGCCAGGGAAGAATGGTTGGAAACTCAAAGAGCCTCTTAAAGGTCCAACACAAAAAATTTTATTTGCAGCCACTTACCCTGGTCTCCAACACCGGTAGGGCAGAGTGGACTAGAGACATGTGAGGAGAGTCTGGGGTTGGTGGTTCTAGAGAGAGCACTTAAGGAACAGATGCCAGGATTCATGTGCCGTGTCATTCCCCATATTGCAGAAGCCATCTTTCTCAGGCAGAGCCCTCCCTTCCAAGTGGCATCAGCCTGAGGAGAAGCAATAGCCCCACCCTGTGGAACATAAACCGGGCTGGGCTGCTGATTACAGCTTGAGGCTATATCATTGATTAAGCTTAACAACTAAGGTGATATCTGGGAGCTCTGAGACTTTAGCTGACCCTCCACTGGGCCTGATACTGGTAAAAGCCAGCCTAAGTGTGCAGTCGGTTCTTTCTGCACACAAACAGGCCCAGAAGAGGTAGCCACATGCTGTGGCTCACTGATAGCTCCAAACAGGTTGCCCAGGGACAGTCACAATTATCATCTGACAAAGGTCTGCACCAGAGTCTTTGCAGATCTACCTCATATACAGAAACAAATACAAAGAAGCAGCCAAAATGGGAAGACAAAAAAACTTTCAAATGAAAGAACAAGAGAGTTCTTCAGAAGAACTAGAGCAAATGGAGGCAAGCAATTTATCACATTGAGAGTTTACAGTAATGATCATAAGGATACTCAGCATGAAAAAAAGACATAGAAATCATATAAAAGAACCAATCAGAAATAGAGAATGCAATATCTGGAATAAGTAATACACTGGAAGGAATAAACAGTAGGTTAGATGAAGCAGAGGATCTAATCAGTGATTTGAAAGACAAGGTAGAAAAAAACACCAAGCTGAACAGCAAACAGAAAAAAAGAATTTTAAAAAATGAAAAGAGCTGAAGAAACATTTTGGACAACATGAAGCATAACAACATCCACATCATGGGAATCCCAGAAGGAGAAGAGAGTGAGCAAGGGATTGAGAACCTATTTGAAGAAATAATGACTGAAGACTTCCCTAATCTAGTGAAAGAAAAAGACACATAAGTCCAAGAAGCTCAGAGAGTCCCAAGCAAGTTGGACCCAAAGAGGCCTACACTGAGACACATTTTAATTATGATTAAAATGACAAGGCTTAAAGACAAGGAGAGAATCCTAAAAGTCACATGAGAAAAACAGGTAGTTACATACAAGGAAGCACCAATTAGACTGTCATTTGATTTCTCATTAGAAACATTTGAGGCCAGAAAGGGGCATGAAATATTCAAGGTGATGAAAAGCAAGAACCAAGGCTACTTTACCAGAAAGGCTATCATTTAAAATTGAAGGAGAAATGAAGAGCTTCCCAGACAAGAAAAAGCTAAAGAAGTTTGTTAACATCAAACTAGCACTACAACAAATGTTAAACGACTTGCTTTAAGAAGAAGAAGAAGGACTTCCGGCCAAGATGGAGGCACAGGTGGACACACACTGTGCCTCCTCGCACAACCAAGATAGGGAGAGCCACAATTTAGAAACAAAATAACAACCAGAACTGAGAGAAAATTGATCTGTATGGAAGTTGGACACCCAAGGAGTTAAATTAGACATGTTCATCCAGACCGGTAGGACAGGTGGAGTCGGGCAGCCAGGCGTGGGTCGAGGAGCAGGAAGCAGAGAGCAGAGAGCGTTGGGACCGGACGCTTGTAAGGCAACCGGGATTCACAAGGCTATCAGGGTGGCGCGCACAACCGCGGCGAGCAGACCCTGGCACATAAGTGGCAGCTGGCGGGCCCTGGCCCGGGTGGTGGCAACTGGCAGGCCCAGTGAGGCAGCGATTGTGAAGCAAGGCACTGCTCACAACTCAGGGTTCCAGCGCCGGGAAACAGAGCCTTGGGGCACTGATTGAAAAGGAAGGTCCCTCCAGGTGCACAGGCCCATCCACACTGGAAATGGCACCAGAGGGGCCCAGGTTGCTCGGGGAAAGCGGCTAAGGGGACTGAGGTTCGACAGAGAGCGGGGCAAGTGCCATTGTTCCGTCTCAGACCCCGCGCCCACATACAGCATCACAACCTAGGGACTGGGGCACCCCGCCCTAGTGAACACCTAAGGCTCCGCCCCTCATACATAACAAGTGCAACAAGACCAAAAAAAAAACCAAAAAGATGGCTCAAACAGACCAATTGAAAGCCCCCGAACTCTGTGGAACATAACCGGGAACATAAACATAAAAATTAAGTGACCAAGAGATAGCCATCCTATCAGATGCACAATTCAAAGCACTGGTGATCAGGAAGCTCACAGAATTGGTTGATTTTGGTCACAAACTAGATGAAAAAATGAAGGCTACAATAAGTGAAATGAAGAAAAATGCACAGGGAACCAATAGTGATAGAATGAAAGATGGGTCTCACATCAATGGAGTGGACCAGAAGGAAGAAAAAATATATACAACCAGAAAAGAATGAACAAATAAGAATTCAAAAAAATGAGGAGAGGCTTAGGAACCTTCAGGACATCTTTAAACGTCCCAACATCCAAATTATAGGGGTACCAGAAGGAGAAGAGGAAAAACAACAAGTGGAAAAGATATTTGAACAAATAATAAAGGAGAACTTCCCCAATCTGGCAAAGGGAATAGACTTCCAGCAGGTCCAGGAAGCTC
>CM052542.1:65715540-65822024 GCA_028533065.1 Trachops cirrhosus | reverse complement strand
CATGGACATGAACTAAAGGGGGGAATGTGGGTGGGAGAGGGTGTGCAGGGTGGAGGGGAATGAAGGGGGGTAATGGGATAACTGTAATAGCATAATCAATAAAATATATTAATAAAAAATTTTAAAAAGAAAAAAACAGAGGAAAATAGTCTAACAATAAAATGGCACTAAATACGTATCTATCAATAATCACCTAAAATGTAAATGGCTTAAATGCTGCAACCAAAAGACATAGGGTAGCTGAGTGGATAGGAAAACAAGACCCATATATATGCTGCTTCCAAGAGACCCATCTCAGATTGAAAGATGCATACAGACTAAAAGTAAAAAAGATGGAAAAATATATTTCATACAAATGGAAAGGGGGAAAAAGCAGTACTTATATCCAAAAAAATACACTTTAAAACCAAGGCTATAGTAAGAGACAAAGAACAGCACTATGTAATGATAAAGGGAATAATCCAACAGGAGGATATAACCCTAGTAAACATTTACACACCCATTATAGGAGCACCTAAATATGTGAAGCAAATCTTCACAGGCATAAAGGGAGAGATCAACAGGAATACAGTTACAGCTGGGGATTTTAACACCCATTGACTTCAATGGATAGATCTTCCAGACAGAAAATCAACAAGGAGACAGCAGCTTTAAATGACACACTTGACCAAACGGACTTAATTGACATCTTCAGAGCATTTCACTCCAAAGCAGCAGAAGTGTATATGGAATGTTTTCTAGGATAGACCACATGTTAGGACACAAAACAAGTCTTAATAAATTTAAGAAGATTGAAATCCTATCAAGCATCTTCTCTGACCACAATGCTATGAAACTAGAAATCAATCAAAAGAAGAACACTGAAAAACACACAATGCTAAACACATGGAAGCTACATAACATGTTACTAAGTAATGAAGGGTCAACAATGAGATCAAGGAAGAGATAAAAAATACCTTGAAACAAATGAAAAAGAGGACACAAAAATCCAAAATCTATGGGACACAAGGAAGGCAATCCTAAGAGGGAAATTCATAGCATTACAGACCTATATCAAAAAATGAGAAAAAGCTAAAAAAACAATATAACTTCACAGGAGCTCAGAAAAGAACAACAAAGCCCAAAGTAAGTAGAAGGAAGGAAATATAAAGATCAGAGCAGAAATAAATGAAATAGTCTTAAAAAAATGACACAAAAGATCAGTGAATTCAAGAGCTGGTTCTGAAAACAAGATTGACAAACCTTTAACCAGACTCATCAAGAAAAAAAGAGGACCCAAATAAATAAAATCAGAAATAAAAGAGGAGAAATAACAATTGATACCAAAGAAATAAAAAGGATTGTAAGAAAATACTATGAACAACTATATGCCAACAAACTGGACAACCTGGATGAAATTAATAAATTCCTAGAAACATACAATCTCCCTAAACTAAATCAGGGAGAATCAGAAAATCTGAATAAACAGATTATACCTAGTGAAGTTGAAGCAGTAATCAAAAAACTCCCAACAAACAAAAGCCCTGGACCAGATGGCTTCACAGGTGAATTTTACAAAACATAAAAACTAACACCTCTCCTTCTCAAACTATTCAGTAGGAAGCAAGACTCCCTCACTCATTTTATGAAGCCAGCATTATTCTAATTCCAAAACCAGATAAAAACACTACAAAAAAAAGAAAATTATAGGCCAATATCCCTGATGGACATAGATGCTAAAATCCTCAACAAAATATTAGCAAACTGAATACAGCAATGCATCAAGAAGATAATACACCATGATCAAGTAGAATTTATTCTGGGAATGCAAAGTTGGTTCAACATTTGCAAATCAATAAATGTGATTCACCACATAAACAAAATGAAGGATTGAAAACCACATGATCATATCAATAGATGCAGAAAAAGTATTTGATAAAACCCAGCACCCACTTATGATAAAAACTGTCATCAAAGTAGCATTATGTTTAGAACATATCTAAACATAATAAAGGCCATATATGACAAACACACAGCCAGCATCATACTCAATGGGCAAAACTACAACTGTTCCCCTTAAGACTGGGAACAAGATAGGGGTGCCTGCTTTCACATCTCCTATTCAACATAATACTGGAAATCCTACCACTGCAATCAGACGAGAAGAGAAATAAAAAGCATCTAAATTGGAAAGGAAGAAGTAAAACTGTCTTTATTTGCACATGACATGATAGCGTACATACAGAACCCCAAAGATCCCACGAAGAAACTACCAGAACTATGCCTTGGCTGGCGTAGCTCAACGGATTGAGCACAGGCTGCAAACTAAAGTGTTGTCTGTTCAATTCCCAGTCAGGGCACATGCCTGGGTTGCGGGCCAGGTCCCTAGTGGGGGCCATATAAGAGGCAAACACACACTGACAGTTCTCTCCCTCTCATTCTCCCTCCCTTCCCCTCTCTCTAAAGATAAATAAATAAAATCATTTTTTAAAAAGAAACTACCAAAACTGATAAATTAATTCAGCAAAGTAGTAGGATACAAAATTAATATCCAGAAATAAGTTGCATTTTTATATGCCAATAATGAACTAACAGAAAGGGAAATTAAGAAAACAATCCCATTCACAATTGCTTCAAAAAGAATAAGATACCTAGGAATAAGCCCAACCAAGGATGTAAAAGACCTGTACTTGGAAAATTATAAGACACTGAAGAAAGAAATTGAAGGAGATATAAATAAGTGGAAGCACATACTGTGTTCATGTATAGGAAGAATTAACATCATAAAAATGACCATACTACCCAAAGCAATCTATAGATGCAATGCAATTCGTATCAAGATTCAATGACATATTTCACAAATTTATTTCAAAAATTTATATGGAACCACAAAAGGCCCTGCATAGCAACAGAGATCCTGAGAAAGAAACACAAAGTTGGAAGAATCATGCTACCTACTATCAAACTATACTATAAATCCATTGTTATCATAACAGCATGGTACTGGCACAAAAACAGACAGATAAATCAATGGAACAGAATAGAGAGCCCAGAAATAAACCCACACTTTTATAGTCAAGTAATATTCAACAGAGGAAGTAAGCATGTACAATGGGCTAAAGATAGTTTACTCAATAAATGGTGTTGGGAAAATTGAACAGATATGTGCAGAAAAATGTAACTAGACTGCCTTCTTATACCATACACAAGAATAAATTCAAAATGGATCAGACTTAAATGTTAGACCCAAAACCATAAAATCCTAGAAGAAAACCTAGGCAGCAAAATCTCAGACATTGCTCATAGCTATTTTTTATCAGATATATCTTCCCAGGCAAGGGAAACAAAAGAAAAATTAAGCATATGGGACTACATCAAAATAAAAGTTTTTGCACAGCAAAACATCAACAGAATAAAAAGACAACCCACAAAATGGGAGAACATATTCACCAATACATATGACAAGGGGTTGACATCCAAAATGCACAAACAACTTACAAAACTCAACACCAAAGGAACAACCAACTCAATCAAAGAATGGGCAAAGGACTTGAACATACATTTCTCCAAAGAGGACATACAGATGGCCAAGAGATGTATGAAAAGATGCTCAACATCACTAATCATCAGGGAAATGCAAATTAAAACCACAATGAGATACCATCTCACACCTGTCAGAATGACTATCATTGATAAATTAACAAACAACAAGTGCTGGTGAGGATGTGAAGAAAGGGGAACCCTCTTGCACTGTTGGTGGGAATGCAGATTGGTGCAGCCACTGTGGAAAACAGTATGGAGATACCTCAAAAAAATTAAAAATGGATCTGCCTTTCAACCCAGCAATCCCATTTCTGGAAATACATCCAAAGGAACCCAAAACACTAATTCAAAAGAATATAAGCACCCCTATATTCATTGCAGTGTTATTTACAATCACCAAGATACGGAAGCAGTCCAGGTGTCCATTAGTAGATAAGTGGATAAAACAACTATGGGATATTTACACAATGGAATACTACTCAGCCATAAAAAAGATGAAAATCTTACCCTTTGTGGCAATATAGATGGATCTGGAGAACATTATGCGAAGTGAAATAAGCCAGTCAGCAAAAGACAAATACTATAATTTCACTTATATGGGGAATGTAATGAACAAACTGAACTAACAACAAAACAGAGACAGACTCACAGATGGAGAACAAATGACAGCTAGTCGGGATAGGGGCAGTTAGAAGGTAGGGGGAATGAGAAAAAAACAGTTTGGTTTTTGTAGGGGTGGGGGGAGTGAGTATAAGGGGACTAAATGGTAACGGAAAACAGTAAACTTTCAGAAACATAAAAAAGGAAAGAAAATAATTTTAAAAATATGATCAGCATCAACTCTTTTTCAAAGTTCATTTTAGGCCTATCAGCTTGGTATCCCCTTTTTTGTGGGGTATTTAAACTTGATTATGTGTGTGTGTGTATATATATATATATTATATATATATACAATCAATTTTGTTATGATTTTACACTCTGCTATTAACTTCCCACACAGCACCTTACCAGAAGGAGTATAGATGTCCATGCCAGTGTCAGTCCCTCAGAGCAGAGCCAGCTTCTCACAGATCTGCAGTGAGAGAGATGAACTACTTTCCCCTTCCTTCCCCAACATGGATAGTTTTAAGATTCACTTCCTAAGGATCCTCTGAAGGTTTTAGAAGGATTGAGCATCAGCTACCCATAGTTATCGCCAAATCAATAATGCATCATGGAATTATTTTTTTCTTTTGTTTTATTCCTCCAGATTCTCACTCCTGTTTCTTATGATTAGATCTTAGATAAACTACCTGCATGCAAGACTCTTTTTTGGGAGGAAACTCAGTCCAGGATGATCCTTCAGCAGCCTTGTCTGTGTTATCCACCTTTTTTTTGTGGGGGTTGGGGGTGCGGGGGTCGGGGAAGCGAGGAACTATACCTTCATCTCCTGTGGCCATATGATCCAAATGGGAGCTGTGGTGTTCTTAGGTAACTTAGTTTATCTGGCCACAGTAGTTGGTCAAGATATGAACATGGGACACCAGATAAGCCAAGTAGAATGCTTCTCCAAGTTTTCTCTGTCTGAAGCCAGTGAGAAAAATAGCCTCAAGGCTGGGCACCACATTGAATCTGGCCAGGCCTGCAAAAACTCACATTTGCCAAAACCAACACCTCTGCCTCCACTTTTTTCTGCAAGAATACTTTTGACCTTATCTCCCTTTTCCAAATATTTTGTGTGTATCTTATTGGCGGAATTTAAATTAAATCCAAAAATGTAGTTCCTGAGTTTTCTGTCCCTTTAGTTCAGAGAAACGCATAGAAGGAGATGGAAATAAATGCTAATTGCTGATAAACAATATCAAACATGGGGATAATGCATACTTCATAAGATTGGGGCTGGTTAAATGAGCTTACATACAATGACTGGGTCGGAGTAAGGAGTAAATGTAGGAAAACAATATCCACCTCAATAAAACGGCAAAGTGATAACTGCCATGGCAAAGAATGTGTCTATTGTGAACCATTTCCCTTTAACAGTTCTGCAGGGAGAGAGTAATCAGCCATTTCTATGAACAAATAACATAAAAGCCAGACAATCTTTTGCACCATTATATTATTTCTATCTTTGTTATTTAGTCTACATAATAAACATGCGAGATAGATACTTTCCAGATGGAGAAACAAGTTTTGAAGAACTATGTGATTTGCTCCAGTGGCAGAAAGAGGTCTTGAACCCCAAGATTTTTAGCTCCAGTGTTTATGGCCTTTCCTCTGTACCATGGATTATAACAGAAGTACAAAGGGCTTCTTCAATATAAATGAATTAGTCCTAGCTGGGGGAACCTGGGAAACATTTTAAAGGAAGCAAGGTTAGGTCTGTTGTTTTGAAGAATTGGACCCATGACGATGGGGAAGGAAAAAACATTCTTGGTAGAGGACAAGCCAAGAGAGAGGGAAGCATAAAGCACATCTGGAGAGAGATGAGTGATTTGGGGCTACAGAATTCAGAGGGGCAAGAAAGCACATCCCAGACGAAGCTCAGTGAGGCCAGTAACTGGGTCTGCTCACCATTGCATCCTCAGAGTCCAGCATAACACCTGGCACATAGTGGACTTCATGAATGTTTGTTAAATAAATTGACTGAAGAAAAATCCAGAAATGTGGCTGAGGCCAAGATTTAAAGGGCTTTGAACGCCAGGCTGGGTGTGAACTTTGTTCCATGTGTGGAAAGCAGTTTAGGATTGCAAAAAACCACCCCTGTCACTGGATGCATGGAAGCACTTTTCTAGGCAACCATGTGTAGGAGGCTCTGGAGGAGAAGACCAAAGACGAAAAGGCTGCTGACGACATGTGGGCACGAAGCCTGAATAAGGGTAGTTACTGTAAGAGTAGCAAGAAGGTAATAAATTACAGAAAAAAAAAAAACATTTTGGAGATAGAATCCACAAGCTTTGACAGAGATTTTTGAGTGTGTTGGAAAGACAAAGGAATTTAGAGATTACACAGATTTCAAGGCTGAATGACCTGGAGGATGGTGGGTACTCAAGAAAGTGAATGCAGGGGGAAGCACAGAACAGGGGTGCTAGGTGGGGGAATCTGGGGACCAGTGATGACTTCTCTGTGTGGCCTGGTTTTGAGATGCATGTGAAACCCCAAGGAAAGATACTCCACAGGCAGCCAGCTGACACTGCCCTTGGGGACAACTCAGATGTGCAGTACACATTTGTGAATGATTCAGATGGAGGATGTAATTGAAACTGTGGGAGTAGAATAAATAATCACAAGAAACCCAAATAATTAAATGAGAAAATACACATTGAGTAATACCTGAAATTAAATTCTGGTTTTGTACAGAATACTTTAAAAGGAACATGGTAAGCTATAAAAGCAGAAGTTAAAGTCATTCCACAGACTCTTATAAAAATCTGGAGAAAAAATACACACACACATATATATATGTATAATATATGTATTATTTATATATCAGCATAGACTTCACAAATAAGATCTTTGTAGTAAAAAAATTCTTCCTTTAAAATTATTTTTAAATGAAAAACACTTTTAGAAAACTTTAGGATATATCTGAAATAAATTGTTACAAATTGTTTTGCAGAAACGCTATATGAACACAGATTATCTACAGAAAGTCAATACTATATATTGATAAAATATACACCTTCATCCATGCAGAGTAAAAGTTGCTATTTTTCTCCTACAACAATTTTTAATAAATGCTTAGTCCTATATTTGACTTTTCCCCTATGAGTTAAATATCTTAACAGGCTTTGGTTTTGCAAAAACAAACCAAAAACAGTTTGTGAAAGGGTTCAAGAAATGGAATTGCTCTTCAAAACAGAAAAGTCTGGAGTTCTTCAGGCAACCCAGAAGCAAAGGGGTAGGAATGAAGAGGAGGAATAGGAGAAGTAAGAAAGAGAGAGACAGCAAGATAATGGGTAGCTGGGTGTTGTGTAGCATGGAGTGGAGCTTCCATAAACTTGTAAGAACAGAAATGGCTAAGTTTTAGTATCTTTTAAAAAATTATCATCATTCCCCAGTGCAGTCACCACCACCAATTCTTGTCTCTACAAAAGCAACAGCAAGTAATAGATGAAAGACATGGACTATCGGAGACCACTCAACACCTAATGTTAAATGGAGGCTCAGAAAAGTGAAGTGACCCACCCATGACGCCAGACCAGAGCAGTAAGTAGTGGTTCCAGTAGGTGCCCAGGCTGTCTTCCCCTAGGTCTTCACAGAATCACCAGGGAAGGCATCAGATTTGCCTTAAATTGTGAAATGAAGACAGAAACAAATCTTAGTAGGTAAGTTTCACATAGAAGAAAGTTTGCAAACATAGAACCAAAGGCAAATAATTTATCTGAGCACATCTACTGAAAACAAAATGTTAGGAAATTGAAGAACTCATTAAACTCCTTATGGCAGCTCAAAACAATCATGATAGTTTCTCTGAGACTTTAACTTTAAAAATTAAGTTGAATGAAAGAAATATTGTTCATTGAAAATCTTAATTGTTCCAGTGAATTTCTTTCATGATCAGTTATTTAACTGACTGCCTAGAAAACACAAATAGATATATTTATAATCCTCATAATGACCTCAAAGATTATAAAAAAACTTATGGCATCTCATAGAATTTTAAATGCCTTTGCTGAATTGATCATATTTTGGCATGTGATATTGTTATTATGTACTTGTATTTTCTCTTCCAATGAAGAAAGTGCCCCTTTGCATTCCTTACAACTGCCTTATACATAGTAAGTGATGAATATGTGCAGAATTGAACTGACAATCTTCCCAGTGAGCATCACATATAATAGAGGAGAAAGAAACCTAAGTTGTTTAGTAATTGAACTCTTGCTTTGAAAAAGGTAAGAATGTGTTTATGAGACTTTTAGACTTTTATTGTTTCTATTATGAAATTAAAATGTAATTTAGGATCACCTGAACTGATACCACCCCTTTCTTCTAAGAAGCTCATTGCTCACCATAGTGTTCAAAGCCACCATTTGAGTAATAGAAGACTATTGCCAATCCCACGAAGATCCCCTGGCCCAGAGACAGGTGTTTTCCTTTGAAGAGAGAAGTGGCTCCTTTTGAGAGAAAGAGAGAGAGAGAGAGGTACAAAAACCTATTTACTTCTAAATATTTGAAAGTGAATAAAATGAATATAGCCTTTACAAACATTTTGGTAAATATTTTTGCGGTTTTTCTTTTTCCTGATCTTTTTTCATAGTTATGATTATACACTATGCATTCTGTTGGTATTATGTGTTTCTGCACTGTTTATGCAAATTTCAAGACAAGTCCTTAGTGACATAAATAAACATCTTCTGAAGTTGGGTTAGGGTGACCTTTCTCAAGTTGGGGGTAATAATAGGCGGAAAATTCATAACTTAGAGGAAGGGGCTCTGAAATGTAAAGTTCTTTGGAAGATTAGTTACAAACATTTTCCATGGTCAGGAAAATAGAATTTGTCCATGTCTGAGGCAGTGACAGACACATACAGAGTACCTTTGAACCATCAAGTGCATGGCAAAGGAATGCTGGCAGGTGGCAGGGGTGGGTGAGAGAGGATATCCCTCAGGTGGTGATGCTTCGTGCAACAGCACGTTTACACTTCTCTGGCCCTCTTTCCTTTTACCTGCTCCTCTTCAAGTGTGGCCTCTTGACATGTTTGCTTCCTTCCCTTCTTCTCAGCTCTCCCTCCACCTCTCTCTCGTAGTCACCTGAGGTGTTGTAAAATCAAAAGTCTTATTCCAGTACACAATTATATTTTATTTGCTCAAGACTCCTTCTACACTTCCTGAAATGCCAATTCCAAGAGAATTCCTTTGTTCTCCAACATTCACCTTGAAGTATGACCACTTGTCCTTTTCCTGGGCTAAGAGCACACCCCAGGGCTCAACTCTGGAATAAGCCCCCTGAGATGTTTTGGGGAGAGTAAGATTCAATCTGCCCAGATCTGGTTTCTGCTACAGAAAAAAAATAAGTGCTCAGGGGTCCATCTCTGTGGCTACCACTCTGCTTCTTGTTTCTGGCTCCTTCCAGGTCGCCCACAATGACCACCATTTTTTTTTTTTACTATCTGACTCTAAGGAATGGTCTTCATGTGTCCACTGCTTTGTAAGGCCAACAGCTCCTCTGCTCCCATCTTTCCATCTATTGTAGACTTTGCAGACAGGTTCAGGCTTCTGGCTCTAATTTTGTTCAGCATTGCTCACCCTGAGGGCTCTGGGCAGCCCCTCACACCTAAGAGTGGTTGTCTGCATTGAGTGGGAAATAAGTGAGTTGAGAAAGCCTTTCCTCCACTCTGCTAGGTTCTTAGAATCTTCCGGGTACATCCGAGACTGCTGGCCTGGGGAGCAGAGTAAATCCCACAGTGCCCCTGAGCAGTGTTAAGATACCGTCCTTCACGGCAGAAACACCCACAGTACTGCAGGGACCCATGTCTGCTGCAACTGAAAGGTCAGTTTCAGAAACTGACTCAGAATCATGAAGTTAAGGTAGCAATACTGCTTAGGATAAAAAATGTTTGTATCAACTACCATTTATTGAGTCTCCAGAATGGGTCATGTTCTCAACATATGTTATTCCATTTATCATCACAAAAATGTGAGAAAATAGATATTATTATCCTAATCACAGGTGAATAGAAGCTGAGAAGACTGAGTGACTTTCCCAGAGGTTTATGGCTAGTTAATGGCAACACTAACACTCAGATCAGGTCTGAGTCCAAATTGCTGGCCCTTTAGTCACCGTGCTAACAGCCTCTCACAGAGAAAACAATGAGCTCCACTTCACTAGCTTATAGGTCATTTGGGATCTGTACTAACCAGTCAATGATTTACGGGGTCCAACTCTGTGCAAGGTACATTGTCAGGCACAGGGAAAGATGACCCAAAGGACAATGCAGTCTTTGCCCTGACGTTGGAGAGATGACATCAAACTGAGCACTGAATAAAAATGCAAGAGTGAAGAACAGTAGACAACAGTGCTAGTGATCCTGCAAATAACAGTTGAGAGAATTTACTATGTATCAGACCTTGTTCCTTAAAAAAAAAATTTATTGTGGTATAATACACTTTTTTACCTTTTTGTGCTATGATATATGTGACAAAAATTACTGTTTTAACTCTTTTAAGTGTACAGTCTAAAGGCATCAAATACATTTACATGATCATACAACTATCACCATTCATCTCCAGAAGGTTTTCATCATCCCAAACTAAACCTCTGTATCCTATAAACAATAACTCACCATTCCCTTTTCCCCAAGCCCCTGGGAACAACTGCTCTACTTTCGGTCTCTGTGTATTTTACTATTCTAGGTACCTCATATAAGTGGAATCATGCAATATTTGTCCTTTTGTGACTGGCTTATTTCACTTAGCATAATGTTCGCCCATGTTGTAGCATCTATCGGAACTGCATTCCTCTTTAAGGCTGAATAATATTCCATTGTGTGTAACTATGACATTTTATTTGTTCATTCATCTGTTGATGGACATTTGATTTGTTCCAAGCACTTTATGAAGAACTAGCTTATGAGGTTATTATTATCCCCAGTTTCAGATGAAGAAAACTGAAGCTGAGACAGATTAAAGAATTTGCACAGCAAGTGGTGAATTTGAATCCAGAGGCCTGAGTATAGAGCCTGAAGTCTCACCCATTGTGCCTGCCGTCCCTATGCTTTATAGTGAGAGGCACAGGTAAGTAAATTCTGTACATCTGAAGATGAGAAAGCTGCACAGGTTGGACTAGGAGAGGAGCTCTTCAGGGCAGCTGTGGCCCTGGCTTAGGGCCTTAGGGGAAGTGCAAGGTTTAAATAGACTGCAAGCTGCAAGAGGCAAGGTGTAAAAGGGTGGGGCAGGATTTGCTCTGAAGGAGGTTATGTAAGGGCCTGCAAGATCAGCCATTTTCCCCAAGGGAGATGAAGTGCCAAGCAAGACACCTGCTGAAATGCAAGGCAAGCAGTGAGCCAAGGGCTCCCCACGGCCTGCTTGGCAGGACACAGCCTTGTCAGGACTGTGCATCCTTAACCCCAGCCGTTGGGTGCAGCTGAGCATAAAGAGTCTGAAAACTGAACATACATTTCCCCAAAACCTGTAGTGCATTAAACTTTTTAAAATCAAATGACATTCTAAATGTCCTAGAAGGACTGGCTATTTAAAGAAACACATTTCTTTTTAATATAACATGAATTACAGGTTACTCCTCACTTTATATTTCATTGAGTCATGTATCAGCACCACATAAAGACAACCCATCTTCCCACTATTTTACCTCCTTGAGTGAGTCTTTCTGTTGAGGCCTGAGTAGGTGAGGACAACACACGCAGCTAAGATTTCAACCAATGTCAGCCCAATAAGTTCAATAAAAAATGACAATACATGCATTTAAAAAAAGAAGTAACCTAGAGCTACTAGAGTTTAAATGAAAGCACTTTGAGGCTTTAAGGTTGTAAGCTTTTGAAAGCAAAACATTTGTCTCCTTTACCTGTGTCTCCCTCAGAGCCTAGCACAGAGTAGTCACTCCAAGCTTGGAAAACACGGTCTCCGAATTGTGTGGGAACAAAAGGCAGGCGCTGCATGGAGAGAAGGGGAAACAAGCCCCTTGTCCAGGTGCTGTGACCGCTAGCAAAGTTTTAATGTTCTGAACAACATTGTCCTTATTTTAAAAGTGGGTTATCATAATGATGTTATCCAGAGTAAAGATATGCAACCCTGTGCAGGTGTCTCAGTTGGTTGGAGTGTAACCGTGGTCACCAAAAGTTTGCCTGTTCTATTCCCAGTTGGGACACGTACCTAGGTGGCAGGTATTGGCCCTAGTGGGGCGTGTCCGAGAGGCAATCAATCGATGCTTCTCTTTCCTCCACCCTTCTCTCTCTCTAAAATCAATAAACATATCTTCTGGTGAAGATTAAAAATAAAGAATAAAGATATCTGTTTCTTTCCCTAACCTTTGTCAGCCCATGACTCCTCAGCTCAGATGTCTACCCGTCTACTGAGAAACCCATGCCCCAGTCCAACCTCCCAGCTTCGGGTTCCTAAGGGAAGGATGGTTAGGCAAACACATAAAAGGAAGGTTAATGGCTGACTAATACTATCCCAAGTGACAAATGATAAACTCAGCAAAGGCAGGCAAAATGCTATGGGGCAGGGGACACAGACAGTTCTTGTTTAATGGGTGCAGAGTTTCAGTCAGGATGATGAAAAAGTCTGAAAATGGATAGACGATTGCATAACAATGTGAATGTACTTAATGCCCCTGGACTGTACACTTACACATGGTTAAAATTGTGAATTTTATGCTATATCTATTTTACCACAATCAAAAATGTTTTAGTATACCCATAAAAACTGTATATTTTCTGAATTCGGGGGTCATAATGAGGATTACTGTATATACATATACACAAAACCCATAATGATGTAACATTTTGGGTTTTCTAAACTTTATCAAGGAGGGCTATTATGAGCTAATTGGCAGTTTATGACATGAGGTCAAAAAGATGAAATGGGACTTGGTCTCTCTCAATCTCTGTCCTTCCCCACCTCCTTTCCCTCTCCTTCTCCCTGTCTCCTTCAAACTGATTGGGAAATAATGAAATAATGTTCTTAACACAGCAGAAGTGGGCATCAGGAGGAAGCACGCCAAGCAGCCATGGTGTATACAGTAATCATCAGAGCAACAAAGGCTTGTGTGCAGTTAGATCATGTAGGAATGTGGTATCTGAGAGCAAGGAATGAGGGATAAGAGTAAAAAGAGAAAGGAGAAAGCAACACAAGAATGCATTGTGTTTGTGGGTTGATTACTACCAAAGGCAACCAGTTATATTTTGAGAATCATGAAATATTCCTCAAAACTACCCACTCAAGGGAAAAAGAAGAAAGCATTTATCCTTAGGTTCCTATCCTCTTTTGGACAAACGTTGTCACTTGGAGAGTTAACCCCTGTGTGGAGAGCTCATCCCCAGGACCATCCCTTGTGCCAGCATCAGAGAAGTGCCGGCAAAGCTGGGTGAAACTGGAGAGGCTTCGATCATGGCAGCACAGCTGGAACAGGAGGTCCCAAAGCCCTGAAGCTGTTTATAAGAGGCGTCTGGCACAACGTTGTCCCATCTCCTTAATCCAGTCAGTCTGCTGACCCCCAGTTATTCTAAGGGAGGTTGAGGAGAGAGACCTCACTGGGGTGGACACCAAAGGCCTTCAATTCCTATCATCCATAACTTTCTTCTTCAATATAAATACTCTCCACAGTTTAAACTCATTTCCAAGAGAATACAAGAATAACTGAGGAAGCAAAAAAAATCACAATGATGGCACATTATACATACATACTTGTATTAAGAACATTTATGGTGTTATGATCTTGAAAAGGAAGAAGATCCACCATTTTGAAAGGTGTTCACACCTTGGAGATTACACCTTTTTCAAGGTAAGTAACAATGATCCTTATGTGGAAGAAGGGGGGTAGCCTGGAAAAGTTATGTATTTAAGGTATATTTCTCATATAATGATACTTTTATTATTTCCTGTTTGTTTTTATTATAAGTAAATCAGTTCACATTTAAAAACTCATTTTAAAAAACCCTTATTAAGAACCTAGGTGTTGACTTCATTTGAAGTAATTATAATCAATGACATTGGAGAACTTGGCGACTTCTGTCATAAAAGAGTCATCTCAGAGATTTCAGTTAGAAAATAGCAGTGTTGAAAGGTGTTGGGGGAGGGACAATTTATCTAGTGAAGTAAGCACTTGCCTGTTGTATTGTCAATGCTTGTCCTGCCCAGGTTCTTGACAGAGTCATATCAGCTGTCACTCCATGGAACAAAGTTCATGTCCTTATTTTAACTAAGTCTCTCTTCACAGTTTGTGTATTGAAACAAACACATGAGCAAACATCAGCACTGCAAAATATGGGACACAAACACTGATAAACTGTAAGGAGAAACAGACACAGCTGCAATTACAGTTAGAAACTTCAACACCCTGCTCTCAACAACTGACTGAACAACTAAACAGAAAATCAAGAAGGACACAGAAGAACTCAACAAGACCATCATCCAACAAGATCTAATACATTTATAAAACACTGCTCAACAACAGCAGAATACATATTCTTTTCATTTACCCATGAAATATATACCAATGTAACTATCCTTGGCTATAAAATAAATCTAAACAAAATTTTAAAACTTGAAATTATACAAAAACAATGCAGTCAACTAGAAATCAGTAACAGAAAGTTAACAAGAAAATCTTCAAACACTTGAAACTAAGCAACACAGTTCTACACAACTCATAGTCAAAGAAAAAGTCTCAAGAGAAAGAAACAAAATATACATTGATTGAACTGAATGAAAATTAAAATACAACATATCAAAACTTGTGGTACATAACTCAAACAGTGCTGAGAGGAAAATGTATAGCACCAAATGCATACATTAGAATGAAGAGAAAGTCTCAAATTAATACTTTAAACTTCTACATCAAGAACCTCAAAAGAGAAGAACAAAATAAACCCAAAGCAAGCAAAGAAAAAATAATAAAGATAAAAGCAGATCAATAACATTGAAAACAGAAAAGCTCTCTGCCAGCCAAGATGGAGGCACAGGTAGAAATGCTTCACTTCCGCCCACAACCAAAAGAAGGTTAACAACTAATTTAAGAAGGATAAACAACCACAACTGCCAGAAAATCAAATCAAACTACATGGAACTCTGACAACCAAGAGGTTAAAGAAACATTCATCCAGACCAGTACGATGGGTGGACACAGGCAGCCAGGCAGAGAGAACCCATGGCAAGGCAACAGACAGCCTGGGTAAGGTGGGGCTGGCTGACCAGGAAACTAAAGACTAAAACTTCTACCTATAAAATACTGTAGGAGGCCCTGGCTGGTGTGGCTCAGTGAACTGAATGCTGGCCTGGAAACCAAAGGGTCACTGATTCGATTCCCAGTCTAGGGCACATGCCTGGGTTGCAGGTCAGGTCCCCAGTGTTGGGGATGGTGTGAGAGGCAACCACACATTGACATTTCTCTCCCTCTTTTTCTTCCTCCTCTCCCCTCTCTAAAAATAAACAAATAAAACATTTAAAAAAAATACTGTGAGGGTTGCAAAGGCGGGAGAAACTCTCATTCTCACTAGAGAGTTCATTGGAAAGTGGAGCTAGAGCAGAGCAAGCAAGCTATTGTTCCCTCACTAACCCCTTCCCCACAGACAGCACCACAATGCAGCAAAGAGGGTTGCCCTGCCCTGGCAAATACCTAAGACTCTGCCCTTTACTACGTAATAGGTGTGCTGAGACAAAGAAATATGTCCCAAATGAAAGAATGGATCAAAACTCCAGAAAAAGAGCTAAACAATGAGGAGATAGATAACCTGTCTGATGCAGGGTTCAAAACACTGGTAATCAGGATGCTCACAGAATTGACTGAGCTCTGTCACAAAATAAAGGAAGAAATGAAGGCTACACAAAGTGAAATAAAGCAAAATATATAGGGAACCAACAATGAAGGGAAGGAAAATGGGACTCAAATCAATGTGGAACAAAAGGAAAAAATAAACATCCAACCAAAACATAATGAAGAAACAAGAATTCAAAAAAATGAGGAGGGGCTTAGGAATCTCTGGGACCACTTTAAGCACTCTAACATTCAAATCATAGGGATGCCAGAAGGAGAAGAGCAAGAGCAAGAAACTGAAAATTTATTTGAACAAATAATGAAGAAAAACTTCCCCAGTCTGGTGAAGGAAATAGACTTCCAGGAAGTCCAGGAAGCCCTGAGAGTCTCAAAGAAATTGGACCGAAGGAGGAACACACCAAGACACACCATAATTACATTACCCAAGATTAAAAATAAGGAGAAAATCTTAAAAGCGGCAAGAGGAAAGGAGAGAGTTACCTACAAAGGAGTTCCCATCAGACTGTCAGCTGATTTCTCAAAAGAGACCATGCAGGCAAGAAGGGGCTGGAAAGAAGTATTCACAGTCATTAAAGGCAAGGACCTACACCTAAGATTACTCTATCCAGCAAAGCTTTCATTTAGAATGGAAGGGCAGATAAAGTGCTTCTCAGATAAGGTCAAGTTCAAGGAGTTCATCATCACCAAGCCCTTATTATATGAAATGTTAAAGGGACTTATCTAAGAAGCAGAAGAAGATCAAAAACTATGAACAATAAAATGACAACATATTCATAACTATCAACAACTGAACCAAAAAATAAAAACTAAGCAAACAACTAGAACAAGAACAGAACCACAGAAATGGAGATCACATGGAGGATTATCAGTGGGGTGGAGGAGTGGGGATGGGGGAAAGGAACAGGGAATAAGAAGCATAATTAGTAGGCATCAAATAGACAGAGGGAAGTTAAGAATATTACAGGAAATGGAGAAGCCAAAGAACTTATATGTACAATCCATGGACATGAACTAAGAGTGACGGGTGGGAGGGAATGCTGGAGCATGGAGGGATGCAGGGTGGAGGGGGGATAAAGGGAAGAAAAAAATTGGGACAACTATAATAGCATAATCAATAAAATATACTTAAAAAACAGAAAACAAAAGAGAAAATCAGTGAAACAAAGAGCTACTTCTTTGAAAAGATCAATAAAATTAGCAAATATCTAGAAAGACTGACAAAGAAAAAAGGTACAAATTACCAATATCAAGAAAGAACCAGAGATGTCATTACATGCTGCACAGACATCTGAGGGGTACTGAGGGACACTATGAACAACTCTACACCCATAACGCTGACGACTTGGATGAAGAAAACCAACTCCACAAAAAACACAAACTACCACAAATTAGTCAATATGAAACAGATCATTTGAATAGTTTTGTAACTATCAAGGAAATAGCATTTGTAATCTTAAAACTCCCCAAAATGAAATTTCCAGCCTCACACAGTTTCACTGGAGAATTCTACCACACATCTACTAAACAGTTAAAGAAGAATTAACACCAATTCTATAAAATCACTTCCAGAAAATAGAAGAGGCAGGAATACTTCCCAATTCATTTTAGAAAGTTAGTATTGTCCTCCTGATGCCAAAGCCAACCAAACAAAAACAGTACAAAAAAAGAAATTCTCAAAACCAATATCTCCCATGAATGTAAATGTGAAAACTTTAAAAAATATTATCAAACTGAACTCAGCAAAGAATGGTACAGCATGACTAAGTGGAGTTTATTCCAAGGACGCTAGGCTGATTCAGTTTTCAAAAATCTGTTAAAGCAGCCCTGTCTGGTGTGGCTCAGTGGTCAGGCATCGTCCAGCAAAACAGCACGATTCCTGGCACCCGCAGGAGCACAAGTGGAGTTTCAGTCCTTAGATGGGCAGGCACCTGTGAGGGCAGACCAACTGGTGTTTCTGTCTCACATCAGCATTTCTCTCCCTCTCTTTCTCCCTCCTTTTCCCTATTTTTAAAAATAAATAAAATCTTTTAAAAAAAATCAATGAACGCAATTAATCACATTAACAGGCTAAAGGAGAAAATCACATGATTGTGTCAACAGATGTAGAAAAAGCATTTAACAAAATGCAACGCCCTGTACATTATTTCATTGTGTAGATACTCCACACTGCATTTACCAGTTGATCCTCGATGGGCATTGCGTCCACAGAGTAGCATCGGGGGTGGAACGCTATGCACTGAACTCCCACAGACTGAGCACACACAAGTGTCAGCACTCGGGGCAGGAACAGAACCCTCCTCCTGTGGTGACTGTGTCCCAAGATAACTGACATTTTTATTTCGAATACTATTTAATTCTTAAAAATAGTACCTGACTATTAATAGTTGTTGTTGAGGTCAGAAGAGATCTGAAGTTATTTTTCGTGTCAGGAAATCACTTGTGGCCAATATAAGTAGACCCATGTTATCTTGAAGTCTGAGTGCCCTAAAATCATTTGTACAGGGGCAGAGCTGGGGCTGTGCTGAAAAGTCAATCACTTTATCATTCAGAATAAGTCAATAAATACCTGGTATCTAAAATGACAATTGGTACTGTATTCTAAAAGATATACACATCACCTTGACCATCTCCTTGCATTGAATTATTCCAGTAAGAAACCAGGAGGACTCTCAGATAACCAAGCATTCTATAACGGTATATAAGCCTTTCATGACTGTAGCATCTCCTTTTTTCTCTGATACCTGTTATCATTTCTTTCTCTCTTTTCATTGGCTAGAGAAAAGAATACTTGAATTTTAAAATGTAAAATAGATGTTACTTCCATAGTGCACACAAAGAAAAATCCCACCCTCTTTATTCATCCTCTTCCTAGCTCTCCATATAAAAATGAGCCCCTCAAGGCTCTGACCTTTCTCTTCAAAGCCCAGTGTGTTACAAAAGAGACTTTATAGGTTGTTGAGCTCTATATTCAGATCAATTTGAACCATCTGCTTCATTTAGGATCTTTTTAAAAGAAACTTCAGATGTTTATAATTATCATGTTTATAATAAAAGATATTAGGGGAAATATACAAGTCCACCATGTTTAGACCAGAGGGGCCCTATAACACGTTAGAATATCTCAAATGTAAAGTCTTTCTGCATCCATTTCTTGCAAGGTAACACACCTTCTGGTTCAAAAAATCTGGAAATGAGTTATCCAGATGTAACACTTATTACAGACGCTTACGAAACGACTTCAATCTGATTAGCACTGAAGGGCCGCTGCCCCAGATGAAGCAACAGTGCACTCCTGACTTAACCAAACAGAGCCGCCCACTGATAACCTCCCAACCCAGGCTCAACAGGCCTTTCACCTCTCCCCTGATTTCTCTGATGATTTTTAAAAATAATTCTAAAAAAATTACCTAATAGATTACTGACAGTAGTGGCAGGGATCCATGAGGTTGGCAGGGAAGAGGAACTACAGAAACAGCCTGAGGCAAAGCCCAGATTCCACCCCCCAGCCCAAAGAGTGCAGAGTCATCAGCCATCAGCGAGGAGGGGGAAGAAACTTCTCAGGACAAAGGGCAGGGGAAATGAGGGGAAACTGATTGATCCTGTGTATGAATTATGTCTGTACCCTCCTGCTCCCATGTCATATAATGTAGGGGTAATTGTACTGTTTGTTGGGTGATTAAAATTAACAGAAGAATAGATAGGGCTTTGCTAGGGGTAGGAATTTCTTACAGCTATATAAGCTTTGGTTTAAATATATATATGTATAATTGAGGTTCTGCTTTTCTCTCTCCTCAGTGACAACAGGACAAATATAAAAGTGTATAGTTGCTGCCAGCCAGATCATAAGAGCAAAGAGTCTCTCCTCAAAGGTGGTATTTGGTCTACACAACAGATGCCCTTTGAACAGGTGCTTAAAATAAACAGAATATGAAATAAGAGCTCACATGGTAACTTTGGCTGCCTTCCTAAGTGTTCAAATAGGAAATGAACTTAGATATTAATTTCTGACCTCCTCTCCTGGGCAAGCAATGGGCCCGCAGGTGAGCATAGGAGGGTGAAGCTAGCCAGCAATCACAGACCCGGGGGCCAAAAGGGTCCAAAGCCTAAGTGTCAGTTGAGGTGACCTTGAGAAGCAAAGCATAGTTAGTATCAGTTGAACTGCTTCAAACTACAAGTAACAACACAGTGGGGAGTGGTAGAGTGGTGGTCATGTCTGTGAATTCTGAGCCAGATCTCAGTTCGAATCCTAGCTTTGTCACTTACTAGCTGTGGGACCTGCGCAAGATATTTAAGCTCTTTGTATCTTGGTTTCCTTATATTCCGAATGAAGGAAATAATAAATCTACGGGTTTATTGTAAGTCTTAACTACATGAATTCATTTAAGGTATTTAGAAGATTGCTCAAAATTTAGCTTGATATATGGCAACAAGTAAAAGAATCCCTTACACAAACAGACGTAAGCATCTGGCAAGTACTACGTCTCCTCACAGGAAGCCCAGATGGAGAGCGGTTGTCACAGCTGACTGACTGCGGAGCACCATATCGTCACAACCTCTGTCCTGCAGCCTGAATGGGGGCTTGTTTTCAGGCTGGTAGAGGATGGCTACACAGGCTCCAAACATCACGCATAGAAATAGGATGTGTGTCTGTCTCTGGCCTTCTTTTAAGAGGGACGTTCCTCCTCAGACTTCCTTTAACATATTGGCCAGAATTGATCTATCAGCAAAGGGAATGAATGGGTTACTCTTAGACCGATCAATTCCATCTCTGAAGTTGCAAGTGAGGTCAGCTTCACCTGGCTGCTTGGAAATAAGTGAAGGTCCAAATGGTGCTTGGGCTCCATCACAAAGTCATCCTGAAAGGGCGGGGGGGCAGGAACAGTAGAGCATACATACTGGATAGCCCACCAACAGTGACCACTATGACAGGGGGGACAAACAGCAAGAACTGGCTGCAAGGATGAGGTAGGATGGCATAAGAGAGTGCAAGAAGCAGAGCCCGGAGGGATCCATTTGAGGTAATTTTACCCTCTGAGAGATTGCTGTTTAGAGAGCATGGCCAAGCTTACAAATGGGGAGAAAACTGTGAGGGACACCAAATATCACCTTACTCCCTTTAGTTCTTCTTTCATGGGTGAAGAGGAATCAGATTATCCCAAACCCACTTGGAAAGCTTTAACCCATTAGGAGCATTGTAAATAAGATGTGTTGATGTCAAGAACTATGAAGGGTCTGACATTTTGCCCTACTTGCAAGCCAAGGCAGTAGTCTGCCACAAAATTGTGGAGGTTGGTGGAAGACTTGAGACTCCCGGGTCAAAGGCAAAGGACTTTATCACCCACAACAATAGAAGTAGCCAAAATACCAGCATCTGTCCTAGTTCTCCAAGCCCCAGATCCTAAAGTATGATGCAATGGGAGCCAGGTGACACCTAGACATATAAATGGGTTCCATGCAGAAGAGAAATCCTGAGCTTAGAGAGCCCAAATGTTTTACAGTGGAAAGTAAGCCTGCCTGCTCTTTGCTGCAATAGTGAACATTAGCTTTATTTTACTAGATAATAAGACCATCTATCTACACTGCCTTGGATTCTGAAAAATTTTCCCAGGAGTATGCCATCCCATTGGCCACTCTGATTAAGCTGACCAAAGAGAGACTAATCTGTTCAGTTTGTCTCATACAGCATTTAATTAAGCTACTATAAATAGAACTCCAATCAGCATGATGAGGCCAGCCAGGCAGCTGAACAAATCCCATATATCATCAAGCTCCACCTTAGAATGCCAGGGATTTTGCTTCTTAAATTTCTGCATTGATCTCTCCACGTGGTCTGCGACATTAAATGCAGGGACAGCAGCAGGTGTCAGTGATTGCACAGGCTCTGTCTTGGGCTTTGAAGAGAAAGTCTAGGGCAATTCTCTCAAACATAACAACTCTGACCAGTGAGTTGTGGCAGCTAATTTGGGGACTAATTTTGAACCTCTTGTTCTAACTGGATGACTCCTGAAATGGGGATAACTGCCCATAGGGTGTGCATGAATAACAAGTCAGTTACCTCTCTGGGAGTCTCCCCCAAGTAACCAACAGTAATTTCCTTTGGGAGAGACGTTTGCAGTTCTAAGGGCTGCATGATCTACCTGGGATGTTTCTCTGAACACTTGAAGATTTCTTATGATCATTGCTAAGTTGCCAGTCACTGTTTTTTCAGAGGGCAGGAAGATTAGGGCCTGCAGTCCATAAAAGCAGTATGGTCCCATCATGCCCATGAAGAAGAAAGTGCTGTTTATAATGGGCGGGTGTCCACAGGTAGGACCTATACCATTTAGGGGAGATGTTGACATGCCTCCAACATAAACTCCAGGCCAGGTATGCTTTAAAATTCCCAGCTGAGTTTAAATGGTTCAATTTAGTCTTTGTTTTTAGATCTGTCCAAGGGCAGCCAGTCCAGCCTGTCCTGTTTGTCCACACCGCCAGCTGGTGTCCTTTGCTCATTGAGGGCAATGACTTGGCGATACCTCGGAGAATAGGGCTGGGGAAGACTGTGGGATGCATGGAGCTGGAACATCAACTGCTGTTTCTGATTGACTTCTCAGTAAAGCTGGGGGAGCTGGTGCTCAAAATCAAAGTCAGAGCCAACTAGCAGAGAATCGGCGGTCAGTTGAATCTAGGGCACTTACAATGGTTTGGTAAAAACTTACCAGTGTGATTCTGAAAAATGAAGATTGTCTGCCCTCCACTGCTTGAACATGGGTGCATCCAATTTCAGTGTCTATAGTTTCATCATTTTTTGAGGTCATCCCTGAAGCACATTCAGGCTTTTTATTAAGAGAAAAGGTGCAAGTGTGACTTGGACGCTTTTATAAAAGTCATAGACCTCCCATTGTGACCTCCACACTCGCCTGTGTGGGCTACTGTAGGGGGACATCGTGACTGTGTCCTCAATCAAGTGGCAATTATTCTTATGATCCAGGACCGACCCAACTAGAGACTCCTGGCAGCAGAACCAGAACTAAGTTTGAATCTTCCAGGCCCCATTGTGGCTGGGCTGCCATCTGGAAGGTGTACCAGCCGGGCCTGCCATTAGGGGAGGGAGAAACATCACACCCAGGACCGGTCAGGGAGGAATCTCAGATTTTCACAATAGTCTACCACCTCCCACCCTTTTGTCTTGATTATTACCCAAACAGCAGCCAAAGGAAAATGATATTTTTCTGGGCACAGCTGCACTCAGTGATTAAATGGCCTTATTAAAAGGCATGGACCAAGAGAAGCTGAGGAAAATTGGGTCAGAAATTTTTTTAGTCCATTTTTAAGGAGGCCAGTCCAGTGCCAGGTGCCTGTAGACAGCAGGGAGCGTGGAAGGTCCATCTAATTAGTATCTGTGCTCTCAGAAGCTGAGGCAAGGGTGTGGGCCAGGGGAGGAAGGGCTGGGGGATCAGAGGGAGAGAATCCCTGCAGGCCAGTCTCCCTCAGATAAGGAGCACTTGTCTTTTGAGAGGGAACACAGTGGTCTGACACTGAAGTCTGAGCTCATTGCAAAGTCTCATCTTTCTTTGCTGTGTTCTCTGTGAATGTGTTTCCCCTGGCATCTCAGGAGACTGGCACCTGAAACAGAATTACGATAACCTTGTACTTCAACAGGTCCTAGCTAAATCCATATCTCAACATGTCGCCCCTTCACATATGTGAGACAACATCTATCTTGAAGATGTTCATCGTGGCCCTCCCAAGTCTTCTCTCCTTGAGGTGAAACACTCTCTATTTCTTATCATTTTCCCTCCAAAGAGGTTGCTTTTATATTCTTTATCATTTAGCTCACTCTCTGAAGTAGTTGCATGATGTTCCATAAATACTTGATGAATGCATGAATTCATTTTCTAGGAGCTAATCTCGAAGCCAGGCCAATGGCCTTGTTTTATGATTTCCATTCTTCTTCACCTGTCTCAGGACAATTGGAAAAATTAAAGTTAAACCGGCTATAAACGATTTCATCGTATGCTCTCAGTGGTTCTCAACCCAGGAGAATTCTGAGCCTCTCCACTGCCCACTTCCACCATCAAAGTGATGATCACAATTTCCATTTTTTACATTAAAATGAAATTTTGTCGATAGTTCTTACTTTGCATTTCAAATTTACACAAATTCACATGTCGGCTAAACTGTGATTCTTCCGGGACTCACCAACAGTTAGGACAGCAGGAGAGCCCACTTCTGCACGATTCCTGGGACAAGGGGCATTATCGCTGCGCTGGTTTTCCCAGTTCCGTGGTGCGCCACATGAGGGCGCCGGAAGACTCCTGTTGAAAACAAGCGACGCTTTTGGTTTTGTTTAAATTGTACCAAAAAGAGTCGGAAGATGGTGCCAAACGATTTCTTTTGAAAACCCAAGAGGTCAATTCTTCCTTCAATTTTTCAGTTATTAAGAAAATAATAGTATGGTTACCATATTCAATTAGAACAATACAACACATGGGTCAAGTGTAAACATTTCAATTCAGCATAGACCAAATCTCTTTCTCTCTTCTAGATCTTAGTCACTGGAAAACTCCTGTGACTGTAAACAGCCCCATCGCTTTGGACGGATGGGGTTCTTGGGATGTGCTGTGAAGAGCCCCGATTTCCTGTTTTGATAGATTCCTGTGATGAAAGAGCTGCTTTGGTGACGCCTTTCTTTTTCATGACAAGTTTCCACCTGGGCAAATGTGAGACAACTCCGGCAGCACAGCAGCAAGGCTTTCTGGAGTCCTGGCCTTTGTTCAAAGAAAAGCTCAAAATATGATGTTAGACAATCAAACGGGGCCTTGGTCTACCAAAACCTCACGTCCCACCCCTGTCTCCTGCCGCGGAGCTAATCCTCTGAGCCCCTGGGCAGAGCCCGAGCAGCTGCACAGGTCAGCAGCCCTCACTCCCACAGCTGGTCCGCCCGGGAGGTGTGGAGGGACCCAGCGTGGGGCGGAGGGGGAGTGCCTCATTTTTGAGAGTGTGATATCACAGCCCCGGAAACAGGGACTGGGGGTCTTTCAGATGTTCCATGGAACTATTCGAGTAGTGATAATTCCTTGGAAATTGTTTTCTCAACTTATTTCGCTTTCTGCCTTTCTTACTTAGGGAAAGGGCAGCTGAACAATAATAATGGAAAGAAAACCCTTAAGTCTGGAACCAAAGAATCCCAATTTTGTCCCATCAGAATGCTGGGAAGAGTAGACTAGAACAGGGCGGAGGGTGAGAAAAAGAAGGAATGGGGGGAGGGGCGATGATCGGAGGACCCCTCTGTGCAGGCAGTACCCGGCCACCCAGCGCCAACTCATTTAATCCTTCTATGAACTTAACCGGTTTGGTGTTTTTACCTTCATTTGACAGATAGACCAACTGGGAATCTGAGAAGTTTTGTTGTGTTTGTTTTTTCAGGAACACACCACTAGTATGGGGTGGAATCAGGAGTCAAACCAAAAGCCTAAGAAATAAGTATTTGGAATTTTAATAAAAGCTGACAACGAACGAACCGTCCCCAGCTGTTATTATTTACTCTGTGGTGGTGGTTGTCCGAGGAACACGGACGATTTGCTCTCTGTCGCTTTGTCTGCAGGGGCAATGACCCCAGAGGATGAGGATGCGGGTTAGGCTCTGGGCAAGGGAGCGGACTCGCCTCCTTTCTAAGGAGGTTCAGGACGCTGGGTGGTCTGCAGTCTAGAGCAGAAGCTGCCTCCAGGCTCTGGGCCATGGCCTACCTGGTGACAACTTCCTGGCTTCCTCCAAGGTGGTAGCTTCCCTCTACTGTTTATAGATATGTTATAAAAAGAAAGTGCTTGTAAACTCCAGCGCATGAACAATCTAATTAAAATAATTAAAGTAATAGCTTGTGAAAAAAGCACTAAAGCTAATTATTATAGAGTAGCTGTGTGGGAAGACGAAAACTGCAGGCATTCTTCTTCTCCAAGTGGCCCAGAAAAACAGTTTGCCGGGCCTCTTCTGAGGATGTGGCTCCTCCCTCCACCGGAGATTCAAACTCTTCTGCTTCTCTTCTCAGTGTTTCCGGGCTTTGTTTGTTGTTTTGTTTTGGCAGCAGCTGTGCGCGAGTGACCCTCCAATTTTTCTCACTCCATATTGTCCCTTGTAGTCAAGCACTGGACTTTTTTCTTTTTAAATCAAAGAATCGTGAAAGTTCAGAATCTGAGAACCTCTGCACCGATAGTAAAGTGACCCACAGGATGAATGACTCAATTTGCAAATGTTTCTACTTGATGGGTAGCCAGCTTTTGCTTGAGCATCTTTTAGTGACAAGAAATGATAGCTGTGGCTGTTCGGACTACTGTCAAATACTCTTTTTTGTTTTAAGCTGTATTCTGTCCCTTTAATGTCCCACTACTGCTTATTTTATTCTTTGGGGCCATGGAGAATAAGAAACATGCCTCTTCTAAATATTTGAGGGCATCTTGCCCTGGTTGGTGTAGCTCAGTGGACTGAGTGCTGGTTTGCAAACCAAAGGGTCACTGGTTTGATTCCAGGTCAGGGCACATGCCTGTGTTTCAGGCTGTGTCCCTGGTTGAGGGTGCGTGAGAGGCAACCACACATTGGTGTTTCTCTCCCTCTCTTTCTCCTTCCTTTCCCCTCTCTCTAAAAATAAATAAATAAAATATTTTAGCCCTGGCTGGCGTAGCTTAGTGGATTAAGCGCGGGCCTGTGAACCAAGAGATCACGGTTCGATTCCCAGTCAGGGCACATGCCTGGGTTGCAGGCCAGTTCCCAGCAGGGAATGCACAGAAAGCAACCATACATTGATATTTCTCTCCCTCTCTCCTTCCTTTCCCCTCTGAAGATAAATAAATAAAATCTTAAAAAAAATAAAAATAAAATATTTTAAATAAATAAATAGTTGAGGGCATCTGTATGTCAGCTCATGCCTCCCAGCTCCAGCACCAAGCCTACTAGGTGGTCCCACCCCCCGGAGTGGAACACCAGTTGAAAAGTCCTAGGAGAGGTGTTTACCTGAAATGGCTAAATGCAGCCCCATAGACGGGAAGACCAGATTTTTAGCTAAGAGGAGCAAAGGTCACCTCAGAAGGGAAATGGGGTGAACATCAAGTTCAAAGGTAGAACAGAGACCAGACAAAGGATATCAGACAGTAAACTCATTAGCTCAGAAGGTCAGGAGTAGATGTGAAATAGGTCCAGATAGGCAGTTCAGAACTTAGACCATAAATAGTAAATTATTATAGGGGCTCCCTTTTACCTAGTGATTCATTTGTATCCTGTGTCCACTCAGGGCTGACACCTTCAGGGAAACACCGGTAGTTCTTCATTTCTTCATCACATGACAGGCTATTGAAACTGCCTTTATGATCTGTTCCAGGACCTCGCTGAACATCTCATCAAATAACTGGTCTTTAGTTGGGAGGATCCACCCGGCATTTGAGCACGGCCAGAGGCTGAGGGGACGGAGCAGTGGAGGAGTTGGTGCATCTGGGAAAGAGGAAGGAGCTCATTGATGAAACATCATCCAGCAGGAGCCTCGAGGAAATGTTGAGTGCGTATGTTTGGAAAGGACTAGGGATTCTGTGTCCTTGAAAACAGAAGGGGAGGTTATGTGGAGAAGGAATGGAATACGTTTTCAGTAGAAAAAAGGGAAACTGAAGGAGAAGTAGGCTTTCCCACCATCTCTGAGAGAGAACCAGCCTAGTGGGTCTGTGGTCTTAGAGTGTAAAACCTTTGAAAGGAGAAGATGTTGAGGAAGTAAGAAAGATGTGTGTTCTAATCCTCGGACTAACCACAGTTTATTCCTGGCCATAGTTACTGTTACTTTTCACGCATTATCTCGTGTGACTTTTGGAATAATCCTTAAGATAGGTTCTGGTAAAACCCTATTTTTGAGCTGAGGCAACCCGCACAGAGAAGTCTACCACTACAGACCTGCACCTCAGATCCCGGTTGTCTCGCTCTAGAGTCCCCTTCTGGAGCACCTCACCTCCCCCATGGCTCCTTTCCAGCTGGCACTCCCACCAAGCCCTGCGCTGGATTCCTCAGTTTCCCATGCCTGGCCCTGGGCCTTCTCAGAGTTAACAAATAACATTTGAAGAACATGTTGATGATACCAATACGTATTTATTTACCAGCCTCCTCTATAAAAATAAATGTCCAAAATCCACTTCGAGGATTTCAATTGAAGTAACTTTTCTTAAAATTAGATTGTTTTATTTTCTGAACTCATACCTATCTGGGCATTTGGTAATGTCATCCCGGTACATCTAGCAATTTTCTGTTTCTTCCCTAGTCCATTTCTAGAAATGTGCGAGATTTCCTTGACTCTGATTTCCCCTAGTATCTCTGTCTTCCCAAAGAGTCATCGGAACACTGCATTAAGGAGCATTAATCTCTGCAGCATTTTCTTCCCATTCAGGAGTGGCTCTCCTTGAGTCATCTTAATTTATCGGAGGGAAATTCCTAATTGTTCTTAATTTATCACTCTTCTGACACTGTTTCCATTTCTGATGCACTTTATTGGCTTCAAGAAAGCAAGATTAAGAAAAAAACTAAAAGTAAAATGAAATCTAGTTCAATTTTTCAAGTTCCTTCTCACCTACGGTCACTTCAAGGTATTTAAAGAATCTTTTATTGTTGCAGCTTTTCCTAAGGCCAGCCTTCCATCACTGCCTACTTTAGATTTTCTCAGTTCACTTTTACACCCTCTTAGTATTGTTTCAAAGTTCTCCCACCCCTACGCTTAAAAAACAAACAAACAAACAACTTTTTACACATGCCGGCTCCATTTTTCCCCTGGTAACTTTTGGTCATCCTTTTTCATTTCTTAGTTTGAGCAGTTCATTCATTTCCTGCGCCCAGGATTTCTAAGGATCCTTAATTTGCCTTGGTACCCACTTTGCCCCCTCAGTCGGCCCTTTGTAATGGTATCTGGTCCCTCTAATCCTGTTTGGCACCCTCATCTACTTTGTAATCATCTCGCCTTCTGTTCCAGAGCTCTGCCTGCCCTGGGTCGTCCTTCTGCTTGCTTCACCCAGGATTTTTACACCTTGGTTAAAGTTCAGCTTCCTCTTAGCTTTCTTGCCAATTTATTTTTAAGAATGAGTCAACAACCATTTTATTTTGGACTCACAGTAAGTCTTTTTCTCTTGTATCCATAATCATGTGTGATAAACACATTGAAAATTCTTATTTTCATAAAACAGCTGTCTTTTTTTCTATCACCTCCTACTACTTACAGGACATCTCATCCCCTGTAGGTCTTTTTGACAGCCATAGAAATTACTTTTAAACAACTTTATAGGTTTTCTTTTAAAAATTATTTCATTTTTATGAATGCCTTTTTCCTTAAACTATCTATAATTTCTACTTAATACTTGTGCTGTAGATGTTTCTTATGGATTCTGATGGAGATATTTTGCTTACTGATCCAAGCTTAAAGTTTTGCCCTTTTTAGGGGTGGGGACCAGGTTTTTCTAAACTAATCATAAAGTCATTCTTACCTGGAATTCATAATATGTGTGTAACAGTCTCGAAGAACTGTGCAGATAAAGATAGCTGCCTAGGAGCTTGGCACTCCGAGGTATGAAAGAGTTAAATTATGAGCCTCAGCATCCGAACAATACGGCCCGACGGAACCGAAAGCAAGCCAGCATTCCAGAGTCACTTCTCCCGACTCCTCTCAGGCCCCGCCCACAGGCCTCTTCTGTTGCTGGCTGGTTTCCTCTGATTGTAATTCATTCTGTATTCCTTCCTGCTCCTCTGTCTTGGCTAATTGTTCTTTTCCCACACTGCTGGGTTTTAATTTCCTCCAGTTATCGCCTTATCACCAATGTCTACACCTCCTTCACTCTTTCTGCCCTGTCTCCTCTCCCCACTTTCAGAGACACTGGGACTAGTGCTTAGTTTCCACTGTACCTTGGTTTGCTGATCACTGAAATGGGAGCGTTATCTCTCCCTTTCCTTCCAAGGCAGCTGCATCAACACCCAGTCAGTCCAGCCCTGGCCAGGCAGCTCTGTTGGTTAGAGCTTCATCCTGATACGCCAAAGTGGCAAGTTGGATCCTTGTCAGAGTACATACAAGAATCGATCAATGAATGCATAAATAAGTGGAACAACAAATTGATACCCCCTCTCTCTTTCTCCCAAATCAATAAAGAAGAATTAAACACATGAAAAACCCAGTCATTCTAGGACAGTCTTACCAATCAATGATGGACATGCTGAGGTCTGTCATTATATAAGGAATATTCCAATGAGTTTCACTAGCAAAGCTGGAAGCTGAAAGAATATGTCATCCTTTTTGGTCCTGTTTCCTCTGGTTTTTAACTTAGCAAGAGAATCCAGCAATACAAATCCTAATTTTTCTGTGTGTTACATTCACTTACATGAGCAATTTTCTCCATGTTCTAAAAATTTGGATGACATTTTGAGCAAAAGCACTCTCTTTTCTTTAAGAAAAAAAATTTCTTCCTAGCCATGTATCTTCACAACATGGTGTTGCCTTAGGAACTCCATCTAAGACTCACAAACCAAGTTTATGCAGGTTAAGAGGCGAATCTTAACTTTTTAAAATTGCAACCCATGTTTTCCGAAAATCTATTGCCACTACTACACTGAAAGAGTAATCCAATACTAAATGTAGAGGGATTTATCGCTGATGTAAACAAGGGGAGACACCACTCAAGCTTGCTATTGTTTTGTTTGGTTTTATTTTGCTCTTGCAAATTTGCTCCTTTTTCCTCATAGCGCCTGGGGGATGGGGAAGTGAACCCTCCTCCGACCGAGGAGGTGGAGTGGAGCCTTTGTTTTAAGACCGAGGTTCTGATTACACCTGACAGGGCTGAAATCTGATTCCCACAGAGCTTACTCGCACCTTATCTTCTTCCCCCAGTGATGATTACGGCAGGAATGCAGCAAAAGTCGACACTTGGATTCAGTCAGTGTACTGCTGAGTATGATAACAAAATCAAAGTTCATTTTTTTTCCTTGAAATCAGCTCCAGGGGGAATTCTCCCTTCCATCTTTTTTTATATTGGCCGACACAGCAAGTTTTCTTCTCAAAGCTAAATCTGAAGGTTCCTGGCTGAGATTCTCATAGTTCAAGAATAATCACATTTAATAAAAACTCTGCCTGAGAAAAAGACCCACATAACCTGAGCTGTAGCAATGATTTTGTGGTATTTGGATTCAGGTCTGTAAAAATATTTGGACACCAGATGGTGAATTGTTAGGTGCATTTATCCCAAACTAAAGTTAAAAAAAAATTTCTCACACACACATGGCCAGGGGAAAAATCATCATGATTTTTTTTCCAGTCATGTTGCGTGAGTAATGGTAAAAGCAACAGCTAAAACAATAAGATTACTGTGTTGAATTCTTAATATGTTGTCAGGAATAAAGACTTCAAGTAGTGCTGAAAATATTTTCTCCTCTGAATAATGCATGCCTTAAGTACGACTCACTTTGACAGCTTACCAAGTGTACATATTTTCAAATAAACAAAATCATCCTGCTGGTGGAGAAAGCTGTAAGGGGTGACCTATCCCCTACCTACCTACACAGGACTGGTCTGGGAAGGAGCCAAACCAGACACGGAGCCAACAGCCCAGGGCCTCGTCTTTAATCCAAAATAACTTTTTCTCTGCGGGTTGGTTTTGTTTTTACCAGTCAATTCTCAAGTCTCTACTCTAATGGGTGGGGAGGCGCAGGATGGATAAACCAAGCAGGATAATAGAAAACTAAATTTATATTTCACTGCGGAATATATGATATGTTTGTGGGAGGGTTGTTATCTATGTCACAAGGTGGTCACGCTCCATGGGGCTTTGGCTGTGCATTTGTTGTTTGTGTCAGAGCGAACGGGAACTGTTTTCTGAAGGAAATACGGCTCTTGCCCACGGGTGTGCCTTCGGCTGCCTCTTTACAGACGTAGGGCTATGGAGGCACCTGACCTGGTTAGGAACCCTCATTTTCACAAGTAGATGCCAAGCTCTTAGGTGTAGATCTGCGGCTAATCGGAAGCATGGAGTTTCAACAGGTTAGGTCCCTGCCTAACAATTTATTCCCGATTTCCCTCTGCTGCTTGAAGCATATCAAAACTTCATTGGAGAAAATAAGACTTATGGAAGAATGCAGTTCATTGTTTCTTTCAGATATTTTACAGTTAATTCCTGAATGGAGTCATATAATTAAAGAACTTCATTTTGAACTGTATCATTTGTTCCCTCCGAGGACCTTTTGAGGATGTCCCTTTGCTGTTAGGCCCTAAATTAAGGCTCCGTAAGTGACACTGTAAGAAACAGCTCTTGGAAACTCTCTTGCTTTAAATGTTATCCACGACACCAGTACCCCTTTTGAGAATGCGTGATAGAAATGTTTTTCAGGTCTTAAATCCCCTGAGCTCCTGGTATGTATCGTCAAACATCGTGAGTACTACGACTGGTCTGGTTCCTTCGCTGCTCAGAGCTGTACCTGTGGTCCTTCTTTAGTGGCTGCTGGAATCCTAGGGTTGGAATCTCTGTGTAGTGGCTTTATTTCTTGTTTTGCTTTACTATCTTTTTTTCTTTGCTGTGATTTATCTCTTTTGTTTCAATTATAGCACATGATTTTTGTAAGTCGCCTGAGATGTCTTTGGAAATGAGGCAGGGACTAAATGGATCAGTCTTATGGTATTTCTAAGCAAACATCAACAAGAAAATATTCATGGAAATACCCCTGAAAGTGTGAATGATTATTGGGGTAAATTCAAGGAGGTTTTAATTACCCCAGATAATCAAGAATTTGATATACAATGACAGCTATTGTAATTTGAGGCACAGGGGAAACTGAAGGACATGTTGATTTCATACTCGAAAAGGAAGTAAAACTCTGTTGGGTAGGACTCGCCTGCTGAGAAAACCAAGACTCACAAGAAGTTACAGAGGTACCATCTGACCCTTCACTGGGTGGAAGCTGGTCCTGAGGGGGCTCATGGGGCCACAGTTGGAAGTCAAGGCCTACTTCCTCTGGAGGGAAGGGCTACTCTGCCAAAACAGTGAAGCAGGGAGGGAATTCCTTCCTCCTAATGTAATTTAATGCTTCTTTCTCCTTTATTTTTCTTGTTTATCATTATTACTATTATTATTGTTGTTGTTATTATATATACAAGCCAACTATAACTTGATCCTTATTTCTACTGAAATAGTGATATATGATATTCATATCTACATGATAATGAAGCTTACTTATGAAGAGAAAGTCTATCAAATGCATTCAACAATGTGCCTAGCACTGAAGATAAATGGATAAGCCAGAATCTCTGTTCTCAAAGAGCTCACCCCTTTTTGGCCCTTTTTGTTTTTTAATTTATTCACACAGTATTTGCTGAGTATTGGAAGGGACAGCTACAAGAATTATTGTGGGAGGGTACTTGAGTTGCAATAATTTGGGAGCATCCCACCCGAGGAAATAGCATCTGGACTGAGACCTGAAGGATGAAGAATTGGTTCAGCGACCATCGATGGAAAAGGAACGTGCTGAGCTGTTGGAACAGTGTATGCAAAGTCCTGAGGTGGGAAAGAGATGGCCAGGACAGCTAGAGAGCAATGAAGGAGGGCCAATGTGCATGCGATAAGGTGACAAGGTACCAGGTGAGGTCATCCTGCAGAAAACATTTCCTCTTCTCCCAGAGAGACACGCACAGCCCTTTATCTCCCCCAAGTCTTCGCTCTAGCTACCTTCTCAGTTTGACCTACCCTGCCACTTCCATCTAATGTAACAACAGCCCCCTTGCTTTTAGTACTTCCTTTTGCATCTATCACTTTCTAACATAGTATAATGCATTATCTATTTATTATGTTTCTTGTTTGTGCCCTCAGCCCCTCCCATGGGCTCCAGAAGTCAGAGATTCGTGTCTGTGTTGTTTAGTGATGTAATCCCCAACATCTAAAACAGGGCCTGGCAAGTGGCAGATCCTCAGTCAGTCACTGTTGAATAGAATGAAATTAAAAGGCAATAAATATTTTAAGCAGGGATATGAATATATTTATATTTTGAAAGGTAATTCTGGATGCTGAGTGAAAAGAATCCAAAAGACACTTTTCTGAATTGCTCTCAACTCCTAAATCTTAAACCAAGACTTGGCCAGGAAGATATTAAGCTTCTTTCTTTTCCTTTTACAATCACCCAGATGGAGAAACAAACAACATGGGTATTATGGAGGCTTTAGGTGTATAGGTGAGATGCACAGAAGGGAAAGCTAACTGCCCTATCAAGTCAGGTCAAGCCAGAAGCACAGACTGCGTGCCTGCCTGCCAACAAAGCCCAAAATAACTGGGATCGATTAAAGCACAGGTTACAAATGTGTGTTCGTGTCTTGATTCTTTTTGCTGAGGCTTGCTACTGCCTCAAGGAAGAAACTGTTTATTTTCATATTAGATTTTTTTCAGGTTCCACTCAAAAGCAAAGCAATTTGTATAGGTTAACTCTTTTTAAAGAAGTCTATTGAAAGAAATTGCCTCAGGATGGGACACTTATACTCCATTAAGAGAAGATTTATTGGTTACACAGGCTTAGAAAGCCTACTCTAGGCTGATTCATTCATTCGACAAATATTTATCAAACATTTTCTAGACATAAGGCCTTGCTGAGGAGTTAAAGGTGCAGTTCTTACAGAGATTCCTTACACAGCTTATCTGCTGGTTGAGGAAATGACATATGTACACAAGAAGTTGAATGCAGTCAGCGACACAAACTGTGGCCGGAGGCAGTTTGTGAGTAACAGCTGCACAGTGGCGGAGCCCAGAGGTGCGGCAGAATCACTCCCCAAAGCCAGTCTGAGTAGTTAGTGCTCACTACCTCAGTCACACAGTAAAGAAAAATGTAGTTTTTCCAAAGCTGAGTGTACTACATTGAAAAAAAAACTGGCCATTATTCTGAGAATATGTCTTTTGAGTTATAAAAGTTTTTCCTTAGTAAGTTGATTTTGATGGTGCTTTAAAAAAGTATTTTTGGCAGAATAAAAACTTGACAATCCTGTATTCGATTTTGCTAGTATTTTGAAATGTCTTTCTGGTCCATGAAAAGCAGAAATTGCTGCTATTCGGGCAAGCAGGATGGACAGGAGGGGGCTTCATTGACGGAGCGGGATAAACTGGGTGGGATTTTGGTGGTCAGACTGGATGCATACAGACATCCTGTATTAAGTCTCAGCACACATTTGTTTAGTTGAATTAGGCCATACTTTGTGCAGAGCTGATGTGAACGAAGCTGCAAGGTGAAAATGGGGACAGCCTGCTTGGAGTCTCCTTCTGTGTGTATGGGTGACTTTTGGGAAATAAATTTGAAGAGTAAAATTGAGGCAGATTATGGACAGCCTTGAATATCCCAGTAAGGAAATAGACCTAAGAGAAGTGCGTAGCATTTTAATGGACAGTTTTAAAGTGAAAAGTAACATGAAGGAATATCAATTTTAAAAGATTAATCTTAATGTAAACTATGGACTTCAGACAATAATGATTGGCCATTGTAGGTTTATCAATTGTAACATATATACCACTATAGTAGGGGTATATCTCTAGTGGGGAAAGTTGTGCCTCTGTAGGGGAAAGGGGCACAAGGGGACTCTGAACTTTCCACTCAACTTTTCTGTGAAACTAAAATACTCTTAGAAATAAAGTCTGTTAAAAAGCCAAAAAGATTAATCTGACAGCCGAATGCCAAGTGGATAGGAGTGGGAGTATCCTGCAGAGAGAGTTCTGAAGCGTACACAGTTTGGGGAGTCTTCCAGGAGAAGGAATGTAAAGTCACAAGTACAAAACTAGGTACAAGCAGTTGAATGGGTCTGTCTATGCAAGCAAGGTGTCCTGGAGTTTAAGATTTATTACCAAGTGGCAAATCCACCATGGAAGGGAATGACTCTAAAGACAGAGAACCTAGTCAGGAAGCAATTGTAACATCCCAGACCCGAGAAGGGCTGTGAACAAGGTGTCAGCAAAGAACATGGAAGACAGTGAATGAGTGTAGGCATTAACAGGCAGGTTATAGTTGACCCTTGCACAATGTGAGGGGTTGGGGTGCCGAGTCCCTATATGGTTGAAAATTCATGTATAACTTTTGAGTCACCCCAACCTAACTACAATAGCCTACTGCTGACTGCAAGCCTTACTGATAACACACGTAGTTGGCTAACACATAAATGTGTTATATGTAATATATTCTGTCTCCTCACAATAAAGTGAGCTAGAGAAAAGAAAGTGTTATAAAGAAAGTCATGAAGAGGCCCTAATTGGTGTGGTTCTGTTGGTTGGGCATCATACTGCAACGCTAAAGGCCGCCAGTTTGGTTCCAGGTCAGGGCACGTGCCTGGGCTGCGGGTTCGGTCCTGGTGGGGGCGAGTACGGGAAAGAACCCATCAGTGTTTCCCTCTCACATTGATGCTTCCCTCCCTCTGTTTCTCCCTCCCTTCCCCTCTTGCTAAAAATAAATAAATAAAATCTTAAAAAAATAAAATCTTAGGAAAAGTACATTTACAGTATTTATTGGGGAAAAAAATCCATGTATAAGGGACCCATGCAGTTCAAACCTGTGTTGTTTAAGGGTCAACTATATTGGGAATTGGAGGGGAGGCAGGCAACAGCAGAGGTGACTCCAAGGTTTGGCCAGCCGGGTGATAATTGCACTATAGTCAGAAATAAGGAAGTCAGCACTGACTGGTGTGGCTCAGCAGGTTGGGTGTCATCCTACAAAGTGAAACGTCGCTAGTTCGATTCCCAGTTGGTCAGTGCACATGCCGGGTTGCTGGCCAGGTCCCCCCAGCTACCAATCAATCAATGTTTCTCTCCCTCTCTTTCTCCCTTCCTTCTTCTCCCTCTAAAAATAAAGTAATCAAATCTCTTTAAAAAGAAAAGAAATAGGGAAAACAGGATAGAAAACTTTTGGGGGGACACAGAAAAATCGGTGTGCGTTTTCTCAGGGTTGGTGGCAGCACGTTTCTGAGGAGGTTGGAGGCAGTTGGCAACAGTTCCCCAGTGCCAGGCCCAGCCTCTCCCTGGAAGCGAGGGGCGTGAATGAGATTTCTAAGCCAGATAATTGAGTCTGACAGAGCAGAGTCCTCAACAGGAGGAGGTATTCAATTGTGTGACATTTTCAATTCTGTCCTGGGCCCCAAGAAATCATAGAGGAATAGGAAATTGTATTATTTGCTCCAAGAATCCAAGTAAAGACAGGAAGCCGTGATTGCTGGTTACCTTTTCTGGGAGTGGCCCAGAGGATGTTTACAGGAAAGATTCCTCTCTGCCCTCTAACTCTTTTAGAATAGAAATAGGACCTCCAGGGTGGAAGTCCTGGGGGACAGAGCAGATACAAATAATAGAGGACCAAAAGGGAACTTCCCCAGAGGCCAAGCACCCTTGCACAGCCCTCAAAAAGAAAGGAAAAAAGCAAGGGAGGGGGTGCGGGATTCTCCCTTAATGTGGGGTTACATCTCTCTTCCTTTTGCACCCCACCTTCTTCATTTTCTCCGCTTTCCTAAATTTCCTTCCGTCACCTAAACAAGAATATTCAATGGAAGTGAGGTTAGGGAGATCCTGTATAATAAATGTTTTTCCCCAGTTGTAAGTTATTTTAAAAGACTAGCCATCATCACTATTATTATGGTTTATTCAGGTGAATCATAGTTTTATCAAGGACACACCTAAATTGATAAGAACTAGAGCGATGTTTGGCCTCTTCTAGTGCTTGGTAGAGTTGTAGAGTTGGCCTCAAATGCCAGGATACAAATCTTGCATCTCACTCTCTAGTGGGGTAACTATGGCCAAGTTATCTGTTCTCTTCATCTGAGCAGTGGAGATAACAACAGCACCTCTGTGTAGGGTGTTGTGAGGATTGCAGGAGGTAGCCACAGGAGGTAATCAGCAAAGCCCTTAGAGAGGCTCTAAGTATGCAGCGGGTCCAGATCTGGGGGATCTGAAGATTACACAACTTTGGGGTGCTCTTTAACAAAAAAGAAGACAAGTCTTACATTGGCAAGTTTTATATGGACATATGACTCTGTGAATACATTGCTAAGGCTTCCTTCAGGGTCTGGGAAGGGCTTGTTAAAGCGAGGGGTACTGAAGCTTAAATTTTATCAGCTTCAAGGTAAACCCACCTCTGAATAAATGTTCAAAATAGATGTTAGCCTTTGCTGTTATTTATTTATGTACTTGAAAATGTTTATGGAGCACTTTACGTGCTGGCTGTGAGCTCCCACTAGGTAGTGGGGGTGGTTGCACATCTGGAAATGCTATGCCCTGGCCAGAGGGAAGGTCATTAAATATCAAAGCAAACCGAACTTCTTATCTAAAGAATGTGCTTTGATTTGACAAAACATCCCAAAGCTAATACATGACTGCAAAACACGCTGCAGGCCTCCTTAACAGAAACGCTGCACCAGTGGAACAGAGGAACTTTTTGTGGTCATCATTTTTACTTTTTTCTTTAAAAAAGTTATGGTAAAATGTACACAACTTAAAATTATCTTAGCCATTTCTAAGTGTACAGTTCAGTTGTATTAAGTACCATATAGCCATACTATTTTACAACCGTCCCCACCATCCATCTCTAAAACGCTTTTTACCTTACAAAACTGAAGCTCTGTGCCCACCAAATGACTAACTGTCATTTCCCTCTCCCCACAGCCCCTGCAAACCACCATTTACTTTCTATCTCTATGATTTTGACTACTTAGAGTAGTCAGATACTCTAAGAGTATTTGTACCTTAAATGTGTAAGTATCCCCTTCAGAGTACCACATATAAGTGAAATCACAGAATTTGTCTTTTTGTGAATGGTTCTATTAGCATAATGTCTTCAGGGTCACCCATGTTGTAGCATGCATTAGAATTTCCTTCTTTTGAAGGCTGAATAATATTCCAGTGTTATACCATGTATACAGCACATTTTGCTCATCGATTTATCTGCTCATGGATACTTGAGTTGCTTCTATGTTTTAGCTACTGTGAATAATGCTGCTGTTAAACATGGATATAGAAGTGGCCGTTATTTTAATGTTTCCTTAGAACAGTTGCATCCCCACAATCACTTACTAGAATGTACTTGGATTATCACTGTCCTTTGTTCACAAGTGAATTAAATAAAGCAGTCAAATGCCCATGAGTCAGTAATCAAAATTAAATTCTTCAGCATGGTTGACCCCATCTCTCGTCGCCATGGGCAAGGACAGTGGGTCAGTGGAGCACTGATCTAGGACTTAGAAGATCTGGGTCCTGGTTCCAGCTGTGCAGTGAGTGTCCGCTCCTTACACGATATCAGGGCAAATCCTTTCATCTTGCTGGGCCTCAGTTTCTGCACCTGTCTTGTGAGTGATTTGAACTAGAATTTCCTTTCTTGGATGATCAGCTCAGCCTGTGACTTGGGAAATTCCCCATTGCCAGGCAAACTGGGATGACTGGTCACCCTCCCTTCAGCAAGCACTCAAATCTGACACCAGTTTTTAAAACGTTCTGGATTACATGGTGAAAGGCTGTTTGATCTCTTCCCCATCCCCCCAGGAAATATCAAAAGGGAATTCAGTAGCTCAGTAAGGCCGGGACAAAATTCCAAATGTGTAATTTTTAACAGGGCTTTTGGGAAAGCGTTGAGTTTAGTTCCTGTTAAGAAGTCATCCTTCACAAATGTTCTGGTTAGGAAGGTTTGTATGTTAACGATTAGACAAGAGTTGTTAAAATCTCAGCTGAGCAGCCTAAAATATTTTCTACCTTTTTTTGTGGAAATTTCATTTGAAGATTGTTTATGCTCAAATATTTTTCTACCTTAGTGATTAAAATATTGACCACAATTCTAAACTCCAAAAGAAAAACAAATAAACCCCAAACAGACAAGCCATATTAGCATCCGAAAAATTTTGTTAACACTAGTTTTTCTTTGGAGGTGAATCAAGATAGATATAGAAACTGTATTTGTATATAGTCACTAGGTATTTCTGACTTCTAATAAATAGTTTGGCTTCTCATGAGCCAACCGTAAAGCATGTAGGATGTTTTTCCTCTCAAAGTGCACCCTTCTCTGTCATGGGGCAAAAACAAAACAATAAACCAATGACAGCAAACAAACTTAAACTAAGGTGTGCTCCTTGTCTGCTGTGCAACTGAAAGGAAAGCCCAGCCTGGACAATGTTGAAAGTCCCCTTCTCTCACATAGGAATGTGCGGACGTGCCTGCCTGGAACCTCTATCAAGCCCGCTTTACTGGGGAGGATGATTCAGCCAGATTCCAACTACTGCCGGCAAAGAGGCAGGGCTGGCGCGATTGAGTGATTGAAGTCGGTGAAGGTTCGAGGCTCTTTAACCTCTGGGGTGAAATAGAGTGCGCATTATTATCTCCACTTTGCTTATGTAGAACCAGAAGGCCAGAGAAGTTAGGAGTCTTGCCCATAGGCACTAAACTGGTCAGTGGCAGAGCTGAGCTCACAGCTAAACCCTCTGAATCGAAACCAGGGCTCTGCATTAAAATGCAAAGTAAAATGTGTTTTGCTGTTTAAAATGTTCATTCTAACATTTTTGCTAATCTTTCTCATACTCTTGATATCATCTAGAGATAATGATTAACAGGAGTTTAGGAAGGGTGCTAAAAAAGTAGGTCAAAAACAGTGTTGAGTAACACATTTAAAGGACCAGCAGGAGGACGAGAAGCCAGCAAAGAGGTTCACAGGATGGTCAGAGAAGGGGCGGAAGCCCCAGCCAGCTCAGGGCTGCCTCCAAAAGAGAGGGAGGAGAGAGGAAACTTCATCCATAAAAATAATAGTTGACAACAACCCTTGGGTTTGGTGTTTAGGGACCTCCTGATGACCCCAGGGAGCACAGCACAATTCTACGGAACCATAGTCTTGGGTTCAGTTGACCTAAATACGCACCCTCATCCATGACAGACTCCCCACAGGCCTGCCGCTTGCTCATCCCAGCGACACTGAGGAGTGGCTGTCTGCAGAGGCATTCAGGGCACTTTTGAGTAACTTTGACTCCTTAAATAGACTGCCTACTGTATAGCAAGCACTATTCTAAGTAAGTGACAACAGTAGTAAACAAAACTCTGTCCTCATGAACTTACCTTCTAGTGAGGAGATATACTTTAACAACAACAAGTATAATATCAGGTGGTAAGAAGGGTGAGGAAGAAAAATTAAGCCTGGGGTGATTGTGGGAGGAGGAGGAGGGACTAGTATCTTCTATTAGATATTCCGGGCAGTTATCTCTGATGTGATGCTGCTTAGAAAGAGGCAGGCCATATGGATGGATAACTAGGGGGAAGAGTGCTTTGGGCAGAGTACAAAGGCCCCGGGAAAGGACAGTGGCAGGAGGAGGAGAGGAGATCAGGGCAGGATGGGAAGAGGGGAGAATCTGGGTGTATCACATGAGGCCTTGAAAGCCAAGGTAAGCTCTTTTGCACCCAGGTTTTTGTCCAGAGCAACTGGAAAAATGACGTTGACATTTCCTGAGATGAGAATGTCTTGGGAAGGTGCAGCTTTAGGAGCTAATATCAGGAGAGCAGGTTTTGACATACTAGGTTTTACATGCCATTAGGCATCCAGGAGGTACCTTGAGAAGGCAACCAAAGTCTTCCAGAGGAGGCCCAGGCTATCAGCATGTAGACGGTACATACAGCCACGGACCAGATGGGGAAGGGCGTGGGGTAGATGGACGAAGTATGAGGACTGAGCCCTGGACATTTTCCCATTTAAATGTCAGGAAGGTGTGGCATCCAGCAAAGGTTGAAAAGGAGTAGTAGCCAGCAAGTTTGAAACACAGAGAGAGAATAATGCCTTAGAAAATAATGAAAGTGTTTAAAGAAGGAAGGCAGGAACAGATTTGTATAATGCATGAATAGGTCCAGCAAAATGAAGACCAAGAACTGGACATTGGATTTGGCAACATGCAGTTTACTGTTTATCCTGAGGGGGAAGTGGCATAGTGGAAGGAAAGCTTGACCAGAGAATGTTTAAGAGAAAACAAGAAAAGAGGTGAAGATGGCAAGTATGACAACTGTTTCAAATAATTTTGTCATTATGAGAAAAAGAGAAATGAGGCAGTAGCTAAAAGCGATGTGGAGTAAGAGAGGGGTATTCATTCGTTTGTTAGAGATGGGAGATTTCACAGCACATTTGCATATTTTATCTGAATAAGCCAGAAGAGAAAGAGAAATTGATGATGCCAGTGAGAGGGCAATTGCAAAAGCAAGGTCCTTGCACAGAGGGAGGGGGAGACAACCAGGGCACAGGTGGGGTTTGGCCTTGCAGAGGAACAGGGGCAGTTACAGAAGGCGCCTTGCAACAGGAGACATTCGATAGACTTCGTGGTGCATCTGTGGAGCTCTGCTGTTATGCTCACGTTTTCTCAGTAAAATAGGATGCAAGGCCAGCAGTTGAAAGTGAGGAGGTTTGAGGAGAGAGGAGAATCGGTGAAACTCTTTCTTTAAGAGGACAGGAGCGTGAGTTGGCTGAGAAAACCAGCTAGGGTAGCCAGGCAGCACGAAGGGTTTGAGGTTGTTTAGGACTCGATGTTAGTTTTGGGTCATTAAGATTAAACCCCCAAACTTCTGGCCTCCCTTGGACCCCTCCCCTCATGTGGTCTTCTTTGAAACATACAGCATCTATTATCTTATTTGATCTACAAATGTCCCATTTGACCAAATCCCAGGAGCATAGGTGTGGTCAAGGGCACATTCTCTCCAGGGGCAGGCTTAGAGGTGGGCAGGGAAGTGTGAGAGGGAAGGAAAGGTTGACTCTATTAGGGCCTTTAGCCCCCACACCCTGTAAACAAAGGGAAATTAATATGTTTTGTGAAGGCAGCAAGCTCCCTTCAGGAGGGAGGGAACAAGCAACTGGAGAGCGTGGTACTGATCTGAGAACAAAATGAGCTTTGGTACACCGAATCCCAGAATTACGCAGGCTACCCACGGAGGCCCAAGCATCATTGGAGCCTCACAGACCTCCCTATGGGGCCCTGTCTGAAACACAGCAGGAGGAGGAAGGGCAGAAACAGGTGACACCTGTAGGCAGCTCACCACCAAGTAGAGAGAGGCAAGGAAGGTGTTCCCACCTGGTACAGGTCCAGTTTCTTCTTCCAGTGACCATCAGGTACATTATTCCATCAGGTAAGGGTGCAGTGGGGGTGGTTTCTCTCACACAGAAAAACCCAGCAGGTACACGAAAGGAAGGTCCCCTCCTAACAGTCATTTTTGAAAAGTCTTGGACCATGAAAGGCTGCCTTGTCCCATGCCTGGACCTTGGACTCCCCTTCAGCCCCAAAGCAAGCACTGGATAGGTGATAGGAAATGAGAAATTTGAGGGTATAAACAAGGAATTAATTTACTGTGTTGCCCTAGGAAATCGGAGCTAGCCATGGAGGGAAGTGAGGTAGTGAAGAGGAGGTAGGTCCCATCAACTAGAGGCCCAAATGAGTATAATATTTTAAAGATATTTATTTATTTATTTATTTATTTATTTATTTATTTATTTTTAGAGAGAGAGGAAGAAACATCAATGTGTGGTTGCCTTTCACGCACCCCCCACTGGAGACCTAGCCTGCAACCCAGGCATGTGCCCTGAGGAGGAATCGAACCGGTGACCCTTTGGTTTGCAGGCCAGCACTCAGTCCACTGAGCCACACCAGCGAGGACAATAAGTACAATTTTGATTCATTCACACCAGACAGCTATTATGGTGTTGGCTGTTGTCATTTTTTTTTATTTGACAGTCTGAGGGAAAAGAAATCAGTGGCCCTGAATAAATAGTCAGGTATTGCATGTTTTAAAAATTCTTGTGGCATACTAATATGCCTCTTGTGGAACACTGGTTGAAAATCACTGTTTTAGAGGGAATGTGCTGGAAAGATCATAGCTTTTCGCAAATTTGAAAATTATTATTGCTCTGGCCGGGCAGCTCCATGGCTTGTATTGGTTAGAGTGTCATCCCAATATGCCAAGGTTAGGGCACATACAGGTTTCAACCAATGACAGCATGAATGAGTAGAACAACAAACTAATCCCTCTCTGTGTCTGTCTGTCTCTAAAATCAACAAATACAAATTTTTAAAAAATCACTATTATGTTCTCCTAAGTCTTTTTGCCAGGTTTGAACATACTCATTTCCTTCACTGGTCCTCGCAGGAGAACATTAAAAGTATATTCATAGACAGCCTGGTTGCTTTCTGCTGAGCAGGCTCCAGCTTGTTTCTGAAAGCGTGGGCCTTGGAAACCACTACAGGACTCCATCCAGAAGCAGCAGGCAGGGAGCAGCCTCCCTGGTCACAGACACCGGCCCTCAGCTGCAACAGGAAGTGAAGGGCCTGTCTCCCTCTCCCTGCTCAGTCACCCTGAGCTCTCTGCCTACTACAACCCCCTGCCTTTTTTCAGTATTGTTGCCAAGGGGAGAGCTCCACCACCCCATATCTGGGCAGTTGCTTCCTTTCTTCAGTCCTTCCTTCCTTCCTTCCTTCCTTCCTTCCTTCCTTCCTTCCTTCCTTCCTTCCTTTCTCTGTCTCTGTCTCTCTGTCTCTCTGTCTCTCTGTCTCTCTCTATCTCTAATGTGTATTATTAAGCAAGGATTAGAGGAGTGATTTATTTGTGAGTCATTTTAACTCTTATTAAATTCTTACTGCCATTTTTATCCATGTTTTGATCATTAGTATCAGTCTCAAGTTTTTGGCGGTGAAGGGAAAAACGAGTATAATTTATCTATATCTATCTATTCAGTGACCACACATACTTATTGGGAACCTTCTAAAAGGTCGGTACTGGGATACAGCAGTAGAAAAACAGGACTGACTCCTGTCTCCGTGGAGTGTGCAGTGCAGGGTCAGAAAAAGATTCTCTTGATTTGCATTTTTGAATAAGGGAAATCTCAACTTACCTAGTGATCTGAACCAATCCACAGGAGTTTTTCTTCTTCCCTCTAGTTGTAACAGAGGAATTAGCCCTCATCCCTTTAAAAGGCCATCTCTATTTCCACTTTGGGACTCAGACATCACCTCTGGCCTACTCTCTCCTACACCACCCACCTCTGTCTCTGTCTCCGTGATTCCTTTCAGCACGTACATCTGCTCAAATGTTTCGCACCTTCAAAACCCTTTCCTTGACCCAGATTTCCTTTTCTAGCTACTGCTCTATTCCTTCGTAGCCCTTCACAACAAAACTTCTTGAAAAAAATCCTCTAGGCCCGATGTGTCTGAGGCTGGAAAAAGTGTGGACGTGTTTGGAACAGCTGTGAGTGTCATGGCAGAGAGATGATAAGCGAGAGAGCGCTTTCCAGAGCGGTAGGCACTGAGATCAAAGCCCTCTGCAAATATTTTGATAGGAGGCAGCTGTGTGATAGCAGAGCGGGCACCGATCTCCCCTCGGAGGACCCGCGCGCTGGCTCCCGGCTCCGCCCTTCTCTAGATGGCTTGGCCGGGATCAACCGAGCGTCTTTGAGCCTCCGGGTCCTCATCTCTCAAGTGGAAGTCGTGCTATCTCTTGTATAAGTTTGCTGTGACAATAAAATAGAGTTCCTGAAAGTAAAACAAATGTTAGGAAGTATTATTTCCTAACAGTAATATTTCTCTGCTCCATTTTTAAAAAGGAGTTTACTGAAGTCTGGGTTCCTCCAGAATCAGAGCTTGCGCCAAAGGCCTGCTGGCGTGGTCCCCGTTTGGTCCATATGGGAATGTGATCCCGGGGAGCAGGACTGCAGAAGAGGAACGGGCGGGGGGGATGGAGGGAGGAAAGTCCAGTACAAAGTGTGCTACGAAACTGGTCAAAACTGGTGGTGACTGGTGCTTGATCCCATGGGACCTTCCGAGGAGCCTGATGAAATACCGCTCTGAGCTGTCTCCTCCAGGGACTAAGTGGGGAAGCTGCTCCGGGCTGACTCCCCCTCTCTTCAGAGTCGCACACTTTGAGTGACAAGCAGACCTCAGGGAGTAGAAGAAAGGGGAAAGGTGTGGAATGAGGAAAACCCAGGTCAGGTTGTGTCTTTGAAATTTACTCAGAAAGGGTTCCTGTAGCAATGGCTGCAGTGAGGTGGGTCAGAAGGATCTGAAATGGTGCACAAGACACAGCCCTAGCAAACAAAAATGCAAACAAGAAAATGATGATAAGGCTTGACTTTCATATTTACAGCAGGTACTATATACCATCTCTTTGCAGAAAGTGAGGGTAAACCTTAGACAGTTGTTTTTTAATCCTAATTTTCCAGGTACTATCTTTTTCTGTGGAATTAAGAAATGTAATCCCCAAGTGCCCCACCTGGCTTTTGGTACCAAATTATAACTAAGACAGCATGATCTGATTCAAAGACATTCTGACCAAGGTCTTGGGCAAACTGCTAAATTCCACTCGTGAGGCAGAGGCAGAGGTTGTGGGCTAAATTGCTACCAATACTACCCTTCCTCCCTACACTCTAGTGTGTTTGGGGGGAGGGGAAATTCATTATAATCTAGGAAGAATGCATTATACTAGGATGAATTCTTATCGGTGCAGTATTATTAGTGGGGTTGCGTGGCAGGGCCAGAGTGGAATGTGTTGAGAAGTGGCTGAGAAGTGTATCAGTGGACTCTTCAACTGTAGACCACTCTTCACAAACCTGAGTCAAGAAGACATGAACTAGCTGGATGTGAGAAGCTCAGGGAGAACTTTCAGAGATGGAAGATACTAGAGCATGTTTAGAAGCTAATGCAGTGAATTCATGAGAGCAAAATTACTTACACAACTTTTTTAAAGGTGCAACTCTTTCTAAGAAATAGATTTTCTTAGTCACTCTGTGACTCAGTATGTGCTCTGTATTCATACAATTGAAACAATGTTTGTCTTTACTATGTACAATGAGTTCTGATTTCTATTTTTTAAATTTTATATTAATTGTATTATAAAAGTATGCTAGATTTAATGCTAAATGTAATAAATTCAAACAAGGCAAATGTAGATATAGTGAAAGCTAAAATTCCTCCTTCATACCTGCCATCTTTCCAAATTTCATTTCCCAACTCAGAGGATTATTGGAAATTAACAAGTTGATGTACGTATCTTCTTTAAAAGCATTTTCTGTGTATTTACATTGTATGCACATATATACCTAGTGAGTTTTTGTTTTGTTTTGTTTTTTATGATTTTATTTATTTATTTTTAGAGAGAGAGGAAGGGAGGGAGAAAGAGGAAACATCAGTGTGTGGTTGCCTCTCATGTGCCCCCTACTGGGGACCTGGCCCACAACCCAGGCATGTGCCCTGACTGGGAATCCAACCAGTGACCCTTTAGTTCGAAGGCCTGCGCTCAATCCACTGAGCCACATCAGCCAGGACTGGTTTTGTTTTTTTGTAAATGTGATCATGTATTCTCTAGTGTTCTGAAACTTGATTTTTTTCTCTCTCTTTGTTGAAGGTTTTTTTTTATGTCAGTACATTATTATCTACCTAACTTATTTTTTAGAAAGCTTTGTAGCTTTCTATTGTATGAATAAACTATAATTTATTTTTATCCTCACCCAAGGATATGTTTATTGATTTGAGAGACAGAGAGAGAGAGAGAAACATTGATCAATTTGTCTCCCATATGTGCCCTGACCAGCAATCGAACCCTCAACCCAGGTGTGTGCCCTGACCAGGAACAGAACAAACAACTTTTGGTGTACGGGACAATGCCGCATCAGACTGAGCCACCCAGCCAGGGCTGTCCTATGATTTATTTAAAGCATTTCTCTATTGTAGGACAAAGAGATTATTTTTTAATTTTTTATACTTTCAAATGGTGCTACAATGAACACTGCTGTAGGTATGTGAATATTTTTAAGAAAAGAGAATTGGGGAAATGAATAGATAAAAACAATCTAATAGATATTACCAGATTAACTTCCTTAAAGGCTAGGTCAGTGTGTATGCCAAATGATAGTCAGTTTGTCAATTTTGGGTTTATTTCTTGGTTTTAGTTGTTGCTTTGTAAGGTCTTTTCCATTATGAAAATTAATAGCACTCTCCCATAATTCCATTTAGTACTTTTATAATTTAGTTTTGCATTTAACATACGGTTTTTTGAAATCTATCCATTTTTTTAAAGATTTTTATTTCTTTATTTTTAGAGAGAGTGGAAGGGAAGAAGAAAGAGAGAGAGAAACGTCGATTGGTGCCTCTCGTATGCTCCCTGACTGGGACCAAAGCCACAACCCAGGCACATGCCCTGACCCAGAATCCAACGAACAACCTTTTGTTTTGGAGGATGACACCCAACCAACTGAGCTACACCAGTCAGGGTGAAAATTCTATCCATTTTTTTTGAATTGGTGAGAAGTAGGGATAAAACTTAATTTTTTTCCAAATGGATAGGCAACTTTTCTAACATCATCTGTTAAAGAATATTCTTTCCCACTGTTTTGAAATGTTGCCTTTATCTTTTAGGCTTTTTTATTTCTAAAAAATTTATTTTATTTCTGAAATTTAATCTTTATTGTACTTTTTCCATTACCATTTAGTCCCTTATCCCCTCCCCACCACACTGTTGTCCATGTCCATGAGTCCTTTTTCTTTTTTGTGCAATCCGCCACCCCCTAGCCCCCTGCACCACCCATGTCATTGATACACAGTGTATCATCTACTCCAGCAATAATTCCACATTGTTTAATTAGTAGTAGCTTTGGAGTTTGTTTGATTACTGAGAGGGCAGTATTGCCCCGGTTGTTTTTGTTTTTCTCATTTTCTTGGTTATTCTTGTGTACTTACTTTTATAGCCAACATTTATAATCACCTTATGTTCTACTATAAAATACTTTAGTGTTCTCAGACAGGATTTGCTTATATTTTCTGTATGAAATGTTGTCAAAGTCATCTATATGCAATAAGCCATAAAGGAGAAGATCAGATGTTTGAGGAGAATGAAGGTATGAAATAATTATTATGGGAAGTAGAAGAGCTAGCTCATCACATTGTCCTGCCGGTGAGCAGGCAGCCAAACACATGTAACAGCGTCCACCTGCAGTTCGGGTGATCGTCCCCAGCAATGCGCAGCTGCTCAGGGCAGGCATGAAGAACGCTGTTGTAGGGCTCACTCTGCGGTTGGGTGTGGCTGAGCAAGCTTCACAGGACAGAGGGGAAAAGAAATGAGGACATTTTTATACCTTTGTCTTCCTTTCAGTAAAGATAGAACAGAAATAATTGTGTTTCCTATTCACAATTTTTAATATTCCCATCCAAATAGGAATATTTGTGAATAAAGAGAGGCTCAACTTTTTGTTTTGTTGTTTTAAACATCTTAATAAAATGAAAATGTTAAGGTGTAGGAAAGAAAGTTAAATTGTGACTGATACTTGTATTATATAAATAATTATATTGTGTGTATATATACATATATCTATATAAAATCACATTATAACAGAGATATTTTACTTGCAACGGAAGAGCATTTTTGGTGTAAACTCCTATTTTTTGAGTGTGTATATATTTCCCTAACATTTTCTTCGGTACTAAACATTCTCAAATGTTTCCCAGGGGGACCTGGAAATGTTGATACATATCCATTTGGCAGTTTAGGGATTTGTTAGAGTGTGGGAAAATTCTGAGGTTATTTTCAGGTTACGACATTTGAATACTTCTTTTCAGGTCCAAATAACAGTTTCTTTTAAAAACTGTGAGGATATCATAGTCTTGATCCTCCACTGAGAAGAGAAATTGATGTTATCCTTGAAGAAATATCATTCAAAATAAAATCCTGAGTTAGAAAATTGAAGACCTAATATACATGAAATGTAAAAAGTCTAATGTTTCAAATTGTTTATGGGTTTATTATATTTTTCTTTACTAGGTAAAGTTAAAGCACTATTAAAGAAGGTGGTCATGCCCTGGCCAGGTAAGGTCAGTTGGTTAGAGCATCATCCTTATACACCAAGGTTGTGGGTTCGATCTCTGGTCAGGGCATATACAAGAAGCAGCCAATGAATGCATAACTAAGCGGAACAACAAATCAATGTTTCTCTCTCTCCCCCACCAACCCTTCCTCTTTCTAAAATCAATAGCTAAAAAAATAAAAAATAAAAAAAAAGACAGTGGTCCTAAGGGATATGACCATGGAGGTGACCAAGGATATGATGAATGTAACATGGATGTCATAAATCAAACTTTTTCCTGTTTTCCTCTCTGTGAATTCAGGCTTCGGCAGGGTGAGTCTCTGTTCCAGCCAGAGGAAATAACTCAGAGCATCTCCTCTTAGGTTCTTGGGATGCTCCCCCGTTCCCACCACAGCTCTCTCAGCCTGACTGCCTTGTAGGTGGGGAAAGACACACAGGAGCTGTAGTAGCTTTAATGACATGCAGGGCTCACCTACTGCAAAGAAGGACATGATGCCCTGTATTGGTCAGTAAATGGCCTCAGCCAAAAGCCTCTGGCTACTGCTTTGATAGATCCCATCAGCCATCAGAGTACATCTTCATATCTTCATATCATTTTAAATGAGTTATTGTTGTTGTTCCAGTCTAGATTCCTGCTCAGTTTTTAAAATTTATTTACTTTTAGAGAGAGGGAAAGGACGGGAGAAAGAGAAGGAGAGAAACAGCAAAGTGTGAGAGAGACATCTCTCTCTCGATCAGTTGTCTCACACTGATCAGTTGTCTCACAACTACACCGATCAGTTGTCTCATACTCACCCCTAACTGGGGACTCACCCCTACCTGGGGACCCAACCCAGGCACGTGCCCTGACTGGGAACTAAACCTTTGGTTTGCAGGCCAGCACTCAGTCCACTGAGCCACACCAGCCAGGGCATGACTGCATTTTTCAAGAGTTGCCAGCAACCTCACATTCCCCTGCTATGTATGATCAGTCACAATTTATTCTCTGAACTTTGAGGGAAGGCAGTGAAAATAAATTTGAAACACCAATATGTTCTTGGCATGTACCACCAGTTAGAAAATTCACATTTCAGAATCTGACTTCTATTGCCACCCACTATCTCTATCCAATCATAAGTCCAGTCAATTTTACCTTAAAATATATTTCTTATATCCATCCCCTCCTATCCACTGGCAATGCCAAGTTTTTGTTTCAAATCTCCATCATTGCTTGTCTGGTTCATTATCAAAGCCAGTTAACTAGTTTCTCTCATCTTTTGAAAATGTACATCTACTCATAACACTTCTCTCCTGAACAATGTTCTATGGTTCATCTGCCCAAATGGCTGATGTACATTCCTTCAAGTTCTGGTCCTGAGCTGTGTTTCCTTCCTCATCTTCTGTCATCCTCTCGTTGGAGCTCTGTGCTCCTACCACATAGAATTGCCAACATTTCCAGTACTGTTGTCTTTGCCCAGTGGTGAAATTCAAAATATTTCAAGAACACCAAACAGAATGAAGCCCACGACACTCTGAACTAATGCATTAGGACATTCTGCTGAATGTCAGCTCTGGCTGCAGTTTCCGGCACCTTGACCTTGATTCTCCTCCCGAGGAACTTCTGCAGACCCTTCACAAGGTCCACAGAAGACTAGCCTTTAGGCACTGTTGGAGGTAAGGGACAGTGCCATTTAGAAAGGTGTGTGGACCTTGGTCACACCATGACTAACATTTCCAGGATCTATGTGGAGCCTGAAGTATTTGTGCAGTAGTCACTATTTGTAGGACCTTGAATGACGTGCTCACAAAAACCACCACCTCCTCTCCAATTGCTTTGTAGTTTTACCTGCTTCTGTTTCTTGGAACTTAATCAGCAAGAGACATCTACCTCTCATACAAGCCCATCAACAGATCAGTTTTTTAACCAGGCTCAATCTTTTTATTTCCATGCTGACTAGGAAACATTATGTCCTGAACTGACCTAAAATTACAAGGAAAAGTTCCAATATCTTCTCTAAGAAGAAAAGAAAGAAAAGAATACATGTTTTTCCTCAGTCCAAGTAAGGGTTGTGTAAACTACTCAGTATTAACTCTATTTCCTTCATCAGCATCATTAAGAATTTATCAAGTTGCTGCTCAACGCAAAACATTAGGCTGGCATTGAGAGACATTTAAAGAAGTAACTGACACAATCCCTTCTCTCCACGAGCTGAGAGTCTGCAGTTGAGATACAACATGAACAACCGCAGTAATAATAACTTTCACCAAACAAATTCATTACGCATTACCGTCAAGTCAAAAACGCCATTGCTGTTGAGGGGAAGAAGTGCCCATGTTGTTCCTCAAGGTAGGTGAGTCTTTCTGGAGGAGTTGGGTCTTGTGCTGAAAGAAAGGGGAACAGAGTTTCAACACTGTCCCAGTGGGAGAAGCAGTGTATGCTATGGACATAGGTAACACAGAACAGGATCAAGCAGGGCGCCTTGTCCTTGAGATGAGACCAGAAAAGTAGTTGGGCTCAGACTGAAAAAAAGAATTTTGCCAGGAAGGGGCATTTGGGGTTTAGACCAGGAGTCTTAAAGTTTTATTAAGCAGGAGCTTGACACAACCCATTTAAAAAATATTAACCAGGCAGTAGTAGCTAGCAAGCACTTCGCTGGAAGGAAACGTAGGATAATGGAAAACGGCAAGGGATTGGGGGTCAGGTGTTAAGTTTGGGTCTGGTTCTGCCCCTTTCTCTCCGGGTGGTCTTGGGCCAGTTACTTAATCTCAAAATCTCCATTTAATCAGCAATAAAAATGGAACTAATACCTTCTTCTAAAGGTTATTATGAGAATAATAATGTTTACATTTATTCCTATTTGTCTCATCTAATCCTTACATCAATGTTTCATTGTGGTAAAATGTAAAAAACATAAAATTTACTATTTTACCCATTTTTTTAAAAAGATTTTATTTATTTTTTTATTTTTAGAGATTGGGGAAGGGAGAGAGAAAGAGGGAAAGAAACATTGATGTGCAAGAGATATATCAATCTGTTGCCTCTCACATGGCCCCAACTGGGGACCTGGTCCCCAACCCAGGCATGTGCCCTGACTGCGAATTGAATCAGCAACCTTTTGGTTTGTAGGTCAGTGGTCAGTCCACTGAGACACACCAGCAAGGGCCCATTTTACCCACTTAATTTTTAAGATTTTATGTATTTATTTTTAGAGAAAGGGGAAGGGAAGGAGAAAGAGGAGGAGAGAAACATCAATGTGTGGTTGCCTTTTGTATGCCCTCAACTGGGGACCTGGCCTGCAACCCAGGCTTGTGCCCTGAGTGGGAATTGAACCAGCAATCCTTCAGTTCGCAGTCCAGCACTGAATCTACTGAGCCACACCAGCCAGGGCCATTTTACCCATTTTTAAGTATATAGTTCAGTGGTCTTAAGTATATTCATGCTGTTGTGCAACCATCACCACCACCCATCTCCAAGAACGTTTTTCATCTTTCCAAATTTAGTCTCAATATCCATTAAAAAATAACTTCCCATTCCCAGCCCCTGGCAACCACCTTTGTATTTTTTGTCTCTATGAATTTGACTACTCTAGGTACTTCATACAAGCGGGTCATACAATACATGTCCTTTTGCATCTGGCTTATTTCACTTAGCACTATGTCTTCAAGGTTCATCCATGTTGTAGCATGTTCCACAATTTCCTTCCCTTTTAAGGCTGAATAATATTCCATTAAATATCATACATCACTGTTTTATCAAAAGAAAATTGAACTTTGATTGGTTAACTTGTTAAGAATAACAGCTGGGAAAATGAAGTAGTATTTAAGCCAAGCAATCTGATCCCACAACACATTCTTATTTCCCCTGTACATCCTGCCTCGTGCAGGTAAAGGGCCTACCGCTGCACCTGGCCCCAGGGGGAAGGAGGCCATTGCAGGAAGACATTCTATTGTTATTGATGATCTAGCACCACTTCCTCGGCTCATCCTGGTAACACAATTCCTCTCTTCCTTGTGGAAATTTTTCTGTGATTGTACCATCCACCTATATAAGGGCCACAAAAGTAAGCATGTTACCTAGGCCAGGCCAGTCAGAGTCTTACACTCCTCCACTGGGACTGATTCAGGAGGTCACATGGGCACAATCAGAGTCTTCTCTGGTGCTACTAGGAACTTTGAGTCAGAGGTCATAACTATGGTCTGCTTTAACATTAGCAGGAAGGCCCTGGCTGGTATGACTCAGTTAATTGAGCGCTGGCCTGCAAACCAAAGGGTCGCCAGTCAATTCCCAATCAGGTTACACGCCTGGGTTGTGAGCCAGGTTCCCAGTAGGGGGTGCACACGAGGCAACCACACATTGATGTTTCTCTCCCTCTCTTTCTCCCTCCCTTCCCCTCTGTCTAATAATAAAATACATAAAGTTTTTTAAAAAAATAAAATAAAATTAGCAGGAAGATGGCGAGAGAGGTGGTGTCCTAAGCAGTCACCTGACCCCTAGATTTGGGCATGTCTGAAGCTAACTTCCTCTACCACTTTCCAGATACATGATCCAATACATTCCTGGTTTTTGCTTTTAAACTAATTAAAGTTGAAATTCTTTAACTTACAAGAGAATAAACTTGACTAATACACCAGGTCAAATAGCCCTAATGGGAATGGAAAGAAAGAAACTAACAAGAAGCATTGTGAAGCTGTGTGGTGTGAGGAAAAGGAAAAGTCAAGAGTTCTTCCAAGGTTTGGATACCTGATGGCCAAGAATAATTCTATTACTGAAAAAGTAGAAGAAGTTGCTATCTGGGGTGTAGGAGAGAGAATTACTGGTATCGCCAGGAGTCCCAAGTGCTATCTATCTTCCAAAGATAAAATGTACATTACTTATGATTGCTGACCACTTCATCCTCTTCCAGAATCTCAAATTCATGAAGTTTCCAAGGGCCCATTGAGGTAGGGATCTTGGACTCTAACCTTTATTCTCCATCCCCACTCAGTAAACTCATGTGAATTCTCCCTCCAAATATAACTTATTCACTAATCTGCTCATTCATTCATGTAACACATACTTGCTTAGTGCTTACTATATGTCAGGTACTGTGCTACGTGCTGAAGATACAGTGATGAGAACACAAACACAGTCCCTAATCTTCTTTAAGGATTGTGTGGTTTAGTGAAGAAAACAAACACAGGTTTGATGATCACACAAAGGAATATAATGCAAAACTGTATTAAGTGCTATGAAGAAAATGGAGTTTCATAGGAGTATGGGGGTGTCTAATTTAGACGGAGGAGAGTGAGGTCATCAAAGGACAGCTCTCTGGGGAAACAATAAGCTGAGGCCAGGGTGAGAGATCAACACTGAAATGGAAAGGAAGGTGGAAACCAGAGGAGTTAGTCTCATCCACCAGGAAGAAACCAGTGATTCACTCCTTAGGAATGTCAGCCAGGGAGAGCTGAAACTGGTTTCTTTGACTTGGAGCTACACAGGGCCCTTGGAGCAGGGGTGGGCAAATAAATGAGGTATTATAGGGCCCCTGCCACCTGTTGGCTAGTCACTTCTCAGAGATTCTGCTCATTCATTCATTTGTTTACTCATTCAAGAAATACTTACGGTATACCTAGAGGTAGTGGCATTATGCTAAATGATGAGGATTCAGGAAAAGAAAGACAATCTCTAGTGTAGTTCTCAACAGGAAAGAAAAAGCACTTCTTCAAATGGCTCCAAGAGACACCTAGGTCTTTCCCTTGGGGAATCCATTAGACATGAGCATACGCGTATATTAATTAAGCCTTCTTTCTCTAGGCACTCACCCCTAGCAGCCTCGTACATGTTTTCCCCCTCAGAGATTTAAATATAATCCTAGCAGAAGCAAAGCTCCTTACTCACATAAAGCTAAGAAATAGATCACATGGGCCAACATGGCAGACGGACACCAAACACAGAGTGACTGCCCAGTCCCTCCAGATAAACATAAGGAAAGGTCATCCAAACACAGGAAGACAGCTGTCCCCTTCCCTTTTCCTTTACCTCCTCCTCTTCCTCCCTCTGGCTCCCTTATCCCCAGAGGGTGGACCCAGCCTTTCCCAAAGTTTATTCTGAGAGCTCCAGGCTCCCACAGTGGAACGTGCTGAGGACATGGGAATACAACAGCCCAGCCAACAGGGAAAACCAAAAATATAAACGGAGAGATTTAATAGATTCCTCTCTCTCTCTCTCCTAAAGTTGCGGCAAATGTCTGCTATTACTGCTTTTACTGTTTTTTATGTGTCAGGCCTTTCTTGGGAGGAGGTCCTCTGAAGTTGGCTGCATTCGTCAGCAAACACTTTGCACAGAAAATTGTTAAGCCCTTTCTTAGGATCCCAGTGCTGCTGACTTGAGCCACTAAACAAATGCAATAAAACATTAGGAAACAAAGTCCAGAAAGCCTAACATCTCAAACACTGGCGATGAGTTTAACGAGAGTACAAATAGCACTAAAGCTGCAAGAAAAAATTTCCAAGACTAAATTTCCTTTAAATTCACTACTGGAATTTTATTAAAAAGCCAGGAACCCCAAGCTCATGAGTAGGAAGTCATTTTATCTTTCACTGATGTATTCTGATCAAAACAGTGGTGAGAACTTATGCTTAGGTTTTTCTTCTCCACTTCAGAGAAAAGGCTAATACTACGGCATTGTGTGCCGCAGTGATCATAAACCAGCGTGTGTGGTGAAATGTTGAGCACTAATTTCAAAACAGACACAGTGTTTGAAAGCAAAGCATAATGGTGACCTTTCTCATTAGCTGTTGCTCAAACAAAGATATGTTCCAGCAATATCCGATGCTTCCTTCCTGCCAGGGCCTCCACCCAGTGCGATTTAAAACACTTGTGTTACATCCAAACTTAGCTTTGAGGATGTGGTGGAGTTGAGTTTCAGCAGCATTGTGTTTATGGTTTATTATTACTTTCTAAAATTTTTAAATGCTTTCTTTTGTTTTGTTTTCATAAATTTACTGTCACAAATTAGACTTGCAAGATTAACTATGTGAAGACATGTAAATGAATTTATTATATACTTATTTACTCTTCTCCATCTCTCTATTTTTGTAGCAAACGGCATCATAGGTTCTTGGCAAAAGAACAGAGATTTATCCCATTGCTCCGTGGTAAATGGTTATGAATATGTTATATGCAAATAAAACAAACAAAAAGTTATTAAGGACTATGCCTTACTTGTTTTCTGTAAAATACTATACGCACAAATATAAGGAGAGAATGTAAGAAACAGGAAGAGAGAGATTGAGAGAGTGCTTTAATATTAGTAATCCTTGTTTTCATCATGACTTATGCTCCTAAATTAGATAATATAAGTTGAAAATGTCGGAGCCAAGGTGATTTTTCCATGGAACAGTAAATAATGACCTGATGCTCAATTTTCATAAAAATGACCATAAACAGTCCAACTATAAGTGATATAAGCCATTTCTATTTTCTACAATGGACATAATTTTATAATAGAAAAAAAGGAGTATGTGTAATTTTTTAAGTAATTTTACTTATTTTTATTTATAAAGCTTTCTAAAGTATAATATGTGAGTTAAAAAAGAACAACACATTAATAAGTCACATGAAAGACCAGAGAGGTGGGTGACTCTGACTAACTTAAACCAGGTAGGGGCTATACCTGTACCTGAGAGTGGAATCTGTCACTTTTTACACTTTTGCTGAGAATGAGGAGCCTTTATTTTCCCAGAGAGATCTGGGCACCACTAGGAAAGCAGAGAGGGAATGGAGAGTGGAGAGGCAATTAATGGCCATCCACTTTAGTACTTCACAGGAGTTGTCATGAGGATTAAACAATATTGTGGTCACAGAACAGTTTGTATACTTCCTGGTGCACATAAGTGCTCAAAGGCTGGGCTGAGACCCAATTGAAAGGTCAGTCTCAGCTCACCTCCCAGAAAATTTGGTCTATGGATTCTGGAAGAATCTCTCTTCCCAAAGGGTCATGAGATGACAGTAGGTGAGCTCAGAGCTGCCAGTCGCCATTTTTTCTCTATATGGAGCCGCGTGAAGAAAGTCTGTTTATTGCAAGAGACATTAAGGAATAGAAACCTCTAAGAAAACTTAGGAAATGAAGTAAGAGAGCCCTGATAGTGTCTTCCAAACCATGAATCCAGATATGCCTGAGACATCACTTTCCTTGGACCCCCCACCCCAGTTATATGAGCCAATAAATTCCTTTCATTTTAAGCTAGTTTGAGTTTAGTTTTTATACTTATAAGTGAAAGGGTGCAAGCTAATACAGCCTTTTAAATCACAAGTTCAAGCATCCTGCTCTTTCCCACAGTTTGTCATCTTTCTAGCTGGTTTGTTTAAGTACACCTTATCAGGGCTTCCATTCCTCTAACAACTCCTCCACTTTTTCCATATGCATTAGTCCTCTCCTGCCTTCACTTTTCTCCCTTTGCAATGTAGATTTACAGTTCATCATTTCAAAAACTTCCCTTGACTCCATGTGGCAAAAATTCAATCCATGGAGCCTAACTAGCTGCTTTCTCCACACTTTAACATGAGTAATTAACAACACTAGAGAAATATCACACAAAGGGCAGACTGAGTTCACCCTAAGTTCACGGTCATACCTCAAATGGACCTTTAGTGTGGTTTAGCAATCTTGCTACAATTCCCTCCTTAGCTTTCTCTTTTGTTCCCTAATGATAACACCAAAACTTTCATCACTCTCATCTCTCCCCACCTCCATCTCAACTGAAGATCTTCCTCAGAGACGAAATGGAAACCATAAAACAATTTGCTAATATAACTCAACCTCTATTAGCCATCCTCTTTTCTCATAATAGAGTTATGTTTCCTATTCATCTATGTATCTCATTCCCTCTCATCTTGTCAGGAATCTGCACTACCAATTTGCCCTTCTCTAGCTTATATCTCAGCCTCCTCCATGTAGCTCTAATTGCTTCTCAGAGCCACTTTTTATCCTCTGCCTTCCTTGTGCTGGGGGCGCTGGAGTCTGTATGAACTATTTGGCCAATGGGAAGCCTCAGCAAGAGATTTGGGAGAGGGAGGAGTATGAGAGGATTATTTATTTCTCTGACTTCTTCCCCTCAAAGTCCTCTTGGGCTGGCTGTTTCTTTTGACCAAAGTCTTTGTCCTCTCAAAACAGCCCTCTCCTTTCTAGTTCTGGTAATTGCTTCCTCCCTTCAATTCTTTAAATCTAAGGTAATTGTTTCACTGTTTCTTGCCCCAGGGTACTCTACAATCTCTTGTCAATTCCCTATATTGTAACTACACCATTGTAAATACTTTCTTCTTTAAATTATCCTAATCTAACTATTTTGTCTGTTTCCTACTGACTGACACTCTCTTTTTTGCTAATGGATTCTTCTCATCAGCTTATTAACATGTTTAAGTATCCTAGCCTTACAGATCCTTAATCGTTAACCTTTATCTACTTTTTCTATTTTATGCTCTTTTTAAAAAAGATTTTATTTAGTTGTTTTTAGACAGAGAGGAAAGGAGGAGCGAGGGAGAGAAACATCAATGTGTAGTTGCCTCTCACACACCCCCTACTGGGGACCTGGCCTGCAACCCAGGCATGTGCCCTGACTGAGAAGTGAACCGGGGACCTTTGGTTCATAGGCCAGCACTCAATCCACTGGGCCACACCAGCCAGGGCTCTAGCCTATACCTTGATCACATCCCAGATCTTGTCATCAATTGGAATTGTTCCATCTCTGAAAACTTGAACCCCAAACTCTGAGCACCATCTCTTAACCTTATCATTGCATATTTTTAAATTGCATCAAAAGTACTATTCTGCCCTGCCTGGTGTAGCTCAGTGGGTTGAACGCGGGCTGCGAACCAAAGGGTCGCCAGTTCGATTCCCAGTCAGGGCACATGACTGGGTTGCAGGCCAGGTCCCTAGTGGGGGCCACGTGAGAGGCAACCACACATGATGCTTCTCTTCCTCTCTTTCTCCTTCCCTTCCCCTCTCTCTAAAAATAAATAAATAAAATTTTTAAAAAATTGTAAAAAAAGTACTATTCTGTCCCACTTCCAATTTCTCAGTCTCATCATGTTCTCATTTCCTTTTCCAGGTGTACCTTTTCAATTCCTCTCTTGCTTTCCTCAGTTCCATTTCTCTTCATTTTCTACATACCCACCTCAAAAAATCTCAATCCTGGGTCAATCCAACTGTCCACCTTCTTGACCCTATACCCAGCACTGATGGAGAGGAATGTGTATTTGTACATATTGATGTCACTCTTAAGATCTCCAACCTCACCTCCAACCCTTCTAGGTGTCCATTGTCAGCAACTTCTCTCTTTCTCCTCAACAATATAATTTCGAACCTTCTTAAACTAAGATCTGCTCTTGCCATTTTACCTTTCTCACTGTAATCCATTGTTAATTTTCTTCTTAAACTCTCTCCTCTCTTACATTCTAGGAAAATATTATCTTCAGGCTTCATCTTGTCTCTGTAATGTTGACATTTCCCCAGGGTTTCATTCTTTTCCCTTTTTCTCATTTAAAGCTCTTTTCACCTCTCTAAATATTTTTATCCACCGCCAATGGTGACTAGTGTGAACAACCTATACTCTGATGGTCCCTAAATCTAAAGGTCAGATTGTGCTCTTAAATTCTAAATCAGCGTATCTAGTTGCTGAGACATTTGACTGTATGTCTGACCAGTACTCAGAACTCATCTGTTACAAATAAAGTCATTAACAAACATTTCTCTTCACGTTACAATCTGCCCAAGTCCTCTCCCTTTATTGAACAGCATTGTTTTCTGTCTGCCTGGCCACTGGGCCTCAACCTTCTGCAGACGTCTCTGACTTCCAGTCCACCGGTTCTTAATCATCTGATCACCAAGCCTTTGTTGATTCTAATTCTTTCCTCAATAGTTCCCAAATCTATTCATTCTCTCTATTTCTTCTGACCTCATTATGTTTTGCTTAGAATATTACAAGAACCTGCTAACCAATCTCTGTAATTCTAATCTACCCATATCCCATACTACCAAAAGAATGATCATTCCAAAACGAAAGTCTTATCATGCTATTTCCCTTCTTAAAACCCATTAGTGACTCTCCACTGTCCCGATTTCAAAATACAGACACACTAGCATGATATAATAAACTCTAATAGTGGAAATCCCTTTGGCTGCAAGAAACAAAAAAACAATTCTGGCCAAATCAAGAAAAAAAAAAAGAGGATAGTTTATTGGAAAGGTATTGGAGAAGCTTATGGAATTGGAGAAATTGAACAACCAAATGCTAAGAAGAATCTGAACCAGAGCAGTTCTGAGGATGCCAGCAGCAGAAATTCAGAAAACCCTAACCAGGGCTACCACTCATGACGGTGCTGATTGTCCACTGCTGGTGGTGGCCCTTCTCTCTATGAGATGTCATTAATATGACTCAATTTAAAGATTCTCAGACCCCGTGTCCCTCAAGTCTAGTTTCAAAATTCCCAGAAATGATATTCTGATTGGCCTAACCTGGATAAATAGATTAATCTCTAGACTCATGGGAGGAGCAAAGGACACAGGTGTAGCCCCTGGGGACTCCCACCTGTGCGCGGGGCATTCTCAGAGAACCAGGAACCACTGTGAGCTGAGAGTATATCTAAGGGGTGCATGCTGTACTCTGGACTTTTTCTCAGTTTTCTTTCTCCACTATTCCTCAAATTGTATATTATTTTCTTTCCATGATATATGTAACGGACTGAATGTTCGTATCCCCTCAAAACTAATATGTTGAAGCCCTATCTTGCAATGTGACTGTGAGAAAATAAATGATTGCTTTTTAAGCCACCTAGTCTGTGCTATTTTTTTATGTTAGCTTTAACTGTCAGAGACAGTGTGCTATTTGCTGTCTCCTGAAACAGGTCATGCTCTTTCAGACTATCTTGTGTTTGTGATTTGCCTGGTTTTTTCACCCACTGTTCCCTGGGGCTTGAATTAACTTCTCCTTCTCTCAGCTAGTACATCTCCTTCCCTTCTTTATCTTGCAAACACACACTCATCAGTTAGGAATCAACTTAAATATCACATCCTCCAGGCACCCTTCCTTGGTTCTTCCAGCCTGAGTTTATATTTCTCCTCTATATGCTCAGAGCTTCCAGAGCTTAACTTTAGCACAGCTCTTATAATTTCCCATTACTAAATCTGTCTCTCCTACCAGCTTGTGAGATTTTTGAGATCAGGGCCTGCTGTTCTTTTAAATTTGTACCCGCAGAGGCCAACATAGTACCCGATTCATTGCTGATACTCAACATACACTCATGGAATGAATGACTGAAACTCATGGCTGCCCAGTTCCACACTCAGTCTGAATTTGATAGCACTCTATCTCCAGCCTCTGTGCACAGCTGGTTGGGAACGTGTGACTCTCACTCATACAAAAAATTAAAGAGCTAGAAGAAAATATTTTTACCTTTTATTTCTGTATCACCCATGACATCTCACTTTGTATTTTGTAACATATTAGGTAAACAATACTTTTTTGTTAAAGAAATAAGTATGGTTGACAAACAAACAAACAAAAACTTAATGCACTCTAAGTTTCATTAATAGATATTCAGTGTAAAAAGAGTGTTTGTACTTCTAATGATTCTTATGTGGATCAGATCACATCTGAAGGATTATGTTCTGTTCTGGGCAACAACTATGAATTCCTTCCTTCAGAAAATATTTATGGAGTGTCCACTTTGTGCCAAGCATATTTCTTCTATGCCCAGGGCTTGGAAATTAAATAGACGTAGGTTTGAATCCTAGTTTTGGCATTTACTGTGTAATTGGCCAGCATAGGCTAGTTTTTGCTGCAGAAACAAACAATCCCAAAATTGGGCTTACCGCATCCCAGTTTTGTTTCTACTTCATGCTACATGTCCATCATGGACTGGCTGTGGCTCTACTCCACACAGTCTTCATTCTCTCCAGGACCCAGGTGGCCTCCACCTGGAACATTGCAGGTTTTACAGCAGAGAGAGAAAACATAGTAAACCATGCACTGATCCTAAAGCTTCCACCAGGAGTGACACATGTGATTTCTGCTCATATTTTATTGGCTGAAGCAAGTCATACGAACACATCTGGACTGACACAGAGAGGGGCAAATAAGGGTGAACAATATTATACTCTGCTGTACTATGTAACCTGACCTATTCAAGCCCCTGTTTATTTCATTAGTAAAATAATAATAGTAATCTCTGCATTGGAGACTGAAGTGAGGATGCAAAATAATGCATTCAAAGTCTTTGATAATTTAAAGTTTGTCAGGAAGTGGTTGTTATTTTGGTTTAAAAGTTTTTAAATCCTGATATTCGGCTTAAATTATTGCAAGTAAAGCTCTCTAAACCCTTTAGAATAAAACAAATTAGTTCTCTCTTACTTTTAATTTTTTTTGAAGACCTCACTTAAACTGTCTGAACTACGTTTTTAGCAGTGGCTTGATGTTTTTTCCGTCAAGATGATTTTTGCCAAAATCAAGGTGATCTGTGAAGAAATGGGTTGGATAAAATTTCCATGATTTATTATTCAACTTTTCATGTTTAAGGTCTGTTTTCTAAGCAAGATTATCAGTAACGCAGACAAGGCCGTATCTCGTACCTTTTTGCATCACCAGAAACTAGCACAGTCCCCTGCCCGGGGCATTTCTTCGTGTGATGAAGTTGTTTGGAAATGGAATTGGGACTTTATGTTGTTATTTCATGGTGTCCACTGATTTTCTAATTTTGTAGTTACATTTTGGAGATATTTATTTTTAAAAGCATCTTATTTATTTGTTAAATCTGAACATCATTTTCTACCAAATAAAGGCAGAGCAAAGAGCAAGTTTGTCTGAGTTGGCATTTGGGCAGAGTTACATGAATGTGGGTAAGATTTCTTCTGGATTCACCCAGTGAAAACTAAGTACAATAATAACTTGCCACCTTCTCATTACTTTTCCTAGTATGGCTAAAAGAAATTCTGTATATGTAGAGAGCTGAAAACTCTTTCCATGAAATCGTTAATTATAGTTCTTTTAAATATTTGGCAGCCATGTAAAATACATTACATATCTTCCAATGCAACCTCTTAGCAGGTATGGGCTCCAGCCCAGACTTTCCAAATCAGACCCTTGGGCAGTAGGGCCTAGAAATACGTGTTTTAAAGAGTTCCATCGTGATTTTCATTATCTGCCACCTTCGGGGAGTATTGAGTCTAGCAGCGCTAGACTGCACGCTGCTTTCATCTCTTGGTAAAAGAGCTATTCCTGGGGCTTATATCGTTTTGGCAGTTAAGAAGATCTGGTCAGAACCATAGCCCTCCCCATGGCCCTTCTGCACTGCTCCCCTCCCACACGTACGCCATACTGTTGTAGATGTTGAGGAGCACAAACCTGTGGACCAGAGAACACTCCATGCAGGCGCCTCAGGGGCTGCATGTCCATCAACATGGGAGTCCTGAGCCACACTTCCCCAAGGGAAATGAATTTCCAGCAGTGCTGCCAAGCTGCCTTACTGCTCAGAATTGATTTTTGCCCCTTTAGGTGTTTCCTGTCTTACTGTTTATACTGGATGGCATTAGTCCAGCTGGTCCCCAGTTGATCTGATCCAGAACCCCCTTTCCCTGGAGTTCTCATAAGCAGTACCTGACAGTGGAACTCTTTTAAAAGGAGAAGCCTACGTGCACATAACTCAAATTCTAGTTTCCAGTGATAACACTATTATGTATGATTGCAATTCTCTAAATTCCTCCAGCTTATTTCCTGCCACCAGAGTGACGAATGCCTTGAAGCACTCCTGAGTTTCTGTGATGCACTGCCATGAAGTCCTGTAACATGTCTCACCGGTGGTGTTGAGCTCAGGGTTGGCTTTAAGCACTGGGCTGTTTCCAGAAAGAGCAGCCTCTAGCACACCTCCCGCCTTGTGCTCACCCAGTGAGATATGATAGCACAAAGGCCCCCATTCCTTGCCTATCATGCTGTCATGTTTGGCAAATGTGAGGATTTAGTGTAGTTCTAGAAAATTACAGATCCTTGTTTTAGAAAATGAGTTTAAATGTGTATGTGTATATATCTATATGAATATTTTATAAGTGCATTTTTGTGGATACGTGTGCCTGTGTGCTATTACAGTACATGTGTACACTGGTATACTTTAAGATGCCAATTTTTTACTATTTTTGTATCTCAAAGAGCAGTATTATGGCTAGTTCTATTTCTAGTAATCATAGGAGAACACAGTTACCACTTGTGGAGATATAATTAACCCTTGAAACAATTTAAATGTTTCTGTCATTGACAGTCATTATTCAAAGTTGGGAAGCGATGCCTAAAAATTCAGGGCTGATGGAGGATGTGGCACACGAGAATAGACTGGAGGACATTGGTCTTCTCTGTTTGTCCCACCATTACTCTGTCTGTGAGGTAATGTGACAAATCTGCCCAACCTCTCAGTTACAGAAGAGGAGTGGGTCACGAAATAGTTAGAGAACTGGGTTGGAGTTTGCAGAAAAGAATCAGGATAAACATTAGGCATCCTTTCTCTCCTCCTGCTAGTGTCTCCAAGTTGTTTGTTGTCTTTTATTTTGTAGTTCCCTAACTCCAGTGCAAAACATTTCCCCGTTAAATTTTTTAAAAACATGTTTTACATTAAAATATAAATACATATCACAATATTTATCATTGTAACAATTGTAAGTATAGCTGACCCTTGAACAGCATGAAGATTAAATGTGCTGACCACCCCCCAAAACTTAACTACTAATAGCATGCAGTTGATGGGAAGCCTTACCGATAACAAAAACAGTTGATTAACACACATTTTGTATGTCATATGTATATATACTATATACTTACAATAAAGTAAGCTAGAGAAAAGAAAATGTTATAGAGAAAATCATAAGGAAGAGAAAACACATTTATAGTATTTATTGAAAAGAACTGCTATAAGTGGACCCATGCAGTTTGAACCTATGTTGTTCAATGGTCAACTGTATACAATTCAGTGCCATGAAACTTTTGTACCTAATGGGGAAGTTCATGAGTCTACCGTGCTAACTGTGGGTAGCTTATGCGGCTTGTGAGAGAGATTAATAAGGGTGCGCTAATGAGAACCCTGGAAGCCTCCGACTTTCCATCTTCCTGTACAGGTTCTGGAATGGTACTCACTTTTCAAATCAAGGGACTTTTACTGTGGGAAGGTTACCTGTAAGTCTATTCCAGGTTAGGTGGGAGATAAAACATTGTAGACCCTTTTCAGTTCTTTAAGAGCTCTCTATATGCTGGAGAGGAAAGCCAGACCAAAAAACTAATTATCATAAAAAATGCAATTGAAAAATAAAGTACTAAAAGGTAGAAAGAAAAGGAAGAATAGAGTCTAATTGAGGGACATCGGGACACGAATAGAATATCTAAAGGAAGAAAAAGGTGGTCCTGGTATAACAGAGTAAAGAACAGTGCCTGATATATAGTAAGTGCTCAATAATTTTTTATTGAATGAATAAATGAATGAGGGCCAAATCTGAGCAAAGGCCAAGAACTGTGAAAGTGTAAAGGAACATTGAAGAATGGGGTATAATAGCTGGATGTGGTCAAGGTGATTGTGGAAGGTAGTATCAGGATGATAGAGACAAAGTTAGAATCAGGTTAGGGAACCCTTGGCCCAAAAGGACAAGTCTCACCAAATTCACATTAGAAGGAATAGAAAGAAGGGCCTTGAGGGAAAGGATACAGATGGAAAGTCTAAGTCAATCCCACCCTTAAAACGGTCCTCAGGCCACTGAGGTAAGAATGAATGGCGGTGGAGGCGAGGCCCAAGAATTAAGACAAAAATTTGGACCAGAGAAGAGCTTCTAAGAACACACTTAATGAGTCATAAAACAATGAAACGATGCCATGCATTTGACAAGCGTGGACGAAAGTCCCATGAAAGTTGTTCCTGTGGCCAAAGAATGGCATAGAACAGTCACTGTGTTGGTGGCCTCCATTCTCCTTTGAAAGATCGAAAGGTAAATGTGATTTCGATATGCTCTAACCAGTGCTGTAATAGAGGTTATGTGCTAAATGAAATGGTCTATATGGAAGAAGGGATCAGGTAGTGCCACTGCTCTGTGGTCAGGAAAAACCTCCTAGACAGATGACATTGAAACATAGTCTTTGAAGTCTAATGTAGAAGCTCATCAGTCAGAGAAGAGGGGCAGGGCTTTCCAGGCACAGGGTGCAGCACAGACAAAAAGGGGCATGAAATTGCATGACAAGGAAAGCATTGCTTCATACCCTAAACAGCTGCTCACTAATCTATGCAGAAATACTAAGACCGCTGGAGATTAACCATGTGGGAGGACCTTCACAGCTGCTCTTTGAGAACCACTGCATTAACAGACAAAGGGAAACCATGAGAAAGAGCAAACCGGGCCAAAACAATCAAAGGAGCTGGAAAGTAGGACACTGTTGTCCACCACTCATATGAGTGTTAGCTGGATTAATAACAAGTTTTTAGTCAACTTGATTCCTTGCAAATGTAAATTGACCAATATTATTGCCATCTTACTCTTCTACACATCAGAAGTTAGCATTTTTCCTGATGGTCACATTTTTGCATTTACCCAGTAAGCTTGAATATACACCTCATCACTCCAGTCTTTCGGAGGCCTGTGATAAGCTTAAACAGCAACAGGAATTCTCCCAGGAGGGCAGCCTAATGCTGTGGAGCTGATAAGCATTTGCTCCTGTTTACTGACAGTCGGGTTGGTCCCAAACCCATCTTTCCAGGCCTGCATGCTTACTTAGTAATTAAACTGAAGCTTTAATATGACTTAAAATATTTTAATGTGATGATGCCCTGAGGGTCCACAGCAAAGTTTGGTTTAATAAATTTAATTACTAATTAAGACAGCCTCAATTTCAACCTTCATTAGGTTAATTTTTTAATGAGTTTCAGAATGTGTCTCAGGACATTTTTCTCTAGATGTGGTGAGAAACACACATGCACACACACGTACCAGGTGTGGGTTTTAATATGTGACTTGCCGGGCACAAGCTGTGCACTTGGGAAACATCACTGAACCTCTCTGGGCCACTTTTTCCATATCTATAAAAGAAATAGTTTGGACAAAGTTTTCAAAATTCCCTCCAGTTTTTAAGGCAATGGTTGAATGGCTGTTCTTAGTACCTTCACTTTAGGGAGTCAGAGGGTACAAAACTATATGAAATAAATTGTGTGTGTGCATGTGTGTGCATAAACAAACCTCAAACAATCTGGTGGCTGTGTGCAAGTAGTAGTAATAGAATCGAGTATGTTACAGTGTGCAGAAAGATTCTTTGAAATATATTATTAACTGACCGATGTACAAACAAAATTTGGAGACAATCTGAAATTACCCAGATGTGTTCATTTTCCACAAACTACTTAACCCCTCTGCTCCTAAAGGCTGAATTGTTTCCCCTCCAGGAGCTATATCTTGGAAGACGCACCAGCGATTGGTGAATAAGATTAGCTCTAACCATCCTGCTTCCCTTCAGTAGGGATCTCAGGAGAAAGCTGGTCACGGGCCTGTCCTTTTCCCTGACTTTCTCCTCCTGTCACCATGTCAGGAATCTGCCTTCATGGGGGAAGACTGAGAGAATTTCAGAGAAAGAGAAAGAGAAAAATTAAAATATTAACTACTTCACTGCTATAATAAAATGGTCCTTCTTCCCAGACAGACTTGACGACTAAGGATTTTTTTGCCTTCCATATGAAGACACCACACACACACGATAGAAGAAAATGCTGATTCCGATCCACCTACAAAAATAATCAATACTTAAAAAAACAACTACTTTATAATCTGTTTGAGATCCTAGTCAGAATAAGCATTTGTTTTTACCTCAAGCAGGAGTTTGAGGGAGCCTGATCGGAGGAAAAACGTGGTCCAAATTGTCTGATTCGGGGCAGCCAGACGTTGGCCGCCCTAAGCCCGTGACAAATCCGCCTTTTGCTTTCTTTGTGACCTTATTCCCTCCCCAGAATATTTAACTCATCTTTAAGAATAAGTGGGCTTGCTCTCTAGCTTCTTCAAAGCTGGATCTTCCCAGAATGGCAACATTATTTTCACTTAAAGGCCATTGAATTTCTAGAAACATCCATATTTAAATGTTAGAATAAAAACACATTACGAAGTAAAGTGAAAAAGTGCACTCTGCTCCAAAGCATGGAAAATTAGGACTTGATTGTTGGGGAAAGTTCCTGCTGTGTCAAAATCTGTTGAAAGCACGCCTGTTTTCATTTTTACTATTCATAAGGGCCTCAATAACAATTCTGGGGTCATAGCTATGATATTTAAAACCATTGGCCAGTTAATGCTAAGACTCTTAAGTCATGATTATTCACTGAAGTTAGCTGGGCTTTTACAATGCTCAGAACAGGATAACAAATGTTAGCAAAAAATTCAAGAAACATACAGGATGATTTTTGTCCTACATATCAATAATAGGAACTATGGTGACAATGGAAAATTGGGACTCAGTTAGGAACTTCTCATATCTATATACATCTTTTTAGAGTATATTTTATTGATTATGCTATTACAGTTGTCCAAATTTTTTTCCTCCCCTTTATCCCCCTCTGCCTTGTACCTTCTCACCCTCCAGGATTCCCCCCCACCAACTTAGCTCATGTCCATGGGTCGTACATATAAGTTCTTTGGCTTCTCCATTTCCTATACTATCCTTAACCTCCCCTTGTCTATTTTATGCCTACCAATTATATTACATCTTTTTAAAAATCTCTAAAAATAAATTCTATGTATGAACAATTATGGCTTAGTGTGATCATTTGCTACTTTTATAGAATTGTCCTGTAAGATACGATTCATATTTCTGCAATCTAACAAGATACTCCCCTACCCTATACCCTCTGAAACGAGCAATACAATGACTTAATATTCCAAGGTGGCTTCCAAATTTTTTTTAAAGTAGAAAACCCTCCTGCTGGGCTCGTGGCTTTGTTTCTACCCAGATGCCCTAATTTGGAACAGAATCTGAGAATCCAGGTTTTTGGAGTACCAGAGAACCCAGAACCCAATAACTACTAATTTTTAAAGCATAATCAGGAAATAGGAGGCTTTCTGATGCTCAGCATTTCTTCTCTTTCTTGTTGCTTTCTAATAGTTCCTCTCTTGCAGGTTTCTTCTTCTTTACCCTTTCCCTTCTACTGCTTATAACTTTTGCCAGCTGGCACTCACTGACCCTACTGGGCAGCAGTTTAAACTAACACAGGGGCTATGAAGCCTGCCAACTCCTGCCTGTGCAGAACCTGGAGGCAGGAAGAATCTTGCTTGTGCTTTGCTGGACTTGATTTATATACAGGTGCTGTTCTTTTGCTATGCAAAGCATGTCTGCATTAAGCATGCAGGCATGATCCATCCAATATTCACATTTTTGCTATTACTTAACAAGGAGGAACTCCTGGCCATTCTTCAGCAAATGAGGACAACGAGGTTGATCCTGCACAACAACCTATCACACAAACTGTTGTCCCTATATGGTCGTGATGGGAAGGTAGAAACCACAGTCAACACCCCTAAAACGAGTTAGATTTTCCCTTCCTTCTTGGTAGGACGTTTGTAAATGTAGTCATGGCAATAAACACAGAATAGCTGGCTGGAAAGTTTAAAAGCAACTTTAGAAATCCTCTGTACCAGCAGTTTCCAAACATAGTTCACGCACATCAGAGTCACTTGTGGTGCCTTTTAAACAGTTGGATTCTCAGACCCTAAACCAAGGTCTTCCGAAACACAATCTATAGAATCAGGACCCTAAAACTTTATTTCAAGCACGCATCTCACAGACACCCAGGTCTCAGACCCTCTGCGAGTCCAATCCACAGTAACCCACCTGCTGTCCTTTGGGGGAGCAGATGACCATGGAGAGTGAGCACAGTGGCTTCTAGAGAGGGTCAGGATTGAAGGCAAAGTTAGAAAATGAGATCTCTAAAACTAAACCGGTGATTTCTTCGAACAGACCTCCAGGTGTCATTGCCGGTGCAGGAGACACATACACTGTAAGGAGCCTCAGTTTGAAACCCAGGGAGACTGGACACTGCGCAGCCGCAGCCGTGCTTCAGCTGTTGTTATTCAAATAACCTCCGCTCCTGGAGAATGAAGCTCAGCGGCAAGAGCACAGAGTTGACACTGGATCACGGGCCCACTCTGTCAGAACCCCGCTGATTTCCCAGGCCCGATTAGTTATCCTCCCACTATATTCCCTCGAGACCCCAATCAATGCCTCTAACATAGGGCACATGTCACAGTGTATCAAATCAATAACTGTCTATTTACATGTCTCCCCCACCACTGTAAACTCCATTTAAGGTATCCGTTTTCACTATATATCACTTTCCCTGTAAGGTATCTGTGTATTACCAAGCATTTGGTATTTGCTGAATGAATGAGCTTGTATTTTAGATAATTCCAACTTTGTTGGAATTTTTTCTGCAGGATTCCAAGTATATTTATTTTGAAAAGCAGCCTATGTGCTTCACAATTAAAAACACTGTCTCACCTGAGAATAGGAAACAACATTCACAAAGGTGAGGCCCACCTGCCAAATCCAGATGATCTGTTTTTGTGAGTAGAGTCTTACTAGAATGTGTTATTACTGTGTTATGCTTTCATGATAAAATGGCAGAGCTGAGTTGTCACAATAGAGACACAGACTGTACGGCTCACAAAGGCAAAAATGTTAACATCTGGCCCTTTACAGAAGTGTCTGCCGGCTCCTGCCCTAAAATCATATAGACCTGACCATGTGACACTGGACACATTACTTAGCCTCTCTAAGTCTCGGTTTTCTCATCTGGATAGTGGGGATAATAATGATATTCCATCTTATAGGGTTCTTGTTTGGAATAAATGGGATAATCCTTATAAACCCACATGTAGTAGGAGTTCAGTAAATATTAGCTGCTGTTTTAAATTTTTAAAAGGAGACTTGCCTATATGCCTTCTTGTCCTTTTTCTGTTATTCCTCACTTAAAAAATTAATAAAGCCAGAACATTCTTTAGCTTTAGTGTAGGCATTGCCGTTTGAAGGAACTTTGGGTTTGACCCGTTTTTGATGATAAACTGCTTGGCTCCTCAGGACAAAGACTCTAAAATTTTTTTTTAATTTTTTATTTATTGAGTTTAGAGAGGGAGAGAAAGGGAGAGAGAAAGAAACGTTGATTTGTTGTTTCATTTATTTAGGCATTCATTTGTTGCTTCTTGTACATAACCTGCCCTAGGATCGACCTGCAACCTTGTCGTATCAGGACAACGCCCTAACTAACGGAGCTACCTGGCCAGGTCTAAAAAATTCTTTAATTCTATAAAAAATCCAATGCAAGATCTTTGGGCATTTAATAAGCTGCTTTGATATGAGATGTTTGGTTTGCACAAGCTTCGATCATAACAGACAGAAGTGGGGTTTGACTTCCCGTGCACTTATCCCCTGCTCTTGGATCTGTCTCATACATTACTCCATTGCCTCTAAAACCAAACACCCACAGCACTTCTATTAAATTTCTTTTAAAAATGTGGAGGCCGGGGTGGAGCACTAAATATTTCAAATGTTTTTTTTTCCCCCAGCTAGAAGGGTCTGACTGATAAATAAGAGACCAAGCCAAGAATCTCCAAAGGCATCTTTTACTTAACTTGTAACCCTCATTTCTGGAAAACCTACTGACCACTCTTGTTAAAATAAATTGCTTAAGCCCTTTAATCAGACAGCTGTCCTGCAGAGTGGATTGTAGCTCATGCAAAGGAGGACAGCTCTCTGACTCATCTAACATCGTATTTATTAGTTTCTCTTTCTGATCATGGAGCTTAAATGAAATTTCAGTTTTTCCTTCAGTATTCAAGATTTCCAAAGTCTTGGCATTGACCAAGTCTCTGCCCTAAGGGAACTTACAGCAGTCGGCAACTCCCACCTTGACTGCTTTCAGGACTCATCTCCCCCTCTGAGGAGTTATCTGCTGGGGCACTGGGTCTACATGCTCATTGTAATGGGAGTTTACAGTGTTTGCCAATGTTCAAATCTGGGCTCTGAAAGTATAGTTTGGGTATTCACATTTTGGATTTGAGTCTACCTGGATTTAAGAAATTTCTATTGGAGTTTTACCCTGAACTGCAAGGAATAAGCTCAGTTTGCTCTTGTGTCATCAGTTCAGGTTCTTTGAGAAGCAGTCACTAAGAAAGAATTAGACATGCCTGAAATTTACTAGGGGCAAGTTCATAAAGGGGGCATGAGACTGGGAGTAGGCAGGAAGAGCCTTCAGACTGTAATGCAGGGCTAACATAAGTGAACGAAGCTCTGGTTGGTGTGTCTCAGGGGATTGAGTGTGGGCCTGTGCACCAAATGGTTGCTGGTTCAATTCCCAGTCAAGGCACATGCTTGGGTTGCAGGCCAGGTCCCCAGTAGGGGGCATTCAAGAAGCAACCACATATTGATGTTTCTCTCCCTCTCTTTCTCCCTCCCTTTCCCTCTCTAAAAAAATAAATCAAACAAAATTAAAAAAAATAAGTGAATAAAGAGAAGGGGAGGGAGAATTGGGTAGAAGGAACCTCAGACTGCAGCACAACTCTGCAGAAATCTCTTTCAGGCCAGTGGAGAGCCCCAGAGCTAAGACTGTCCATCACAGGAGTCTTATGTTGGGCCAGAATGACCCAGCTCTAGTGACCCAGCTCCACTACCGCACCATTTCAGTCATTGGCTGGTCCCAGACTGGGAAGACTGTGGGCTTGGAGTGAAAGCTGGGGCATATCCGAAGGTGCGGTAGTTGGAGGATGTACTACACTTCTTGCATCTGGTCCCCTTGAAAGGAGATCTGAGAAGCACACTTCCATGGGTACCACTGTCCAGCCCTTGCATCTCACAGATCCACTTTTCCACACAAGCTCAAAGAGCAGCTCTTCCATGGTCCCCATAGCAGAACTTAGGATTTCTAGTTCCATCTCTGCAGTTAATCTTAGAGTCAAAACTGGCCCTCTTCTCCTCTACTATCCATTCTAAATTTGCCTTATCCTCAACCTTTATTTCAAAAGGTATTGGTGGCTCTCCTGCTGGTTGAACCCAAACACTCATTCCTAAGGGGTGTTCATATCCTTCCAGAACCTGTTCACAATTATGGTCAGGTAACAGATTTCCAAGAGGTGCCCAAGTAGATAGTGTGAGTTCCACATGTGCCCATCCCAGCCCTATGTGCAAAAGTATCTCTTGTGCAGGGTAGGGTCAACTATCCCTGATTTTACTTTTTGTCTGCTAGTCTCTGGACACAAGGGTTTCAATGTGTTCAGGTCAGGGCTCTACCTTGTAATTCAATGGGACTCTTTGCTCTGTCCCCTGGCAAGAGGGTATTTCCTTTGAGGACTAAGACTTCTAACCCTACAGAGACCAGAATTACCAGAATGGGTCTTTGGGAGTAATGGTAAGTGAGACAGACTCCTGTTTCCCCCATGGTTCTTCTTAGAGGAGCTATTGTCTCATAAAGAGGTCTTTAAAAGATTCTGTGTCCTGAAGGATGGCATTCCCTCCAGTAGGGTGTTGCCACCATGTTAGCATTTTACCTGTACCTTCAGCAGGCCATTCTAGTGCTCTAACAGGCCATTGCTACTGGCTATTGCCAAAAAATCTGTTGCGGAAGGTAGTTTCTAAGGTGGCTGTTGATGGTGTCTACTTAGTATTCCTGTCCTTATGTAATCTCCTCCCCTTGAGTGTGAGTTGGACCTCGTGACTTACTACTAACAAATGGAACACAACAAAAATAATGGGATATCACTCTTGGGATTAGTTGCAAACAAAGACTGGCTTCTACCAGGCTCGCCCTCTCTGATTCTCTTATTTACTCACTCTCATGGAAGCCAGTGGTCATGTTGTGAGTTATCTTATAGAGAGGCCTGTGTGGCAACAAACTGAGGCCCTAAGCCTATGGGTGAGCTTGGTCATAGATCCTCCCCTCAGTCGAGCCTGGAGATGACTCCAGCTTGACTCACGTCTTGGTTGCAGTCTCGTGAGACACCCTGAGCCAGAAGATCTAGCCAAACTACACCCAAATTTCTGACCCACGGCAACTGTGAGATATATATTGTTTTATGCTGTTAAGCTTTAAGGTGATTTGTAATGCTGCAATTGATAACAAATACACATTGTTATCTTGAGCCACTTCTTCTTCACAAAGTAGACATTCAGGTATGATGCTCTTAGCTCTGCTCATTAGGGAATTTTTTGTCTTCACTCCCTTTTAAGTCCATACTAGAGGGTGGCTATGTAATGTAGCTGCTGTCCATTTTTGGCTTGCTCCCATATGCAAAGGCAACCCATTCATAAGTCGAGCTCAAGCAGTTTTCTTCTGTGTAAGCTGGTCACACAGGGATCCCCATGCCCACCATCACCCCCCACCCCCACAATAGGCTTAGGTAGGTGCAAGTTGAGGAAGAGATGCTGGTGTAACTGTGGTGGGTGACATGGAAGTCTGAACTATTTGCTCCTGAAGTTCACTTGTGCCCTGTGGTGCTGCTTGGACTCAATCCTGGATGTACCAGTTCCATCTTTTACTTCTGGATCTGTCTTACTTTATGACTTGATGCACCTAAAATAACCCAACTCATAAATGGGTAGTTCGGGGTACTTGGTGCCCCATGACCATGCATTTCATCATGTCTACCAGGGCTCAGAAAGACATCAAGAGCAATTTCTCAAAAGGTGCATAATGATTAGCTGTAGATGGCGCGGCCATGCTCAGAACTCCAGGGACGTGCATAATAGTTCTCCCACTAGGATTTACCATAAACTCCATCTTCCCACCACTGACAACTTGACCAGCAAAGGTCTGCGGGGACTTATGGCCCAAGCAGCCTGGCTGTCTGCATTAAACCTGTGGCAGAGCCCTTTCCTGCTCTGGGCCCCATTTAAAGCTGGAAGTTTTTCATGGCACAGGCATATGGACTGACACAATGTTGCCAGGTATAGAATTTCTTACTTCCAGAACCTCAAAGGCTTATCAGGCATGGTACTTTCTGCTTTATAGCAGAAGTGATGTAAGATGCAGTAATGATGCGTCTTTCACCCTCGAGGCATATCCCAGCACACCCCTGACTGCCAGACTCTGAAAACTTCATTAATGTGGCGGATCCCCGAATCTTCATAGGGCTTATTTCCCACCCTCTGAAGTGCACGAATCCTACAAAGGTCTCCAGCTTGCTAACTACCTCTTGGTTTTTCTGCCTGATCAGCATGATGTTATCAATATAATAATGTTCTGAGGGAAGTCCAGCTCTGTTTTTTGGATTATACTATGACAAGTTGAATAGTTAACATAGCCCTGAAGCAAAAAGCTGTAGTTTGTTGTTCATCCCCTTGACTTTCTCCATCTCCAACTTCCATGTTTGTTGCTCTCAATTTTAAACTTCAGGATCAGAGAAATGACTCCCAACAGGATTTATGGGCCCAGTGGACCCATTGTAAACTGAGCTTCAGCCAGGACTCTAACTATATGCTCATGCGCCTACTGTTACTTATTCATTTGTTCACTTTATGTCTCCTCAACTAGAATGTGAGCTCTTGGAGAGCCATAACTTTGCAGGTTTTAGTCTCTGCTGTATCTTCAGCACCTTCAACAGTAGTAGGCACACAATGATTGAGTAGCTCAATTGCATTATTATTTTAATTTGAATTGCTTTAATTATGAGTAAGATTGTGTTTCTTGTTCTGTAAACTGCCTTTTCTCACTGTCATCATTATCATTAAAAGTATGATAATACTTTTACAGTTATAGCAATAGTAATAATAATTTTTGCTCCTTCTGTTCCTGGACATGAGTTGCCATCTCAGAGCAGACAAAAGGGCTGATCCAGTCTTGACAATTTAATTGCCTAAGGGTGAACTTGGCGACAGTCTGCACTATTTTAGAGATTGTGAATATATCCTAACCTCCTGAGTTCCTTCGGTATCCTGTTGTCTGCTGTAAGGAGGCACTTACTCTGTATTACAATTGTCATCTTACTTGTCTATTACTTCCTCTAGATTAGAGTCCTTAAGAGAAAAAACTTTTCATCATATACAACCAGGTCCTAGCACAATGCCTGACAAAGAGTGGGAAATTGAGCAAATGTTCATGAATATATGAATCAAGTCAGCCTGCCAGAGCTAAAATCAATTTAAGCTAGATAAAAACAGGGTTTTTCTGAGCTTCACCCTAAAGCAGTGATTTTCATTCAACCTTTTCCATCTCATGGCACACATAAACCAATTACTAAAATTCTGTGGCACACCAAAAAATATACTTTTGCCCATCTGACAAAAAAATAGATGTAATTTTGATTCACACCGGACAGCTATTGTGGTGTTGATTGTTGTCATATCATTTTTTATTCGACAGTCTCAGGGAAAAGGTCAGTGGCCCTGACTAAATAGTCAGGTATTGCATGTTTTAAAAATTTTTGCAGCACACCTGTTGAAAACCTCTGCTCTAAAGTGGTGCTCCATCTTCGAGCACCAACATGGCAAATGATTCAGCTGTCTAACTGGATCCAGGCCAGAACTGGACTTAACTCTGGGAGTTTTGTAAAGGAAGTTTTTCCGGATTTTTTCCCCAGGGCATTCATTGCTCTGTGGGACATGTGATGAAATTTTTTAAGTCTTTAGAAATAAACATTACCTCAAAATAGGAAAAAAGGGGGGAAGATTATACTCTGTTGACAGACTTAAAAGTTACTGCATTATGAAAAAATCTAATATTCTTACATATGTGTATGTACCTACATTCATATTCCTATTGTATAAGTATCTATGTATATACATATATACACATGCATATATTTATAAAGAGTTGTTACTGCCCTGGCTGGTGTGGCTCAGTGGATTGAGTGCAGGCCTGTGACCCAAAGGGTGACCGGTTTGGTTCCCAGTCAGGGCACGTGCCTGGGTTTCGGGCCGGGTCCCCAGTTGGGAGTGTGCAAGGGGCAACCACACGTTGATGTTTCTTTCCCTCTCGTTCTCCTTCCCTTCTCTACCTCTAAAAATAAGTAAATAAAATCTTTAAAGAAAAGAACCTTTAAAAAACATTAAAAAATTATTATTAAAGTCTAGTTTGGCGTTGCAGGAAAATACAAAAAGAAAATAGATATAATGGCTCCAGGATTTGTCTATACTTTGCCTTTGAAAAATAATCATTTGGTAGTTTAAGTAGACTTAATTAAATATGCTAGTGTGTTCAAACATTCAACTAATACCCACAATATTTATTGTACATTCACTATGTCTCAAGTACTATTGTAGGCACTTGGCATACATTAAAGAGAGAAGGGGAGAGAGAGACAAACAGAGAGAGAGAGAGAGAAAAAGAGAGAGAGACCCCGTCCATGAGAAAACTAAAATAAACATAATAAAATTGTATAGTATGTTAGATGGCGATAAGTGCTATGGGGAAAAATCAATCAAGACAAGGTAGTTCATGAGTGTGTCAGTGTGCACGCGGGTGGGGGGAGGCAGTGGCCGCCGCTGGGGAAGGCGGGAGCTGGCAGGGTTAGATGGGATGATGAGAGTAAGCCCACTAAGAAGGTGAGATTTAAGCAAAAACTTAAGGAAGGGAAAGGAATTAGTAAAGTGAATATTTTTGAAATTAACATATCGAATATTATCTATAAGTCTTATCATAGAATACAAATATTTAATTAACTAAGAATTTCTATGGTCATATTCAAAATGAATATCTGAGTGAAGATAGACAGAATTTTTAAAAATCAAAATATTGAACAGCTCTCTTTAATAAAATTCACTAATTATCTTTTCTCTTGGTGAGAAGTAGCCTATGTTTAACTGAAGCTTATACAGAGTAAAAATAATTGAGGGCTAGAGAAAGGGGGAAAAATAGAACAGATATTAGAATTGCCAAATAAATGCAATTATTTCATCGATTAGCTTGTTTAAGGTCTCTTATTACATAATAGAGACTGAGGTAGTTCAAAGCAGTGCAATAGTAATAAATCTTTATGGGGGTGGCATTCGCTATCGGTTACATTTAGGGTTAAGGCTTTTTCATGGATTATTGCATATAATTATTTCAAATAATACTTATGCTATAAGTGAGAAAACTGAGTCTTGGAGAGATTATGTTATTTACCCAAGGTCCCAGAGTCAGCAAGCGGCCAGTTCTGGATATAATTCCAGCTTTGCTCAACATCGGAATCCACCATCTCACTCTTTTAACTCTTTACGCTACACTTTACTGTTACACTCATGCTGTGATGGGAGACAAGTGTGAGTTAAAACTTCGGAGGAGCAGAGGAGACATGTAAATGAGATTTGACAATCATTATACTTTTACCTGGTCCCAGAACTGAAAAATGGGCTACTCAGGGACAGTAAGCCTGTAATCTACATTCAGTCTGTGACACTACAGCCTTTGGAAATCAAGGCTGCACAACTATATCTTAAGTGAGAACACACCAACAAGCACTTTCCAGGATTCGGGATTACTAACTTACCTGTCGAAGATCTAAGGCAGTTTCAGTCCTATACTTCAGCAGCCTATATTATTTTTAGGTTCCACTGCAGAAAATCAGAGAAAAAGATGCTGAACAGGCAACTGGCTTATTTCTAAACTGTGGAAGTAATTTTGACTCAAGATACAGTGTTGCATAAACAAGCATGAACAAAGCCCTGAGGAAGGCATGATAGGGTAGTGGAAAGACTCCTGAACTGAGGACAGAAGATCTGAGCTCTTGTCCTGGCTCTACCATTGACCCACGTGACCTTGGCCAAGTCAGTTCACCTCTATGAGCTTTGGTTTCCTTGCACATGTGATGCTCAATGCTAAAGCTTAAATGGCAATGAGTATATTTCCTCCAGGGACCACTGATTGATTGTCACAAATAATTTATCTGTGTATATGTCTCCAGAACCAGAAAGTTTGATTCAGGAAGCCTAAAATAGGAAATTCCAGTGCTGGGGAAGCAATGAATAGGAAGAGGTATGTTATCACGAATTTAGTACAGATTGGCTAACAGGTACTCCGCTGAATCCAAAGAGTCCTCTTTCGAACCAGAGTTATGGAAATGAGATGGTTCTCCCAGCCTCTGTGTGTCCTGTGCCCTGAACCCCACTACAATGCAGATGAAAAGAAGCAAAGGCCCCAACACTAAGGGCTCTCAGTACATGAAATCGTGGAGGAGAGAAGAGTTAGGAAAAAAAGACATGAGACAAGGAGGTATTGTTAGCACTTAGGGTGGTGCAGTAATCACAATATTCAGATAAGTTAGCCCCTCTCTATCAGGAAGGGAGAGAGACTCAGACACCCATTCAAAGCTCTGATAATTCCCCAGCATATTTTGGAAGTGAGAGAATATCGACTCCGTTGAGTAGCTACTTTCTGGAGTAGCATGGGTTTCAGGAGTCCCTCGTTTTTGTGGCCCAGGAATGAGCATGTCTAATGACAGTTAGCAGTGTTCATTTAGTGCCTGGCTTTTGAGCCTGGCTGACCCCCTGCCCTGGACATGTCAGCCAATTTGCCCATCATTCCCTACTTCCCTGCTAGCTTTGCCTTAGAAAGGCCAGCCCTTTCTCTTATTCCAATTGCCTGAACCCTGAGTAGGTTTCAGTTTCTTTTAATCAAAAGCAGCTTGGCCAGAAAGAATACCACCATGTGCCTTCCTGCTGGCTCATAAAATAGACCAGAAACAAGAGCAGGGTTTCTCCCCAGTCTCCCTACATCCACATTCCTGGTGCTGTGCCAAGCCTGTGACAGCTGCTAGAGTGGAGGGCTACAGGCTCTCCCCCTGGGTTTCAGACTTCGGCTTCACAAGCCACTCTCGTGATTTTGGTGCCCCCCATTATCTTGAGTGACATGGTCCCTGTCCCTGTAGAACCCACGGAGGCCATCAGCTACCCCCACTCTTGAAGCAAGGGGTTCACACAGTCAGCATTACGTCTAAGGAGAAGTCACTGGGTTTGGGGAGCAGGCAGCAGTGACAAGGAGGGGAGGTCCCGGATGTGTGATGAAAGCAGCATGGTAGATCCCAACAAATTGATGATAAATTGATGGAATTGGAAGATAACACCCCACAGAGGGGTGATCAGGGCATTCTACGCAATAATTGATCATTCGTTTCTTGGAGTTTCTTCAGATCTGAGTGGCTGCCCCCATTTTCTACATTCCCTCCCAAGGCATGTCCATGGAATAAGTTTGCTGGAAAGGGTAGTCTGAGCCTGAGCTGCCAATATTCAAGTGTTAGGCTTTACCTTCTCAGGAGAAAGCTGAAATTGGAGGGGTTAAAAATATCTTATCCACACAGCTTCTGGAATTGGGCCAGAGCCAGGAAGGAGGCAGGGCCCTCAGGAATGCCACGTCATCCCTGCCAGGATAGCTTATGGATTCAGCTCACAGGGAAGCCAGACCTGGCCCGTAATGTCAAGACAGGAAGGGAGAGCCAAGGCAGGAAAGGGGATATCATATGGTGGGTCAGAGGTCGGATCAACCAAGGTGTTGATACTGATGCAGGAAAGACCAAATGGGAGTCAGCCAGGGATGGGATAAGTCTGGGGAGTGGAATAAGGTTTATTAAGATGAAACTGGCAAACTGCCACAGCCTTCCTTCAGTGCACATTTAGTACACTCCCTTAATATCCTGGAGCAAGCCCTTGAAGTGCTAGTTTCTCATTGGACTTGCAGTGCATGGGAACAGAGAAGAGCCCTGAGCCAAAGTGAGAGGGACTCGCCAGAGTCAGCAGCAAAGCTAGGGCAGAGATGGCCACCCAGAGAGTGGTTGACAGTAAGAGACTAAGACCAAGACCAAGAGAAGGCTTAGAAAATACTGCCCATTTTATAGCTGTAAAAGTCAAAGGGACAACTAACACAGAGGGACAGCTTAAGGGAATGACCTCGCTGGCCTCTGGCAGACACTAAGAGTGGGATGGGTTGGAAGATTGTTGGGATAGAGGATTGTGAAATATAAAGTTAAATATTCCAGGAAAGTCTACGCAAAAGGAAATGCAGAAGATGGCCCTGTCCCAAGTAACAGGACAGACAAGTGTGCTGCAGGGGAAGCAGATACTAGATGGTGGGGCACAGGGTGGGATTCCCCTGAGTGAACTCAAAAACCCAAAAGAAGTAATTGGAAGAAGGGAGCTCTAGAAGGGCACCCAGGGGTGTTCAGAGAGAACCACTGCCCAAAGACACTGAAGCACCTGGGTCTTATTTCAGCCTGAGGGCCAAAAACCATTTCCAGACCTACATTGACTAATAGGGCAAGGGCTACTGATGTTCTCCCCAACCAGAAACTTCTCAGGCTTGGGATGGAAGGGACAGGCTTTGGATGTCTGGGTACCAATTATGAACTGGGAGCTGAGGTGAGAATCAGTATAGAACCTTTCAGTTAAGAAAGACTGAGATGGGAACCAGCAAGAACACCTGAGGCTCAATGGAACTTTTGCTAACTCATGGAAGAAAGAAATCAAGGGCTATTGTGGTAGATGGCCATTCTAACACACCACTGCCAAGACTGTGAGTACAGGTATATTCTTTCTGGATACCAACTTAGCAATATGTAGAAATGTCCATAAAATATGCCCATGATTAAAAAAAAACACTTCTAGGGATGTAATCTAAGGAAATGATGATTGGCGTGAACTCAGCTCTATGTACAAAGAAGCTCATCATCATGGTATTCATACCCAAGGAAAATTGGAAGCAATGAGAATGTTCAATGGTAGAGAAGTGAACTGGCTAAAGTGAGGAACTTCTGGCAAATGAACTATTATGGGGTCACAGTAAGTCATGCTGTTGAGAAATCCTACATGGCATGGGAAACTCCTTATGCTGTAAACTGCTAAGTAATTAAAACAAACAGAAGCAGAAATTGGCATATATAGTTTTGTGAAAAACTGAAATATATCTACACACAAAAAAAGTTTGAAAGGAGGAATACTAAGACATTAATAATTACTATTTTGGATAGCAACATTATAGGTTACTTAAAAATTCTTACCAACTTTAAAAATGAGCCCGTATTATTACAGATAGGAAACACAAACATGCTGTGTATGCCCAAAGGGAGTTAGGGGGCAGGGTGAAATTTATTACATTGACGTGTCTGCCTCCTTATGCGACACTGCATAATTGGCCTCAAAATTACCCATGTGCCCATGGTTTTGCAAAGCTTCAACATATTTAGAGCACTGCTGTTTCTGATTACAAACATACCAGACACACAACTCCCTCAATATTTTACTTCTAAATTATTGAAATCTTTCATTCTGTTGAGGTGTAGCTATACTTGACCTGTATGCATAACACAGTAAAGCCAAATGAGAACTAACTTTGTGGAACCAAGCATAAATGTTTATGACTGCATCATTCAATAGGATCAGGTTATCATAACTCATGCGCCTTGATTTATAAGGCATGCCAGAGCTTCTGCGGCAAGTGAGTTGGGAAAGGGGAAGCAGCAGAGCTGGGGATGAGCAGGACTAGCCATGCTATTGTAACGGGCTGTCCAAGTGTCAAAGTCTAATACGGGACGGGGTACTTGGGTCCCTGGGGTGGTATCCAAGATTCTAATCTGATGGAATTCAGCAGTGGCAGATTGTGGTTTCACGGCCTGGTTTTTCAAGAATAGAGACGCATTTAGCTTAGTTAATGGCAGGGGTAAGGAGAAGAAGATGGTGTTGTAGGAATGTAGGATGTAAGGAAGTCAGGGAACACTCTTAACAGCTGCACAGCTGTACCTCATAGAGACCAGAACATCATGGACTAGAAGCTGCTTTAGAATACAGTGCATCTTGGATGATACTGGGGGCCCCTAGGCACCCATCAGCCTGACTCTGATGCCATTTTTACAGTAATGCAGTCATTATTTTTATTGTTCCTGCCACTTACTGCCAACTTCCTGTGTTCCTCTTTTTGTCTTAAGACTTCTGCACCATTAATGACATCTGCCACTTCATGGTTTCTGCCTTCTGCATATATTTTTCCCTCTGTGTGTCTTTCCAACATCTGTTCCTACAACCAATAGCAGGGACTCTCCAAATTCTTGCTATTTAAACTCTCCAACGTAGATGATCTTATTGGTGCTGTTGCTTATCTTTTTCATCTGTGGTAGAGTTTACTTGCCAGATTACTTTACAGAATGCTGATAAGCCTACAGGTAGGCCACCCTTGGACGAGGCATCCAAATTTGGTGGAATCAGTTAAGGCCAGGATGTAGAACTGTGTCCCCTCTCCTAAGAAAGGGCATTCCAAGAATTGAGAGTCTGAGATTCCTCCCCAATGCAGAGAGTTCATCCAGTCTGAGGCAGACCCCAGCCAGAGATTAAAGTAAGATAGATTGGTATCTGTCCTTGGAGAAATAACAGCCGGTGAGGTTGTCAGAACCAGAGTCTCAGTAGGGAAACTGAGTCAGATACCAATCAGATAGACAAGGCACACTTGGGAAAAGATTACCACATAATACATATTCAAATGCCTATAGCTCATCTGCCATATCAGATTTCAGGCTTGGGACAGTATACCAGATGGTGGTAGATTGGTAGATGGCCTTCCTATCACAGTAAGTCTTAGTCAGGATTAGCCCAGGACTGAGCCACATTGAACCAACACACCGGATGCCTCTGGTCCTCTGTAGAAATTCCACAGGTGCTTTTGCATTATATAGGAAGGCAGCTTTTCCTCTCTGAGGAGTTTATTCCCCAGCTAACCATGGGTCAGGAAATACTTCCTGAACTTATGACTCAGGAACTCTGAATTTAAACATACAACACAGATTTCTCCAGTCCATCCTAAAAGGACATTACAATATTTAAATATTTTTGTCTATAACATGTGTATTAGTTTCCCATGGCTGCTGCAATAAATTACCACAGATTTTGATTTAAAAAAATGTATTGTCTCACAGTTCTGAAGGCTAAAAACCCAAAATCAAGGCATTGATAGGACCATGCTCTCTCTGAAGGTGCTAGAGAAGAACTTTTCCTTGGTTCTTCCTAGCTTTTTATGGTTGCCAGAAATCCTTGGTGTTCCTTGACTTACAGCTGCACTGGTCTAATTTCTATTTATCTTTATGTCGGTCTCTGCATTTCTTTCTCTTCTTATAAGGATTTCAGTCATCAAATTAGGGCACACCCTAATCCAGTATGAATGTTACTTTAACTAATTACATCTGCAAAGACCCTATTTCCAAATAAGATCACATTCTGAAGTTCCAGGCAGACATGAATTTTGGAGGGACATTAGTCAACCCAGAACAACATGTTAAACATTTCCCAATATTTGGTCAAATTAATAATGGAAAGAAAATCCTATGTTTTTCTTAGGCTCCATTAGATCAGGTCTGTTTGTTACTTGTATCTCTGAAATGGATACAAGATACAGAGATGACTCAAATGATAAAACCTTAGGTCTTTGACCAGCTGCCTAGCACAACTATAGATTCTCAAGGAATCTGGGTAGAAAGGACACCTGGTGATGAATATCACTTTCAGCTAACAGGGACTTTGGCTCTTACTCCCAGGGAGCACCGTATTCTTAAAGATTTGGGCTGAACCACTGGGCCTCTGCTCTAACACCCTGAACAAAGGCAAGAAAATGACCCAGAGTCAAGACTATAATTTTCCATAGTGACAATAGGTCAAAAACCATTCACTCAAATTTTTAAAAAAATGTCCCAGTGGAAAGAGAAAGTTAATCTCTGTACCTTGTGAAGAGGCAAACACAGAGGATAAAAGCATGGGCTTTGGAGTGAAGTTTGACCTGAGTTCAGATCCTGATTTTACTACTTACTTGCTAGATGACCTTGTTCAAACTACTTAGTCTCTCTCTCTCTTTTTAAAGATTTTATTTATTTATTTTTAAAGAGAGGGGAAGGGAAGGAGAAAGAGAAGCAGGGAAACATCAATGTGTGGTTGCCTTACGTGCGCTCCCTACTGGAGACCTGGCCCACAACCCAGGCATGTGCCCTGACTGGGAATTGAACTGGGGACCCTTTGATTCACAGGCCAGCACTCAATCCACTGAGCCACATCAGCCAGGGCAAACTAATTAGTCTCTCTAAGGCTCAGTTTCCTCATCAGAACAACAGAGATAGTAGTATCTTCCTCACAGAGCCATTGTGAACAGCAAATGAGATAATCTGTGTCATGCATTTAGTGCATGGGAAGTGCTAGCTTTAATCATTACCAAGCCCTAAACAACCAGTCTAGGCTGTTCATATCAGACCTTTCATCTTCTGGACCCCACACTGATTTCCACTGGAACTTTCCAGAGCAAGAAGGCCCTCCCCTGTGGGAGGCACTCTAAGATCCTCTGTCATCAGTCATGTGAGAGACAAATTCTCCGAAAAGACAAACCAAGAGCACTCTCAAAGAGACAAACCAAATACAACCTCTAAGCTAGAGTTTGTAACCTGGAAGTTGCAAACTGGCAGCTTGACCTGGACAAAATTTTTTAAAATTTAGAATTTGTTGGCCACATTAAAAAAATCCAATGATTTTTTAAAAGACCTCTTTTTATTGTATTTTCCCCATTACCATTTATCCCCCTTATACCCTCTTCCACCTCCACACTCCCTCCAACCCCCCACAATCACCACACTGTTGTCCATGCCAAATTTCTGGTTTATAAAACTCAGAAGACCAGGCAACACTATGACAAAATTTTCCTATGACTAAAGAACCCTTACATGGTATTGTACAAATTGGCACACTTTTCAAAGTGAGAGGAGGCTCTGTTAATTATTATGCCTGAACAGGTATTAACTGAAACTGCCTGCGGCAAATCGGAATCTGATGTTGGTCATTCTCTCAGTTGTCTGGAGCTGAGAAGGAACAGGTCCTTCTTTTGGGGGTCTGGCTCTCTGTTTGCCCCTACCTCTAGGATTTTGATTTTTCAACCTCTATTTTAACACCTTTGTATATCATACGTAATAACTGGCTCTCCATCACCAGAAGCCAACATCTCTGACCTGGGCTTCTGTCATCTTCCTTCTCTAAGAAGGAAAGAGTATAAGCAAGCTATCAGTTCCTGTGCTGAATTTCATTCAGGTGTTATCAAGGATTCTGACAGAACTTCTAATAGCACAGCAACATCTATGTAACGTCATCAACACTTTGTCATTTTCCACTCCTTATTAATGAATTCTTCTCTGCATCTCTAGGGCACATATCACATGTGTCACAATAATCATTGAGAGACATTGCACAATTCTTGAAGTGTATTCTGACTCAGAAAATGATTGATATGAGAGGAGCATAAACAAATACTTTGAAAATTCTTAATTTTCAAGGAGTCCACATCCAATAAATGAATTGTATTCCAAAAGTTTGCTTGTAAGTCTAGCATAAAGAAATGACATTATTGCCTCTTCATCCCACACACTTCTACAAACCAATACTAAAATATATTATATGTATTGCAAAATAAATAAACTATAGACTATCTAAAGATTAGTACTGGGTACTGATCTATCCAAGGATATTAGTAGTTGGAACTCTATATAAGAGAAAATATCTTCTTCCCTGGCTGGTGTGGCTCTGTGGATTGAGCGCTGGCTGCAAACCAAAGGGTCACCAGTTCAATTCCCAGTCAGGGCACATGCTTGGGTTTGGGGCTAGGTCCCAGTAAGGGGTGTGCGAGGGGCAACCACACATTGATGTTCTCTCCTGCTTTTTCTCCCTCCCTTCCATTCTCTCTAAAATAAGTAAATAAAATCTTTTTAAAAAAGAAAATATCTTCTAATTTTTTTAAGTAGTCATTCCTTAGAAATTCTGAACCAAGGCCATTGACGGGAAAAGTAACTTACTGACAGGGTTTGGGGGACATTTTCCTCTGCGGCCCATTTACAGGTGCAATGTTTATTCATGGAGTATTTGTAGAATAGGTACAATCTATATAATAAATATCAAAACTCTTTGTTGACTAGAATATTTAATGAGTGTAGAAAATGTCATTCCTTGATCAAAGTGTATTATTTGGCATTTGCAGTGTGGATTAAGACTATTTAGAGCTGGTGGGTGTATTGGAAAGAGTCCTGTTTGAAGAGACAAGTGACCTTGCTTTTAGTTCAGTCTCTGCTATTAACTTGTTGTGCAACTTTGGGTAAATTGCTTATCCTCATTAAGACCCAGCTTTCTTATCAGAAATCTGAATAAGAATGATAACAATAATTCATATTTCACAGACTTGTTTTGAAGATAAATTGAGAGAATATATGTATGTGATAGAACTTAGTACACTGTGAAATGCTACGGAACCAAAAATAATAGAAAAATAAATTAATGCTTATTGAGCTCTTATGAACCAAGAACTGTGATAGAATTATCATTATTAATTAGCCACCAATACTAATTGCAGTGGCAGCAATAATATTCTTAACATTGACAATCTAACTCTTTTTCAATTGGATGCTAATGAAGAGACCAGAGCATCCCTTCTGCTCTGGGCAGAAACCAGTCAGCGTCTTCCCACTTACAGGACACAAATCTTGTAAACACCCAGCCTTCTGATTTTAATGACAATATTACAAATGGGTATGATGCTGCATCCTGGCCCACACCCCAGAGTAGGAGTAATATTGACTCATTGAAACTTGTGAATATCATGAAGGAGAAATGCCCCACTTAAAGAGTTGGATAATGCCAGACTTGGATTTAATTAATATTTCTATGGGGTGGGCAAAGAAAATTGTCTTGGATCCAATGACAACACATTAGTGGTATTATTATTTTTATTTATTTATTTATTTATTTATTTATTTATTTATTTATTTATTTTTAGATGGGGTGAGGGGGTTGGGAGGAGAAAGAGAGGGAGAGAAGGGAACCTGGCCTGCAGCCCAGGCACGTGTCCTGACCAGGAATCAAACCAGCAATCTTTCAGTCCGTAGTCTGAGCCACACCAGCCAGGACAGTATTATTATTTTATGCCTAAAATTTAACTAGTATTGTATGTTATGGCAGTTTGCTGCCATAACAAATTACTACAGATGAAGTGGCTTAACAGAAGCTTATTTTCTCAAAATTGTTCAGTATTCCAGAAGCTAAAAGTTTGAGATCAAGGTGTTGGCATAGTTGGTTTCTTCTAAGGATTCTCCCAGCTTGCAGATAGATGGCTGTCTTCTCACTGTGCCTCCACATAGTCTGTGTGCGTCTGTGTTCAATCTCTTGTTATAAGGACACCACTCATTTTGGCTTAGGGCCCACAGTAATGCTTCATTTTAACTTAAGTGCCTCCTTAAAGACCCTACCTCCAAATACAGTCACATTCCGAGGAAGTAGGCGTTAGGACTTTAACATATTAATTTTGAGAGGATACAATTAAGCTACTTTGTTCTGAAGGAAATGTCTCTGCGATCTCTAGTTCCTTTATCTTTTCTTCCTCCCCATAGTCCTTCCCTGACCCCACTACCCAAACCGTGTAGCCCCTTCATTTGCAGAGCATTTCAAACACTGATTCACAGATACAACACTGCTGGTGGCATTGCAGCTTCATTTCGGAGACTCCTCGGTGTTCAAGAAAAGCTTGTGTAGACTGAGATACCACTAGATATCCATGAAACATTTTTAAAGAATCCTTCTAGAATCCACTGTTCCTTGACCCATATTCTAAGCTTCTAATTTTTTCAGTCTCCAAGTAACTCCAAGATCTATATCAAGACCTCTTATCTAGCAGTCTACTCATTTCCTTAAATTCCGGTTTCTTGGTAAGCTTGTTTTATCTTTTAGTCATTTTTTTTTCAGCATGAAACTCTTTTCCCTGTTCTTGGTTCTTAGTCATCAACCAGAAGGAAGCCATTAGAAGCAGGCTTATCCATTCCAACTATGAGTATTGTCTTTATCTATTCACAAAAGAAAACTACAGCAGTTTCATTTTGCAGCCCGACTCAGGCTAAATTCTAAGAAATTCAACTCACTGTCTTGATGCCTTGCTTGCCAGTCCATCTGTTCTCCACCCTGCATATACTAAACTGATGGTTTCAGTGATATTACATAAGAGGGATTTCATCAGTCTTTTGGCTGGTAGGATATATAGTTATGCTTGTGACCTCATATATTCTAGTACCATGTAGCTTCCAGATGAAATTAATTACACTGCTGAACATCTCAAACTGAATATGTCACCAAGCATAATAAAGATGACAAATCCATCCATGGCAAAGGATGTCAGTCCCTCAGTGATAATCAATATTTTTCAAGGTCTTTGAAGCAAAAGTTTAGAGACATTTTGAGGCACTAATCTAATAGGATTACTAACTCATAGTACTATTTTCCCCTGTATTTTATTTCTTCTAGTTTAAGCCCCACATTGCCACCTATTGAAATAATTTCAAAATAAAATCATTTAAATTCAGCTATCAGAATGATTGGATAATAATAGTTCTTCTGATGCCTGGAATGTAATGTCCTCTTGAATGAACTTAAGAGGAAACTTTGCTGATACAGGTTTGTACAACTAAATATTTTTCAACTTTTACAAGCAATCACTTCTCAATCCTCTGGCAAGCATGCCACAGGCAGCCACCCCTATATAAATATGCAGTTAGAAAGATAAACACTCACTAAAGTCCCTAGTGGTAGCATTGTTTCTCAAGGTTCAGCAATATTTGTTCAGTAGGTAAAGAAAGAGATTAGTAATGTTTCCATTGGGCTCTATTCCTTCCTAAAGCCAGCCAGCCACCCTTTTCCCTGAGAGAAAAGACGTACTCTGGGCATGTGTTCCAGAATGCCTCAGGACAACTTTCCACTTTGAGAGCAAACCAGCTCACCTTTGGTTCCATGGTAAGCCACCCACTTTTTTAAGGGCGATTATTTTTTAGTAACTTGATAAGCCAGACCTCCAAAACAATAAAAGTAAATCTGTAGTATAAATTTTATTTCTAAAGATGTTAGTATAGCTTAACTATTTATACATTAAACTATGAATGATTCAGATAGGTATGCTGATCTAATTTCACAGATTTACAGACATTCGAAGACCTTAATCTGTCAGTTAGTATGGAAAGACCTCTGGTCTTGGCTCCAGTCTAGTTAGGCCAACGAGTACCTGATTTCTGGGAAAGCTGGGCTGTGCTTTCCTTACAAAATCAAGGAGAATGGAGTAGATGAACTCTAACATCCCTCTGGCTCTGAAAATTATTTTGAGATCTGATATATTCTTGAGAAAAAACAGATCTCATTTTCCCATCTCATAAGGTTTTTGTGAGGACCAAGTGACAAGATGTAACCCAAAGCATAGTGTCATCCATTGAATAAAAGACACAGGTGAGGGGTGGCTGTATTTGCTTTCTTATCTAATTAGCATGTGGTAAATAGGTGAAAGAAAAACAATAACAAAATGTTTACCCCTACACTTTAGAGAAGGAAGGAAATAATTTAAGATCCTAGAGTTATTTATGGTTCTTCCAGATAAAGATTGGATGAAGTAACTAAACTTGGTATTTATTGTTATGTTGGTTGCAAGCAGCGAATCTTTGCAAATCTTTGTCAAACAAAGCAATACAGTCCTTTTATTTGATTAAAACTTTAAAAGTATTAACAAAGTAATCATTTAAAAATAAATCTAGTATTTAGGCATAGGTACTGTTGTTTTCTTTAAACTTTTTTGTTTATTGATTAATTCCAAGTACTTTTCGAGGGGCTGGGGATACAATGGTGAACAACAGGCAGAGTTCCTTTCATCACAAAGCTAGCATTCTCACACTAATGTGGGGAAATAGAATATATACAAATAAACTAATAATTATACCAAGCCCAAAGAGGGGCAAAATTTAAAGCAGGGTAGGGAAGACCAGGAGAAACAAAGAGGGGAAATGCCGTTTTCTACAGAGTGGACAAGGAACGTGTTAATTGAGGAGAGACTGAAAGGGAGCAGAAAGCAAGTCACATAGATATGGGCCTATTCCAGGCAGAGGGAACAGCAAAGGCAAAATTCCCGAGGCAGGAGAGCCCCTGGGGCACGTGGAGAACAACAGCAAGAAGGCCGGAGAGGCAGTGAAAGAATAAGAGGAGTGATTCTCCAGGATGTTTTTCTAAGAAAAGTACAATCAAACTTCATCTTATCACTGTTTTCATGAAGTTCAACAAAAACTCTTTATTGAACTTTTGTTCTGTGCCTCAGTTTTTCACTTATAAAACAGGGATGATAATAATACTTCATAGACACGTTGTGAGGTCTAAATGACTCACCAAATGTAAAGAATAATTAAGACTGTCAAGTACAGAGTAAACTATGGAAGGCTAGTTTTTATTACTACCATCATCATCATCATTATCATCTCTTTATTCACAACAATATCAATAATTCAGTTGTTGTCCAATAGAATTATTTTGCACCAAACATTTATTGGGAAAGTTTCCTTATACATGTTGTTGAAACATTAAGTAGGGTCATGGTACTTAGTGACTCAAGCACAGAAGTTCATGTTATCAAAGGTATTGCAGAGAGCTAAAAACAACCAAAAAATTGGGGTTTGAAACTTAATATGTTAACCTAGACATAAAATTAGTATGATATCATATCCATACACTCGAGTTTTTCTTTATTTTTTTCAGTTTCACTCCGTTTCCTCTCTCCTCGTGACAACACAGAATTCTTGGATGTTTGCAACGTCTTTCACATTTATTTCCAGTATGTACTCTGAATTGATTCCTTGTTTCTCAGTTACAAGCATCATGGAATCAAGATTAATAACCTGCTTGGTGAGTTTTGTCCACTTCGGAATCTAGTGCCTTTGTACTCAGTGTGGCCTGTCAGGCTGTCTGTGATTCTTTATCAATTCTCTAGCAGCGATGGTCAAGGACGACTAAAGTGACAAGGAACCTACCTGCCTTTTGGGCCACCTTTACCTGCTTTCATTATTTCAATTCCTCTCCGAGGCATTTAATCGTGATTGGGGAGAGTCCGAAAATGGATTTAAAGTTTACTAGTGTAATCCCAGTGCTTAGAACAATACCTGGCACATTGGAGGTGCTCAATAAATATTTGTGCAGTGAATAAAATAGGATAGGCCTGGCAGACGATGTCGCACTCTCTAAAACAGCCCGTCACTTAGGTGTGGCTGAGAGGAAGAGCACCTTTGTATTGTACTTTCCTGTGGGGTTGGGCTCCATCTCCACTGTCCACCTGGAGCAAATGCCTTCATTATCAATCCCTTCACCTCAGGGCACAGGGTACCTGGGAAAAGCTTTGCTTTAGGCAAGTGGTTGTGTAGCCATTGCACTTGATTTTACTAGTTACGACAAGGTGAGCAGAGCTTATGGTAAAACAAAAACAAAAAATCTTGGAAGGATTTTTACTCCTGGGCTCACTAGTTATTTCCTCACCATTTCTCCAGAAAATACTCAGTCCCTTCTATACCAAACACAGGCCCATGTAACATAATACTGTTGACCTTCACAGTCTAATTAGTATAAGTAAACACTACCAAGTAAAATACTGCTTGAGAACCACAAGTGCCACAAGAATAAGATTCTATGTACCATATAATGTCAAGTGGGATGATTGATTTTCAGTGAGGAGAACGGGAAGGCTTCAGCAAAGGTGGTAGTTTCTCTATCATGGAAACAATGAACATTTCAATAGACAGAATGGTTATGTTATTAATAATACAGTAATTATAAAATTATGGCATGCCATCTGTTGTATATGTTTAATTACTACCCAGCATTCATACACCTCTGATTTTTTTCTTTGTCTATGATTCTTTGTCCTGCAAAGCCATGATCCTGATCCTTTAACCAAGAAACATTTAAAGCACAAGTTGGCATATAAGGGCACGGGCGGGGACACTGTTAATAGAATTTGGTGGCAGTATCACCCTTTATTCCTTTTTTACCAAACACATAAGCCTCCTGTCCCAGATAACAGATTTTTATATTCATTTTTTCTCAGTTAATAATTATTTATTTTACAAAAATGAATTGCCGTTTTTCTCTGTTTTCAAATAACATATTCTTTCAAACTAAAAGAAAAGAGTGGAGAATATGGCAGATTTTTAATTTATTTTGAAAAAAGGTTAGGGAAAGGTTGAGATTGAAGAACTTTTCCAAATTCTCTTCCCATAGTTTTACTCATTTACTCAGCTAATGCTTCTGTAGTGCCTGCTATGTCTCAGTATAGATGACAGGAAGGGTATTCTTGGTAGAGTGGTTGTGCTACAATACATACTTTAACTATTCAAATGAAATGCTGTATTATTTTTCATATATGTTGTGTGACCCAATCTCTAGATAAATGCTTTAATTTTGGTTGCTTGTTTCCCTTATAGTGTTGATGAATCCCTTGCCTACGGAGCATTTAATGGTAAGAAGCAAGTAGCATAATTAGGGGGACACGCATTCAGTTAGTATTTATTGACTTCTGTGAGCCAGGCACTGTAATAATAGTTGAGTAATTTAGTTTCTGAAAATGACAATCAGTATAAGACAGAAAAGAGTGGGGTAGTTTTGAAGTTAAACACAAAATATATTTTTGTTCCTTAAGGCTCTTGGAAGAGGGCAGACAAAAGAAGCTGAACACCAGATTCCTGACTGGAAGGAATTCAAAGTGCCCACCTGAGAAATTTCCACTTAAAAAACGACAGAAGACCCGATCCCTGCTGGAGGGTGCAAAAGGTGCCTTGTTTCTGAGGCTCGCTTCAACTGTGCTGCGACCAGCCACACAGGCTGGCTAACGTGTCCTGTGATGGGGACAGTCTGGGGGAACCGGTGCAACTTTTGACAGCCAGAGAGCCCTGCTCTCCACAGCTCGCAGCCGCCCCACTTGCTGCCTGACGCCGAGCTCCGCCCTCTCAGGCTCGCGGGCCAATGGGCTGGACTCCGGGGGCGGGGCAAGGGCAGGGAGGCGGAGCGAGGCCAGGGGGTGGGGTGGCGGCGGCCAGCGCGGTCTTGGCTGTAGCTGCTGGGGCGGCGGCGGCTTGGCCGAGCGTCCGAGGGTCGTGGGGGGATGGGGTCTGCGAACTCCAGCCCTCGGCGGCGGCGGCGGCGGCCGTGAGTGTTGGGCGGGCGTCCGCGTCCCGGACGCGGGATGGAGTGCCGTGGTGAGTGTGGGGCGGCGGCACTGGTTTCGGCCGCGGCGGCTGCGGCTCGGGGCTGCGGTCACCCGTGGTGGCCGTCTGCGAATTGCGGTCCAAGGTTCGGTCGGCCCACACGGTGGCCCTGCGGGGAGGCGGTGCGGCTGCGGCCAGCACTGGGGGCCGGGCCAGGGTCCTCGGGCTCCTGGTCCTTCGGAGGGGGTGGGGAGTCCAACCCGAGCAATGGGTGCGCCGAGAGCCGCAGGAGAGAAGTCGGGAGTGCGCGAGCGGTCGCTTCGCGGACATTGTGCACCCACATGGGTATCCGAGTTCAGCGACGTCGCCCAAGCCGCCGGGGAGAGACTCGTGGGGCGGACTTTCATCCCACTCCAGGTTCCCCCGAGCTTCCTGCAGCCCTTGTCGCTTTCCTGGCCACACGCCCTCACCCGCCTTCTTTCGGAATGCAGGGGCTCCTTTCCCCTTTCCCCGCTGGATTCCGTCACTGGGTCTTCACTTTTGCCTTCCTCACTTGGGATCTTTTTGGAAGTTTAGTGGCATTTTCTGAAATTTCGGTCCGATAAATGCAAAGGCTTAGATAAAATAACAGACACCTCTGGTTCCATATCTTCCTTATCACACTTCACCTCACCTAGGCCCAGGCTGTTTATCATTTGTGGGTGGGGGGGGAGGGGAGGGCCACACTAAAGGTGGAAAAACACTCATCTTTTTCTATCCGAGTGCCCTCCTCTGGTGTGTCTCCGTCACTCTCTCCATACCCCTCCCCTTATCTCTTTTCCCCTTGTGCTGTGGATTCACCAACCCCTACCACCCTCGACCCCCGCCTATCTATCGTTTTCCAGCCTTGGCTCGAGAGCAAGTCCTGTGCTTTGCAAAATAGGAAATGACCGGCGGAGGACTGCAGCTGCTACCAAGAGAGAGTATCCCTGTGAGTTTGTTGCCCTAAACGTCCCAGGACCTCATGATTGAAACTTAGTGTTCAGGACGTTTTTCCTTTGGCCGTAAAAGTGGCCAGAGACTCTCCTTGTCCTTGAGCCCCTCTGACATGTCCAGGGTCTATCTTGATTTTTCACCACCATTCCTCATTAGAGACAAAAGTGAATTTCTTTACCACCACTCCCGATCCCTCCACACTGAGTTGTGAATCATTGATATACTTACTGTCTTCTGACCACGGATCTTTTGGGGGAGTTAGGAGGTGTTGTTTGCAAGTTCCAAGACCGCGGTGGAGCTTTTGGTTCCAAATTTACCTTTTTCTTTTCCTCTTCTTTTTTTGGAAATTAGCTTCACCTCCTATTCCGTTTGGGGGAGGGGGTTTCCTCTTAACAAAAAATAATTTTAAATTAGATATGACAGTGGATATTTAGATTTAATAAAGAAATCGCAATAAATTTCTAAGATTTAGATCTCTTTCTCCAGATTTCTTTAGGCAGTTTGCCAGAAATGCATGCTTAGAAATGCTTCCTGATTGTAGGAACTGTGCAAGTGAGGAACCCTGACGCTTATGCTTCATTAGCTTTTATGGTACAAATAGCTCTAGTCTCCTGATTCTGAGAAGAGTTTTAAGAGTGAACTTGAAGGAAAGTGCTAGGCCTGGGTAGAAAATGTTTCAGTCCTCACATTGGCAGGAAATAGAACTTTGGCTGAGATGAGGAAAGCAGTGTTCAGGGAATCTATGGTGGCTGGTCATTCTCTTTGGGCCCATGTCTCTGAAATAGAAAAACCACCTAAATTATCAGTGCCTTCACTTCCCAGCTGCAAAGGCCCTTTACCTAGCAATTAGGACTTCAGCAACCACTGCTGTTCGTCCCAGGGATTAGTAGTATATTGAACAAAGCTCATGCCCAGAAGGCACCCAGGAAGGATTTGTATTGGTGATTCATTTCAGCATTCATTCAGACAATGTAGTGTGATCCCATTCCATGTTAGAGTCCTATGGAACCTTTCAGTCTATCGTGTAGAAGTAGACAATTTTGAATAAATAGGACCCAAGACATAATGTCTTGGGTTACCCAAGAAGTATATGTTGAATGTCCTATGGGAAAGTAGAGGGATGATTTGTTTTCAGTTGAGAGAATGAAAAGGTTTCTTAGAAGAGGTGATATTTTGCATGAAATTGAAGTCAAGAAAATGATTTTAATAAGCACAGAAAGCAGAAGGGCCCTTATAGCCAGAATTGCTGGTTATGTATAATGCATACCAGGATGTCACTGATCAGCTTCTATGATTCTGCTTTGAACACTACTTTGTTTGCAATTTCTTACCTCATCCCCAGCATGATGATGAGCCACAACACATAAAGACACATTCATGTGTAATGAAACAAGGACGTTTAAAAGGAAGGTTAGCAACACATTTTGGTATGATAAGGATTTTTTTCCTTTCTTCTTTGTCTTTATTATTGCTCCATTAAACAAAAGAGCCATTTGATGGTACTGCCTCTCTAGATAAGAATTTTTCTATTTCTCAAAAAATGTTCCAGTATTTGTCCCTGAGAAAATTTTCAAATACCATAATCTTCCTTGCTAAGGAAGAGGATGGAAAATATTTTTATAAGTATTAAGGAAGTTGAGTATAAGACTATTCAAAAGGAACCTTCTATAATTGTACTTACAGTTTATTTATCTAATGTTCATTGAGCACCAGCATGATAAGATTTTTATATACTTAGAGTGAGTTTTGACTAATGTATACACCCATGTAGTCACTACTGTAATCAAGATGTAGAACATTCCCATCACTCCAAAAAGTTCCTTCATGCTTATTTGGAACCCCCCTCAGCCCCTACCACAACCCCTGTCCCCAGGCAACTATAGATGTTTTTAGTTACTAAAGATTATGTTTCATCTTTTCTAGAATTTCATGTAAATGGAATCATACAGTATTCTTTTGTGCCTGGCTTCTTTCATTTAGCAGAATGTGTTTAAGATTCATCTGTGATTTTTGCTATATCATGGATATTTATTAAGTAGTATTCCATTGTAAGGCTATATGACAATTTGTTTATCTATGTGTTGATGGACATTTGGGTTGTTGCCAGTGTTTGTCATGAAAAAGTTACTATGTACATTTGTGTACAAGTTTTTAGATGAATGTATGTTTTCATTTCAAAAGAGTAGAATTGCTGAGTGGTATGGTAAATGTGTGTTTAATTGTGTAAGGAACTGCCAGGGTATAGCAGCAATGTGTGAGAATTTTAGTTGCTCTGCATCCCGCCCCAAATTTGGTATTTCGGTCTATCTAAAATTAAGAATCTTTTAGTAGATATTTAGTGGTACCTCACTGTGGTTTAAATTTGCCTTTCTGTGATACTGATGATGTTGAGCACTATTTCATATGCTTATTGCCCAGTTGTGTATCTCCTTTTTCAAAGTGTCTGTTTATATCTTTAACTCATTAAATTAATTTATTAGGTGGTTTTCTTATTATCAAGTTGTAAGAGTTCTTGATATAATTTGGATACAAATTCTTTGTCAGATATTTTCTCCCAGTTTGTGGCTTAACAGTTGTCTAAGAGAAGTTTTAAATTTTGATGAAGTCCAGTTTACCACTGTTTTCTTATGGTTCTTGCTATTTCTGTCTGAGAAATTGTTCCCTAGATTTTTCTCTTGTTTTATTTTAGAAGAGGTATCCTCAAACTTTTTTTTAAAATGTACTAGATTGTAAATATTTTAGGCTTACAGGCTATAGCAACTCAAGTACTCAGTTCTGCTCTCGTAGCTCAAAAGCAGTTACTGACAATCCAAAATGATTGGGCATGGCTGTATCCCCTCAAAGCTTTTATTCATAAAAATAGGCAGCTCCCCTTTTGACTCCTGAATTTAAAACACTGATAATTTTAAGTTATATGTTTAGGTCTCTGATACATGTTGAGTTAATTTTAGGGTACGTTGTGAAGTAGTCAAGGATCATTTTTTTAAAAAATCCTTATATGAGGATGTGTTTATTGATTTTAGAGAGAGAAAAACATCAATGTGAGAGAGAAACTGGTTGCCTCACATAGGCACCTTGACTGGGGATCGAACCTGCAATCTAGGTAATATGCCCTGACCTGGGATCTAACCTGCAGCCTTTAAGTGTACAGGATGATGTTCCAACCAACTGAGCCACCCAGCCAGGGTGAGGATGATTTTTTTCTCAAATGTACATCAAGTTATTTAGCACTATTTGTGTACCTTTCTCCCACTGAATTACTTTGGCACCTCTTGAAAACCCATGCACTATATGTATGTGGGTCTACTTCTAGACTCTATTCTATTCTGTTGATCTACGCTTCTCTTTATACCACTATCACACTGGCTTGATTACCTTATAGCTCTGTACCAAATCTTGAAATCAGGCAGTTTAAGTCCTACAGCTTTGTTCTTTTTCAAAATTGTTTTGGCTGTTCCATATCTTTTACATATTCACGTACATTTTAAACTTGGTCAGTTTCCACAAAAAAATTCAGAAGGGATTTATTTGGGATTGCTTGAAACTATAGATAAATTTGAGGAAAATTAAAGTCTTAACAGTATTGAATCTTTCAGTCCATGAACATGGTATACTTGATTTATTTAGCTCTTTAACTTGCAGTAGTATCTTGTAGTTTTAAATTTAGAATCTTGTATGTGTTTTGTTAAATTCCTAAAAATATTTTGCTTTTAGATATTACTGTAAATGGTATTAGTTTCTAAAATTCTATTGTCCAATTTTTTGTTGCTAATATAGAAAAAAATTGATTGGTATCTTGGCCTTGTATTCTGTGACCTTACTATGTTCATTTATATGCCATTCAGTTGTCAGCTCAACCCCATCTCCAGTTTTGACAAGTTTGCTTTCCTCAGGATTTTCTAGGTATATACTTGTACACATGTCAACTTGGAATACAGTGTTTCACTTCTTCCTTTCAATCTATGTGTTTTATTCTTTTTCTTGTTCTATTATACTAAGACCTTCAGAACATTATGGAATCTGATCTTGAGGGGAAAACATTGTCTTTCATCATTAACTGTGATGTTAGCTGTAGATTTTTAGTAGATGCCTTTTATCAGGTTGAAGGAATTCTTTTCTATTCCTTCTTTGCTGACTTATGAATGGGTGTCAAATTTTGTCAGATGCTTTTTATGCATCTGTTGAGATGATCACATTTAAAAAAATTTTTTTATTCATTTTTTTCTATTGAATATGTTTAAATTTTTTTCTTTAATTACAGTTGTCTTTCCCCCATTACTCTATTGAATATTAAACTAAGCTTGTATTTCTGGGAAAACTCTTTCTGGTTATAATATATTATCCTTTTTATATGTTGTTGGATTTGATTTGCTAATACTGTGTTAAGAAATTTGGGCCCTGGCTGGCTCAGTGGATTGAGTGCCAAACCAAAGGGTCGCTGGTTTAATTCCCAATCTGGGCACATGCCTGAGTTGCGTGCGACCCATGTCCCCAATTGGGGGGCATATGAGAGGCAATAACCCATTGCTCTTTCTCTCCCTATCTTTCTCCTTTTCTTCCCTTCTTTCTAAAAGTAAATAAATAAAACATTTTTTAAAATTTTTTTAAAAAAGAAATTTTGTATGTTTTCTGGTAGTCTTTGTCTGATTTCAGTATAAGAATAATGTTGACCTCAGAAAATGAGTTGGAGAGTGTTTTATCTCCTCTATTTTCTGAGAGCTTTTGTAGGATTATTTTCTCTGATTCAGCCGATTTCATCAGTGAGGCCATCTGGGTCTGCAGTTTTCTTTCTGAGACATTTTCAGTTTCTTTACTACATACAAGGCTATTCAAATTTTCTATTTCTTGTGTTACATTTGGTAATTTGGGTCATTTAAGAAATTTTCCTTTTTCACCTGAGTTCACTTTATTGGCAAAGTTGTTCAAAACATGGCCTTGTTACTCACATTTTAATATCTGTAGAGTGTGTACTGATGTCCCTTTTTTCATTAATGATAGTAGTAATTTGTTTCTCTCCTTAGTTTTGATCAGTCTAGCTAGATATGTATCTTTTTAAACGATCTTTTCAAAGAACCAGCTTTTAGTTATTTTGATGTGTCACTGCTGTCTCTTTTCTATATCATTGATTTCTACTCTTACCATCGTTTCATTCCTTTTACTTATTTTGTTTCTTATTTGTTCTTTGTTCTCTAGCTTCCTAAAGTGGAAGCTTAGGTTGTTGATTTTAGATCCTTCTTTTTAACAAAACATCTAAAGCTATATATTTCTCTAATTACTGCTTTTACTGTGTACCTTACACATTTTGAAATGTATTTTCATTTTCATTCAGTTCAAAATATTTTCACATTTCCCTTGTGGAAACTTGACATACAGACTATTTAAGAATATATTTTAGGGATTTCCCACTATTTTATTGTTATTTATTCCAAATTTAACTTTGGCTGAATCCTCTTAAATTTCTTGAGACTTATTGTGTGGTCCCATATATGGTCTTAGTGAATATTTTATGTGTGTTTCAAAAGAATGTGTATTCTGCTGTTGCTCTGTAGAATTTTCTGTAAATGTCTATCAGTTCAAGTAGGTTGATAGTGTTGTTCAGATCTTCTGTATTCTTACACATTTTTAATGTGTTCTATCAGTTAATGAGAGAAGATTGTTGAAATCTTAACTATCATTGGATTTATCCATTTTTTTCTGACACTTCTGTCAGTTTTTGCTTCATATATTCTGGAGCTCTATTTTTAGGCACAAACACTTTTTGGATTATGTTTTTATAATGAATTGACTTATTTATTATTATGAAATATTATTCTTTATCCTTGCTAAAACTTGTCTGGTATAATAGAGCTAGTTCTAATTTTTATGATTAATATTTGCATGGTATATCTTTTTCTGTTGCTTTTGCTTTAAATCTGTGTCTTTGTATTGTAAGTCTGATTCTTATACTCAATATGTAGTTGGATCTTACTCTTTTATCCAGTTGGACAATTTCTGCCTTTTCATAGGTGTGTTTAAGGTACTTATATGCATATTTAGTGTAATTATTGTTATGTTGGGTTTAAGGCTGTCATCTTGCTGTTTGTTTTTAATTTGTCTCATCTGTTTTTTGTTTCTTTTTCTTCTTTTGTATTTATTAATTTTTTGAAATTCTATTTATGTCCACCATTAGCTTACCAACTGTGTTGTACCGCTGAAGATTTTTTGAAAATTTTATTTATTTATAGACAGAGGGGAAGGGAAGGAGAGAGGTAGAGAAACATCAATGTGTGGTTGCCTCTCATGTGCCCCCTACTGGGGACCTGGCCCGCAACCCACGCATGTGCCCTGACTGGGAATCAAACCAACCAGTGACCCTTTGGTTCACAGCTCGCACTCAATCCACTGAGCTATACAGGCCAGGGCTGAAGATTTTAATATATATTTCTTATTATAGTATACCTTCAAATAATGTTATATTTCACATGTAATGTAAGAATCTTAATGTATGCTTTCATTTCCCTCCTCCCTTACTTTGTGCTATTGTCATACATGTTACTTCTGTATATGTTGTAAATGCCGCAATACATTGTTACTACTTTCGTTTTAAATTTAAAAAATTTTAAAGAAATTTACAAAATGAGGCTTGTTTTGAGGCTTCATTAGGGTGAGTCTAGAATACCATTTTTATTAGGGCTACGTTGGATATACTACTAATACATGCCATTCTGGGATCTCTCTTTGAGTGTTCAACAGGTCTCTCTATTTTGGCTGATGAAAACTCAAGAGGTCTCTGGCTGAATGGGAGCCATGGGAAATATCCTGTTACAGCTTCCTGGAAATTCTTTGCCAGGAGGAATTTCCTGGAAGGAATTTCCTGGAAGGGTGAAACTCTTCACCCTACACGTGTGGAGTTTCACCCTACACTTATACAGCTTTATATTCAGCAAGAAAACTAAGGAATGGTCTATGCAAATTTCTGGAGTCTTCTTCCTTTCTCTCTATTACTCTGTCCTACAGATTCCAGCTGCCCCAGTCTCCCTGGATTACGATTCCTGTCACCTCAGTTTAACACGAGTACCATGCTTTGCTTGGCTTCCCCATTCCTATGCCATGGCCTAGAATGTGCTTCCAGGCAGAAAGTTGGGGCAGTTGTAGGGTTTGCCTCATTTGTTTGTGTTCCCTTCTCTCAAGGTTCACAACTTTGTGCTACCTGTAGTACAGTGTCTGAAGACAATATAATAGAAGGGCAACTCTGGTCTCATTTATTCTTACACTTGTTATGTCTAAAATTTTAGGCTTCTTAGTCTCTAGATTTTCTTTTCATCTTTTCCTTGCAATTAATTTGTTTAGTAAATTGTGTTGTCCTACAAAGTGGCTGGGTCTAGATTTTGCTGAGTGCATCCTGTGCTGTAATTTAGCATGTTTCTCTGCCTTCTGCATTGCTTATAGAGTGGTAATTGGATCTAGAGCAGAGTTTCTCAACCTTAACACCATTGACCATTTTGGGCCAGGTAATTCTTTGGTAGGGGTAGGGGTGGGAGGGTTGGGGGTTCGCTTCTGTGCAAGTAGGATATTTACCAGCATCCTTGGAATCTATCCACTAGATGTCAGTGTAGCCTCTTCCTTAGTTGTGACAATCAAAAATAACTCCAGACATTGTAAGATGCCTTTAGACCCATCTTCTGTTAGGAAAAGTAGGCTACCTAAACCACAGAATCAACTTCAGGAATATGAAGAGACCTACTTAGCAAAAACACAGTAACAATATTGTGTTAACACTGCAAAGAACACATGAAAAAGATTTTAACAATATGTAAGTTGAAACTTCACAGCATGAAGCTTCACAGCATTGACTCAAGAGCAACATTATAAAGGATGTGAATTTCTGTTTGAGAAGGAAAAAATACTAGAGACAATAATAATGTAAAATGCTAAAAACACAAGTAGTTTCTTTTCAATTATATGTTTCTTTAGTAAATGTTTTTTGTGCAACCTGTTGAACAACATTTTAAGATATTGAACTTTGACAACAGATGTACAGGGTTTTTTTTAGAGATTTTGCTGTTTAATTATAAACCAAGAATTTGAGACTTGCAGAGATGTATTATTGCAGTAACATACTTTTTATATTTGTAACTTATATGCGTGATATAACATTACTATAAACAAAACACAAGTGGGGGATTAATAAAATAACAATTTTAATTTAAAAGTGAACTACCATTTTTCTTAAATGTTTTCAAAGGTCATTATTCTTCTTATGGTGGAGAAGATGACAGAAAATTAATGTGTTTTTAAAAAGATTTAAGAGGAAGATTGGGATTGAGAAACTTATCCAAATTTTCCTCAGATAACCTTACTTATAATTTAACTATCTAGTGTTAAGTGAAGACCACTCTGTCAGGCCTGATGCACAATAGTTGTCTGTTTTGAGATGGTTTAGAGGTAGATCTGGTGGGAGGGGTTTTTTAATTAACCCAGAGCAGTTCAGAGAGGCAGACTTTCCTCCATTGAGTTCCGTGACAGTTGCTCTGCCAGTGCCCTCCTTGGCCTTCAGAATCCTTTCCTCTCTCCCCATTGGTGCTCTCCAGTTCTGAGTCATCATTGGTTTCCATGGTGAGTGTCCATGGTGCATCATTGTCCTCCAAACAGGAGCATTTGGATGTTAGGTATGGAGAGTATCTCTAGTGCTTTTGATCTTAGGTTTAAGGCATAAGTGGTAAGTTTTAAAAATTAAGTCTCCGAAGTAATTGTAGAGGCCAGGTAATCAAGGAGCCTGGGCTTCTCATATTTATCTTTTTCAGGAAACAAACTAGAGACCTATTTGGCTTCACTTCCCTTAAAGTGTTTCTATGTGAGAAGCATCCCTCTTCTTTTTCTGGCAGTGAGCCATTTCTGTATCATTTCTCTTTGTCTCTCTCATCTTTGTTCTGTCTTCATTGTATCTTTTCTTTAACAGCCTCCACTTGTCTCTGCACCTTTCTTGGTCTTTCCCTCTCCACAATTGTTTCTTGCCTTCTAACATCTCTCTTTGTCTCTCACTGAGTTTTCTCTCCCTCCCTCCTATGTGCTCCTTTGCCTCTCTCATCTCCACATACCCTTTCTCCCCATCAGGATCTTTTTCCAGATGTTGTCAGTGATATTGCCATTTCCGCTTCAATAAGGAACACAATCCTCTTTATTAAGGGGATTTCACATTTCTTCTCAAAAACCTTTATTTATGATATAATCGGGGTTGCACTGTTCCGCCAACCCCACTCCCCTTTTGCCTGGGATCTCTTGATGTCTCCTCTTGATAGTTTGTTTCAGTTCAGGGCATTATCAGTCTCCATGGTGAGAGTCCGTGGTACTTTCTTCTTTTTACATGTAGTTAGAAGGACAGTTTGTTTTTGAGGTTTCCTGAGTATCTGTGGTAAGTCCTTGGTACTGTTGTGTTTGGGGGTTAAAGAGGTAAATTTATGTAAGTTGAGCCTAAAAACTTAGTGTGGGAGCTACAGTAACCAAGGAACTGAGCATTTCCATATTTATCTTTCCCAAATAGCACTCAAAAGGCCAAGTTTGCTTTCTTTCCCCAGCATTGTTTTTCCTATAACGAGTTCTGATATGAGAGATGTTCCTCTTTGTCAATTAGTATTTTTGCCCTCTCTCACTACTTCACTTGTTGGCTTTATCACACTCAGTTCCTTTTTCAGATGTCTAGGTAAGAACATAGTCTTTCCTTTCTCTTATTTCTAACTCTTACTTTCCTTTTCTGCCTTCACGTGCTTCTGCCTTACTTGATTTTGCCTCTCTCCCTGTGCCTGCACCCCTATTTTCTTTCTACTTGTCCTCATACTCTGTGTCTTTTTATGCTTCCTCCCATGTGTGATAATTTTTCTCTTTGCCTCCACCACTATCCAGCCATCTTCCCCATGTGCCCTCAGTTTCTCCATCAGTTCTTTCTGAATGTTCGAGCACTGAGGCAAATGACATTGGTTGTTCCAGTGAGTAGTTTGAAATGGAAGCTTATGTGCTTTCAGCCCCTGCTGCCTTCTTTAATTATTTCATCTTTCAACGACATTTTTCTTATTCTCAGCGACTTTGAGAGTGCAGTTGAAGAAAATAATATCGCTCTAAGTCAGCAATTTTCAACTGGTGTGCTGCAAATTTTAAAAAAATAGGCAATACCTATTTACCGTAATCAGGGGTGCTGACCTCTTTTTCCTTAGATTGCCAAATTAAAAAATGACAACAGCCAACATAATAGCGGTCAGGTGTGAATGAATCAAAATTGTGCCTATTTTTTGTCAGATGTGGCAAATTTTTTTTTTGGTGTGCCACAGAATTGTAATAATCAGTTTGTGTGCCATGAGATGAAAAAGGTTGAACTATTGCTACTTTTGAGTGGAAAGTATTCCCCTCTGCAGAAGGCAGAGTAGTTGTCTGGTTTTGAGGTAGTTCATTCTTCTGAAAAGGAGGTGAGCCCCAGGCCTGTGTTACATTTTACCTGTGTGAGGTCCTGTTTTTGTTTTTGTTTTCTTAAAGAAGTTGGAGAGAAACAAGGCGAACAAAATAAGTACCTCCTAGGAAATGTATACCGCTTGCCTTAAGAAATTCTCATTAGCCAAATCTAGTCATCAGGTGACTTGTTCCGAAAGTCCGCTCGACTAGCCTGTCGAGTGCTTTACAGGGTTTCTAACTAATGTCCGGTGTTGTTGGGTACAATCTGCGGGTTAGGGTGCTGCTGACAGCCAAGTCCCCCACACTGGCTGTAGGCGCCAAGCCCCGCCCCCAGGCACGTGGGCCAATGGGCTGAGCCTGAGAGGGCGGGGG
>CM052542.1:65648677-65715040 GCA_028533065.1 Trachops cirrhosus | reverse complement strand
ACTGGCTGTAGGCGCCAAGCCCCGCCCCCAGGCACGTGGGCCAATGGGCTGAGCCTGAGAGGGCGGGGGGGGGGGAGTGTGGGTGGGAGGAGCAAAGCCAGGGGGCGGGGCGGCGGCGGTGGAGTTGGCCCGCGAGGTTCTGGAGGTAGCTGCTGGGACTGCGGCGGCGACTTGGCCGAGCGTCCGCGGGTCGTGGAAGATGGGGACGGCGAGCTGCAGCCCTCGGAGGCGGCGTCGGCGGCGGCCGTGAGTGTTGGGCGGGCGTCCGCGTCCGAGATGCGGGATGACCACCGCGGTGAGTGCGGGGGCTGCGTCTCTGGGCGGAGGTCACCTGCTGCGGCCGTCCTGGAGCTGACCACCTGGGTCCAGGCGGCCCACGCGGTGGCCCCGAGCTGCGGCGGCTGCGGCGTGCGCTGGAGGTTGGGCCAGGGTCTGAGGACCGAGGGGCTTGCAGCCCCTTCAGCGCTGAGCCGATGACGATGATAATAAAAGTAAACAAAGCAGGTCCTGCAGTCCGCACCCTGTCCTAAGAATGCTCCCCGTTTAACTTCTTTAATCCTCACAAGTCGGAGATTACTTCACTCGTTTTTCACACGGGGAAACCGAGGTTAAAAACCTGCTGGAATATGACCAGTAATCAGCAGAGTGCGGATTTAAATCCAGGCAGGTTTGCTTCAGAATCTGCACTCTTGACCGTTACATAGTCTCCTCTTGCTTCTGCTCTCGTCCTGCTGCCACCTGCCCTGACAACAGCCCTCCTCACTTCAGCTGGTTCTCATTCCCGAGATATTTTAGGATTTCCGTGGTGCATTGTTTTCCTGTTCTCTGTCTTTGGGTTGAGGAGGGTTGTTTCGTTCCGCCTCAGTGGTTTTTCCCAATTCTCCAAGTATTTGGGGCTTGACGGTATTTTTGGGTTTTGTTTTAAAAAAATTTTTTTGGCGGGTGAGCTCAAGTCAGAGACTTTTCTAGTTGGAGCCCTAGTAACTGACGCCTCGTGTTTCCATCTTATTTTTTTTTAACCCTCTTTCTAAGAAGGAGTTCGCCTCATACCTTTTCGGAGGGCAGGACTCTTAGCGGGTGGAGAGAGCCAAGTGCTCCTTCCCCTTTCTCCAGCTGTCTCGGTGACGATATTTGTGGTCCCTTACTATCAGTGTTCGCCGCCCTTTTTGCTCCATTTTCCCACTTTGTTTTTAAATCCTGCGTTGGAGAATGCGCTCTTTGGCATTGGGTAGTTTGGGCTGGTCAAGGGAGAGCCCTGTCTGCCAGGAATGCTAGACATTCTGGAGGCGTGGGAGGTTGTGCAGCTTCCTCTTTTTTAAACGTGCTGCATTCTAACTGCACAGGAATGAAGTGTATGTGTATTGCATGCCTTTCTTTAGAAATTACACTTATTTGCATATTGCTAAAACTTTTGACATGCCCCCATCCTCTTTTTGTGGAGAGTGTTTTTTAAAAATATATAAATTTCCAGAATAATTTTTTTCTGATTTATTTGCATTTTAAAGGAGATTCTTACCAAATCAGAAATTGTGCTGAAATAGCAGATTTCTGAAATAACTGGCAGTTTTTTCCTGAAGTAGAAAGAGTAAGATGAGAACTATTAAGTACAGCTATTTGGGGCAGTTTTATACTTCACTTAGACCAGTGCCTAAAGTGAAAATAATTCTGTAATGATACACTTGGGGGTGGGAGGAAGTAAAAGGGGCACAAGACATGAACACAGGCTACCGAAGTCTTGGAAAAACCACGGAAAAGCCACATTCCAGGGTACTGGAAGTTAGTGTTCAGGTTTCTAATGCACATATTACTCATAATTTAGAACATAACAGAGAAAGTTTTGCATAGTAATTTACTGTTTGCTACAAAGTTCTCTCAGAAGTGGATAAAACACATTTTGAATGTTGACCGTGGTTTGGAGTTAAAAGTGATACATGAGAACCCATTAGGAGAGTTTAACATATTATGCTCAACAACCTATTTGCACAGTTAAGACTTCACTTGGAAGCGATTTAGTAGGTTTCCAGGAAGGCAATTAAGTTTCTGGAATTGTTCCTAGTCCTATATTTCTTATTCATATCTACTTATATATTGTAGCATCATGTTCATTTCTTGTGTTAAAAAGTAATCTCCCACAATAAAGCATTGCTAGAAATAATGACTGGCAGTTAATGAGTCTTCATGATGAGCCAGGTACTGTGCTAAGTGCTTTCCATATTATTACTTCATTTAATTAAATTGCCAGTTGCAGTCTGTTACTAACTACATTTTATGTTACACCAACTAGAGGATGGTCATTTTGGGATATGGGAAAGTAGTGTGGAGGATCTTGAAAAGTATATTCTCCAGACTTTCTTATTAATCATAGTTCAATTTTACAAAAGCTTAAATTAAGCTTATTTAAATTTTTTTTCACCTGTAGTAAAGGATGTGTAACAAAATTAGTACATTACTCACTATAATGCTGACCAGAGATAGATTATAACCATTTTTAGTTGCTTCTTTCTCCACTGTGTTTCCGTTTTTTCTTTACAGGTTGTCTTAGTCTTGTCTAAAAATGTTTAAGAAGTTTTGAAACACTTTACAACTCTGGGTTACTAATATGCCTTGTTGATGTTTTTTTTTTGTCTGAGATAGGTGAATGGAACCTGTAATATGTCTTTAATTTTTATAATCACCTTTTCACCAGTGACAATGACCAGTTCTAATATATTAAACGAAAAGCCATCAAAATTAATCAGAATGACTTCATTAAGTAAGCTGCAAAAGTGTTAAAGTAGGTTAATAGTCTTCTCAATTAGTGATTTGTAAAAGAGCTGTCAGAATAACACATTTGAGTCCTTTGGGGTTTTTGTTTTTGGGGAGACTTAGGTGTAATAATAGTTCTTTAAAAATTGTTCTACATTCATTTTAGAAATTATCTACACATTTAAGGATTAATGTTAGATAGATTTGAAATTAGTTCAAATGTAGAAATTACGTTCTCAGAAATACTTTGGGATTAACAAGACTATTCAATAGAGAACTTTGAAAAGTTTTAGAGAAGTGTTGGGACACCTTTAATAATCAGAGGTAGAGAAACAATAATAGAAATTCAACTTTGATTTCAGTTTTATGTAATCTCGCCTTTACTCAACTTCATGCTTGTTTTGTTTTTAGAAAGACGGTTTTAAAGACAGATTTTTAAAAACCATTGATATTTTCTATTCAAAACACTGCAGCAATCTGTAGTTAACCATTTTTGTTTCTACAAAAATTAAAACTATAAACTTATAAGCTCATTATTCATTCTGCACATAGCTGTGAGTAGTTCATCCCTCACATGCCACATACTGTGCTGTGAACAGAGAACAAATAGTTAGCAAACAGATATGGTCTTGAGTATATCATCTAGATAGGAAGACGTGAACTTTATAAATCTTGTAAGGTTTATGAGGAGTATAAAATACTATAAAGCACCTAATAGGAGATTATGCTCTAGTTTGGTGGTGGTGGTGGTGGTTATGGGAGGTGGGGACAAGGGGTGGTCCAGGAAGGTTTCTTTGAGGAAGTGATCTTTGAGCTGAGATTAGAATGAGTAAACAAAGGGAAAGGAGTGGTTCAGGCTCCCTAAATTGAACAGTGTTTTTCAAGTTGTAGGATCATGGACCCATTATGAGTATTAAACGAATTTGGCGGGTTGCAACCCACAATTTAAAAAATGAAATGGGATAGGATAGAAATTATCTGAGTATATCACCTGGCTCCTTAGCTGGAATCTGTTTTCTGTTTTATGCATTCCTACACATAACACCACACACAAACATAACGTACTTAACGTGTATGCTGGCCCATAATATAAATTATTTCCTACTTGGGGTCACAAACATTGTTGTGTGTTTCAGGAGTGTTGAGTGTTGACTAGGAATCTTGACTTGGGAGGACACTGCAGAGGTAGGTAGGAGCCAGATCTCATGCTGAGCCAGCCTTGTAGTGCGCTGATAGCATCTTTCTTGTCCTTTGGAAGAGTTTTCTGGTTTTGAAAAGTGTAATCCACACTTTGGAGTGGAACAAGAATGATGTGGAGACATCATTAGGAAATCAGTATCAGTAGCTCAGACAAAAAACGATAATAATTCACCTAGAGTGGTAGTAGAGATAGAGGTGGAAAAAATATATAGAGTTAGGTGAGGTACAGGAAAGAGTAAATGACACAATAATATGTCTTACACATGACTTGGAAATGAATATTACATAAAATTTTCTACAGTAAACTTTACAGAAGTCCTTAGTAATTCTGCCATTTTGAAAGTATCCAAATATTCAAGACACAATATTTGAAAAATGTTTTAATGATGATGCCTGAGCTGATTTAATTCCACAAGTCATTTCCTTTTTGATTCCAAGAGATACAAACAAAATTTGGACTTTTTCTTCTGGAAAGGTAAAGTGTAAATATGAATCAGAAACAAAGACTTTTTTGAGTTCCAGCTTTGCGCCAGGATTAGGTGTTTTAACATAGGAAGTCTTTTGTGTCTCCTTTTAACCCTCACACTCAGCCTGTAAGCATATTGTACAGGTCATGTGTTTAGAAAGTATTCAGTCAGGATTCAAATCTAAATCTTTTTCATTCCAAAAGATTGTGTTTTTACTATGTCACTCTGAAATTACTAAAAATAATGCCCCGATAATCATACATTTATTTGTACAACCAACCCAGGTGTGTCAGATTCATGGGCACCCTTACAACTTGTTTTCAACAAAGAAATGTTCTTGCTGAAACTTGGTAGCCTAGATTATATCTGTTCATGTGTGTATTATTATTATTATTGAGAACTAAATGTAGTCAAACTTCTTTTATGTGTTGGAATGAACACTTCCATGCTACTGTCTCTTTTAATGCTTAGAATAATCTCATGAGGTAGGTATTGTCAGGATGTTATTCCCATTTTATAATGAGCACACCGAGGTAAAGGGGTAATTAACGTTTTATCAGGTCACACACAGTAAGTGATGGAGAGGGATTTTGAAAACAGGTCTTTTTCCAAAGCTTGTGTTTCATGGAGGGATAATATGCCCTTCCTCTAAGTGACATTTCTGGAAAAGTTTTATAAATTATGAAAATTCTGTACCCTCTAGGAGTTAAGAGCATAGATTTTAGTAGCAAAGCAGATATGGGTTTAAGTACCAGACTAGCATTTATCAGCTCAGATCTTAGAGAAATTATTTAATCTCCAAACCCCGGGTTCTTTAGAGAAATGAAGAGAGTAATAGTTTGCATATCACAAAGTTGTCAAGATTACTGGCACCAAACAAATACAAGCTGCTACTATTAGTAGTAGTACAGTACAGTGTTTGTTGCGGTGGTTGGTTTTAATAGAATACTGAGGTGGGCTATGGACTGTTTGTGAAAACTTAGTAGAATGTTCCCCCTGGTTGATGTAGTGTTGTGTTTCTCTTTTTTTTTTTTCTCACCCCTTTAAGGATTTCAGTTTTTCTGACTCTTATGTGAAAGGATGATTGCACACAAACAGAAAAAGGCAAAGAAAAAACGTGTTTTATCATCAGGCCAACTCTCTTCCGATGTTACATCTTCTGAAATGGGGCTCAAGTCTATAAATTCCAATTCTGTTTTTGATCCGGATTACATCAAGGAGTTGGTGAATGATATCAGGAAGTTCTCCCATATGCTATTATATTTGAAAGAAGCTATTCTTTCAGGTTTGTCAACTGTTTTCTCTTAGCATTCTTATTGGATAGCTTGTAAAATTTTAAATGCCAGCCTAGTTACAGATAAGTGTGTACACAGTGGTAGAAACAGGGTATTTTCGTGTAGATATTTAATGCCTTTTTCCTCTCCAAATGTTTGCTGTTTACAGTGTAAACTATTTTATAATCAGATACAGTGAAATATAGTATAGGAACTTCAGTAAGTGTAAGGGAACAAGAATACACAAAAACAAAAATAGTTCTTTGGTTCTTAGCAGTTGGGCCCATTTGACATAGGAAAATTTTAGGTCATTGGGATTTTAACCTTATTAATGGTAACAGTGCATTGATTGGTCTTTAATAAGCAGACTTATATTTGCAACTTACATTGTTGATACTTCTGCCTAGATTTGTTTTCTTATATTGTTCCTGAATCCTGATCTAAAAATCACTGCATTTGAGTGAATTTTTTTCTCAAAAATCAAACTTAATTCTCAATTTGCTTCTTCCATTAAGGGATAATCACAGAATTTATTCTCTAGTTAGATATGGATAAGGGAGCATGAGACTTGATTCTTCAGAGATAAAGAATTATACACATCTGTACTCCCTGACTTGCTCTTAGTACCTAAGTCTTTCAACTTTTAGTGTGTCTTTTATATACAGATTTGACAACAGTGATATTAAAGATACAGGTTCTATTCTTTTGTGATAAGTCACACTTAATTTCTTTGTTTGTAGATTGTTTTTCTGGATATGGAAAAAGAAGATACCTAGTGTTATTTATATGAGACCTACAGGTGTTTTGTAGACATTTATAAGATTCTAATAACTCTTTTCTATATATATAAATTAAATATTTATTTTCTGGTAAACAGAAACTAAAATAATACCTTATTTTAAATATTGCTTTTTAAGAGTTTATTTTAGCCTAACTCTAATTTTTCAGGTTGAATGCCCAGAATGACTTGAATTGTAGCCTCAAAATTTTAGTATTTGAATTTTCCTCAAAACAACAATCACATAAGCCATCCTTTTGAGACTGTGTATGTGTATTTTATGACTTTTAATTTGTGAGTAGGCAATTGAGGGATTAGGAGGAAAGAGGATTGAAAATGGATCCTAGGTGAAAAAAGAAGAAAATGGTAATGCATATAAGATAGCCAAAGGAGACTACCCCTTGGGGTAAAAGTATGTGTACAGAAATATATTTTTCACAGAAATTTAATGTTAAAAAGCTGTAAGGATATTATCTTAATGAGAAAACCAGTACTTCAAAATTTAAATACTCAATTATATTGCTGGTACTTTAAAAAAACTTGCCATTTATGGCTGGTAAATTAATTACAAAATGTAAAACCATCTTTTGGATAGCCAGCTGTCATCATCAGTAAGCAGAGGTCAGAGAATTTTCACTGTTTACCTTTGGATTGATAGTAATGCTTGGTTCTTCAATCAGAGTTAAAAGGATAAATGTATGCCATCTCAAAATAAATCTTGGATTTGACAAGAATTTTTTTTCTGTTTTTGGATCATTGTTATCAAAATTTGGGGATATTCTATTTGGTTTGAGTTGATAGAACCTTTTTTGTTTGTTTTCCTTAAGCAAGGGAGTATGTATAAACATAAATTAACCTCATTATAAATGATAAGAAATGCTACATAATAATATGCTTGCTTGTAATATTGATTATGATTTTTCAGCCTGTTAGATTATCAGACTATTCCTTATTTACAAAATAGAATTATTATAAGAATCATGAAGTATAATCTGGAAAACAGGTAAAAAGTTTAAAATTCTGTAACTCTTTAAGGCGGTATTATTACATGTTTCTGTAGACTAGACATAGGCCATCCATTCACATTCTAGGTCCCTAGACTTCTGCCTTTCTTTGTGGTGAACTGCGGCCAGACAGCAAAGAGCTATGTTACTGTTTTTCTTTTGCAGTGAAAGAATCTTGTCAGTGGCCTTGCCAGTATTTTGTCTTTTGCCTCTTTAAGAGGAAGGATGCCAATTTTTGTCATTGTTTATGACCTTGTAATTCATATCAGTTGACTGTTAATAAACTAAAAAGTTAGCTTTTAAGAACCTGGATTGTAGGTGTACAAATTAAATCACCTTTTGGTGTGATTCAGATGCCATTTTCTTTATATGCTTTACCTGTTGTGAGACAGTGATGTGCAAATCACTTGACTACTGCTTCCAGTCCCAGTCTTGTGGCTGAGGCTAGACATTTTATGTTTCGCAGGGTACTTTTACATACAAACACAAACAGTATTGTCACTCAGTCCCCAAAAAGGCAGGTACTTTTAGCTCCATTTCACAGATAAATTCTATGTGTAACATAGATTCTATGATTTCATCAATCCCTTAATGCTGGTAGATAGTAGTTTAATTTGGAACCCAGAGGTCATGAATGTGGAATGGTGTGTGCTTTCCATTCTGTCCTACCTGCTTCACGTGGCGTGTACTCTGTAGAAACACTGCTCAGTTTTCATTCTCTCATCAGCCAATTCTCTCTTCACTGGGGATTATCTAGACCTGCACTATCTGATATGGTGGCCTCTGTACATGTGGCTCTTTAAATTTAATTAAAATTAAAAATTCCAGCTTCTTAGTTGTAGTATCCACAATTCAAGCACTCTTTAGCCACTTGTGGCTAGTGGCATTTTGGACAGTGATGTTATAAAAATCTCCAGTCCATCATTGTAGAAATTTCTATTGAACAGTGCTGGTACAGACATTTGGCCTGTATCAATCTCGAGAAACTGAGATGAATTCTTGAGCTACAAGTATTTGTTAAAAAAAATTATTTATTTATATTTCGAGAGAGGGAAAAGGAGGGAGGAAAGGGAGAGAAATATGATGTGTACGAGAAACAGCGATCGGATGGCCCTGTCACACCCCCAGCTGGGGACCTGGCCTGCAACCCAGGCATATGCCCTGATCAGGAATCAGACAAGTGACCCTTTGGTACACAGTCGGGTGCTCAGTCCACTGAGCCACACCAGCCAAGGCCAGTATTTTCGATTCTACAGCATTAAAAGGAAACCTAGATAATTGTTATGGGAAAATATTTGAGAAAATTTTACTAGAAATAAGAACTCTTGGGGTCTATTTGGATTCCCCTTTTTTAGGTTGCCTTTGGAGTATGTAGCTTTCATGCCCTTTGATTTGAACAAGTGGATCAAAATCCAGCCATATTATACAGTTTGGTTAAATTTATAGTAAGGGATGACAGAACACTGGAAAGAGAATCACATGATTTCAGTTCTAGGACTAGGTGTGTTACTGATTAGTTTGGGAATATGCCTTAAGCCACTGAATAATTTGTTAAATATGAAGTGCTTACACCAGATGCTATCCATTTCATAATTCTCTGATGGGAGGTGGGGGTGGGTGGGGCGGGGAAAGTGGTGCCAGGAAAATGGAGACAACCATACTTGAACAACAATAAAAAAAAATAAAATCAATAAACATATTGTCGGATGAGGATTAAAAAAACAAAATTTGATTGACGTTAGAGATTCTGTGTTCTGAATATTGACACTTGAGAGCTGAAGAAGACAACTAAGTGTTTGTTTTAAAGTACATAATGCATTTTAGAGGACAGCCACCTCCCACCATTTTATAGGATTTTTTAAATAAGAGTTTTATGATAACTATCTTGTGTGATGTTATGAAAATTTCCCAAGTGAGAATGTAAAGATCATATTGCAGTAGTTTTCAGGAATTGATTAGAGAAAATAGGTGTTTGCCAAATGCCCTGTGTCCCTTAACAGAGTTAAGATACTGCCTCTGCTGTTTTTACTTACAAACAAAAATGGAGTGCTTAATGTTGGAAATCAGAGGACTGTGAAAACACTTGCTTTGATAGGGTAAGTAATAGAGTTGTTAATTTTCTCTGTCCACTGCTAATTCCAGGAGGAGGTTACCCTATAGTCTCATAAAAGTAACAGATGTGGAATTTGAAGTTTAGAACTCTATCCAGTGTTATTAAGGTGTATTATGAATAATTACAAGGGCAAATTTTGCATCTTATATTAAAATGCTGAAGGCACTGAATTATATATATGCCCTCTGTGTTTAAATATAACACCGCAGATTAACATATATATAGCGCAAGTGCTAATTCAGGTTTATGGTTGCCCCTAGAGGAGTAATATGTTCTGAATTCCAAAGAACAGATTCATAAATCTTCTGGTTTATACAGTAATCTTTTTTTTTTTGTCACCCAAGGACATGATTATTGATTTAGAGAGAGGGAAAGGGAAGGAGAGAGAGGAGAGAAACATTGATGGTTGCCTCTGGTACATGCTTAGACGGAGGATGGAACCCGAAATCTAGTCAAGAGCCCTGACCAGGAATCAAACCTGTAGCCTTTTGGTTCATTGAACGACACCCCAACCAACTGAGCCACACTGACTAGGGCTATACAGTAATCTTAAGTGCTATCTTTATGACAAACTTCTCCATTCCCGGGTGGAACACCACTCAAAAGCTCAATATTTGGGAATTAGAAAAATGCAAGGCTTTTTAACAGGGCTAAAAAAAATAATGCAGATTACTTAATTTTTCTGGTACCCAATACTTGAAGTCTCTATTGCCATTATAAAATATATGTGAAGGTCAGCAGTTAGTGTAATACTTCTTGTAATATGTTGATTATATGACACTATTTTTTTAATCCCAATCCAAGAACATGCTTATTTTTAGAAAGAAGGGAAGGGAGGGAGGGAGAAAGGGAGAGAAACACCTATGTGAGAGAGAAACTTTGATCAGTTGCCTCTTACACGTGCTCTGACCTGGAATTGAACCCGTGACTTTTTTGGTTTATGGAACAACTGCTCCAACCAACTGAGCCACACAGGCCAGGGAGACACTAATAAAAGTTTACTATTGCAACAATGGTGTCTTGTTTTTCTGTTTTGTTTGTTTTTAAATAGGCCAGAGAGATAAAAGTATCATCACTTTAAGATAGAGTAGTTCTCTAACTTCTAAAAATGCTTTCTAATCTGAGTATATCACTATTGTAAAAGCATAGCTGATCTCATAAGTGATTACTTCTAATGAATTCTAGGTCCTAAATTTGATAGAACTATAGTTAGAAGAGAGGGTTGTTAACTTTCTAAAGCAAATTTTATTGGAAAAAAAGAACTTAAGTAACAAGTTTAATGCCATTAAGTAATATGTTCTGTTGTGAGAGGGACGTTCCGCTTAAATTTTCCAAGTCTTAATCGAAATCTTGTCTTACGGGTTAACCCAATTTTTTCCAGGGTGAATATAGAGGAGGACATGTAAATTTATTTTAAACAAATTTCAGTGAGAGTTAATTTGACTACTGATGACCGTTACTTAAGTTTTAGCCCCTGTAATATACCAGAAATTTGTGAAATACGAGAAATACTAAGTTACTAGTCTCAGACATACCCTCCTGCTGTATTCTTTTAGAAGTAAACCTCTCTAGAAGTGATTTCTAATGGATATCACTTAGGATTGGTTAACGTTAATGTTAGTAGGTTATATTTTAGTGCCTAGAACTTATGGATTGAATCTTCGGGGAACTAAGTGTGAAATACAGGTAGCTCATTCATTACCCATGTGCCAGCTCTTAGCCCTTTCTTCTTCTGTACTTGACTAGAATGGTTTGCCTAATTTAGCACCTCTTGAAATAGTAACTGGCATATTCACTTGGAATTTAAAAGCCTATTAAATCACAGATTGTAGATACTGTCATTAATAACTTCTTTAACTGTGTTGATATATTTTAGTGATTAAGAGCACAAATTCTAGAGCTAGAATCCCTAAGGCAAAATTCTCATTCTGCCACTAGGCAAGTTACTTATCTTCTCTGTGCCACAGTTTCTACATCTGTTCAAATGAGTAATAACACCTACATCATTGGGTTATTGTAAAGGTTAAATGATTTCATAAAAGTAAAACTGTTAGAATAAGTATTTTAAAATTTCAGCTGTTATTTTTACAGTCCCAAAGTGTCTGGATAAAGAAAGCTTGTATTCAGGGCTCGCTTTTATTTTTGTAAATTCAGAAGTCATACAGCTAAATAAAGGGAGTTTCCTAGTGATAAGCTCTGAAACTTTTTTCTTCCTTGTTGTTTTCATTGCTCTCCCAGAGAGGTTAAGCTGAATTAACAAGACTGATTTTAAAAATTGTCAGTTTTTTTTAATCAAGGAAAACACCATGGATTTCTTCATTTATTTACTTAAGCATTTCCATGAAGTGTTTGCAGTATAAACACTGCAGTATTGTGTTAATGCCTGAGAACCAAAAAGTGAAGCTGGCTAATCTGTTTTCACTTGATAAGCTGAATGAAGCAGAAAATAAATGGCAGAAATGAGTGAAACAATAAATTAAAATTTAGATTACCATATTACTGGGATAGTAAACATTGGGTACAGGAGTTCTACTATTCTATTAAGATTTTGGTTGAACATTATTATATTCACATATATAATACTTGTGTGTAGTATAAATTAAATTTCATTACACTTACAATGTGGCCACTATAAAAATTACCTTGTATTTAGTTAAATGACTAACTTAAGTACTATCATTTAACTTAACAAGTATAAAATGTTTTAATAAAGTATATCTTTAATTATGGTTTCATTTCCAAGCAATATACTAATTTAGGTTTTATATACAAAATGAAATTGAAACTTAACTTTAATGTCTTGTTTTCATTAGCCAAATTATGGTGGGACCTTGCTATAAATATGTTTGCTGTTGAGTATAATTTTATGAGACAAATTCATCTTCAAAGGTATTTCATTTGAATGGCTTACAGATTTAATAGTAATAACTGTTTACATTAAGACTATAAAGCAGTTTTGTTTTTGTTAATTTACTTTATATTCACATCATGTTTTTAAAGGTAGCTAGGACAGGCGTTCTTACTAATTCCGTTTTACTGATGATTAATCTGAGATCAGAGAAGCTGAGAATTTTGTAATAGGGTAATTTCAAGGAAGTGTGGTGGATCAAGCACTGGAACTCAAGTTTCTTGATCTAAATCTGACATTTTCTATGATACCAAGTAGCCACTTAACCTTTCTTTTGTACTGGGGAAGCATAGATACTTACTGCCTCATGTATTTTGCTCATTGCTGCAACTGTGGTCCAGCCTAGGGGTGGGGACAAGGTAATGGTTAGTGTTGGTGAAGGTGCTACTTAAACTCCTTAAGACTTTTTAAAAATGTAACATTTTCAGCTTAAGAGGCCCTGTGCCTCATAAAAAGAATTTGAGGTACCTTTATTCTTTTATAAGGGAAAAGAATATTTGGTAAAAATGGGACATATTTTTTAGCACTTAAAACATAATTAAGGGCATGCTATAATTTATAAGACCCAGGTGAAGTATTTTTAGGATATAGTAATGTGCTAGTAGTTGATGCTTCTACTAAAAAGTATAGGAAAGTTTATGAATCTTTGTAATGGTATTTTCTTCAGCTGTGGTGTTCGTTTTTGTTGATTTATAGGCTTCAGAAGTATGTTCAATCACAGGAAATTGGAATTATTTGTAGGGTAATTTGAGGTACTCCTGAAACTTCTTACTAAATATAACTCAGTTACTGTTTTTCAGTATTTTGGAACAACTTCAATATGTGTTTATAAGGGCTTCCTTATAGGAAAAAAAGAACTTCAGGTTGGTAAAACATTCATGCTGATAGCTACTGGAATGTTTTTCAGGGTGTTTTGTTTTGTTTTAAAGAAAAACCATAACATGGAATCTCAGGACCCCTTACAAACAATGTTAAAAATTATGAGGATCTCAAAGCATTTCTTTTTATGTGGTCTGTATCTGTTACTGATTACTGTGTTAAAAATTAAAACTAAGAAAACTGAAAACCATGTAATAATTTTGAAATGTATTCATTTCAACATCTGTTTAATTTCTTTGACTCTGAGAAGACCAGAATTTATTATCTTGATTTATTTAGGCATTTAAGCCATTAATATTTTGTAGTTCTTGCTTAATACCCAACACTAATTTTCAATATTGATGGTTGTTGACACTCAAAAATCCAGCTCTTTTGGCCTGAGACTTCAAGATAAGGTAAGAGTAGTCTCTAAGTGCATTAATATCTGTCCCTATCCATTAAATATCTAAATAGGACTAAAGTATGCTATAAGTATATTAATATGAAGCATCAGAGTGATAGAAATGACTGGCTTTCTTTTCTCTTTTAAAACTAACATAGGTTTCAAAAAGAGTATAGTACAACTCTATGATACTAGGAGATCACAAAACCTTGACTTTGATAAGTAAGCAGAAATATTACCATAAACTAGCTTTATTTAGTTATAGGCCAAACAAAGAATAGATTTTGCAGTACCAAAACAGGAGGAAAATATAATTATTATCTTTTAAGACCAGTCAAATTTCATTATTTTCCAGAAGTTTCTTTTATCTCAAAGATACGAGGTTTAATTTCAGTCCTAACCTGTGTTATTAACCTGTTTTTGCTGCTGCATAAACTAATAAGAATAACACCAAGTATTTATGGAGGGTTTATTGTGTTCTATCCACTGTTCTTAGTACTTTATGTGTTTTAACTTATTTAATCCAACCAACCCTATGAAGAGCTATCAGGAAACTGAGGCACAGAGAGGCTGATTAACTGCTTCGAGGTCTCTCTGCTATGGAGTTGGAATTCAGATTCAGGCAGTCTGGTTTTAGAGATTTTGCTTTCAACCCACCACTGAGCTGTATTGCCCCAACTAAGTGAACCAACTGAACTAACATCTGCAATTATAAAATAAACAAAATAGATATTGATCACATATTTAAGATAATTTATAATTTAATTATTATGCAGCTAGCTGCATACATTTCCCTTGGAATTAAAAAATATATAAATGAATTTCTAATTATAAAAATAATATATTTATGGGAAAACTTTAATAGTACATAAAATTCCTAAAATCTTTCGCCCATTTGTATTTCATTTTTAAAATAGACTTTATTTTTAGAATAATTTTAGATTTACAGAAAAATTGAGAAGATGGTACAGACTTCCCATATACTCTTATACCCAATGTCCCCTATTTATTAACATTTTATATTAGTAAGGTACACTTGCTAATGAACTGGTATTTATAATAATGATATCTTATTGAAGAAAGTCCATGGTTTATTCAGATTTCCATAATTGTCCCTAATAGTCCCTAATATCTCTTCCAGGACACTATTATGCTATATTTAATTGTCATGTCTCCTTAGGCCCTCCTTGGTTGTGACAGTTTCTCAAACTTTCCTGATTATTTTTATGACCTTGATAATTTAAGGAGTATTGGCTAGGTATTTTGTAGGATGTGCCTAGATTAGAATTTGTCTGATGTTTTTCCCCTGATTAGACTGGGGTTATGGGATTGGGAGGAAGAGAACACTATAAAGTGCCATTTTTATCCCATCATATCAAGAGTACTACTTATATGGACATGATTTCTCGCTGTTAATGTTGACCATGGTCACCCATCTTATAGCAGTTGTTCAGCTTCTTTTCTATAAAATTACTCTTTTTGTCTTCCCTTCATACTGTACTCTTCAAAAGGCAGTCACTGTGCACACGCTTCTCCTTGAGGACAAAGTATCTGTCTCAATCATTTGGAATTTTTCTATACAAGAGTTGTGGTTTTGTTTTTTTTCTTTTTTTCATTTATCTAGTCAATCACTTATTTGTATCAGTATGGACTCATGGATATTCACTTTATACTTTGGGTTATAATCTAGTATTACTTTATTTGTTGCTCAAATTGTTCTGCCTTTGGCCATTGGGAGCTCTTTCAGTGGCTCTTGTGCATTCTTGGCATAACTCTTCAACATGATGGTTTGTTTCTTTTAAGCTCGCTCTTTCTCGCACTACAAAGATGATCCTAACTCATCTTATGTATTTCCCGCCCCAGTCCTAAAGTCAGCCATTTCTCTAAGGAACCCTGATTCCTTTTATTGGAGAATCGTATTAGAAATGAAGATCAGAGTGCTAGGTATGTTCATTGTTACTGGAGTGTTATTTCTTTTAGGCCCTCTCAGTTGACAGAGCAACAAAATATATGTGTGTACCCTAACCTGTAAACTAACACGTACCTATAAATATTTCTGGATATAGCCACCTATATCTGTATTAAGCTAAACATGAATTCTTACTGAAGTATCCAAATCTAATTCATCACCATGTGTCATTATAGCCTATTCCCCCTGCTTAATTATAAATTCCACCCCAACAGTGAGATGCTCAGCTCGCACCGTCCTCCATCCATGTATTGAGTTGTTCAGTTCCAGTATGCATGGAGAGCATATAGTAATTGTTAACCCAGCTCCTCATTGAAACATTTTTATCACCTACAGTACAGTATTTATATGCATTTCTTTGCTCTCTTATAGACTATTCATTTCCAAGGCTACTTAGGCTACCACTCGATCCCTTGTATTTTTTTCTATTGAAATTTGTTGGTTGAATTAGTCAGATTTTTTCCTGAAGGCACTCTGCTCTCTCTGCTTCCATCACTACTATTTTTCTGTGCCTCTTAGAATACTCTTTGCCCTGCTATACATAGTTCCCAGCCTTGTCTGCTCTTAACCTACATATTTCTCTCTTGATAATGCTGTTGATGAATGGACTATTTGATGGGTGATGGTAGAATTTCTTGTTTTATTCCCTTTAGACAGTTTTGCTTTCTAGTGATTATCTTTTAACGTTTCTGAAAATAATTGTATAATTATAAATTTTTTTTTGTTTTTTTAAAGCTGTTTCGGTAGGAAAGCAGTTTAACGTTAAGACAGGCTTCTGGAATTATACTTCATGATTTACATTCTGGTTCCACAGTTTAGTAACTTGGTGAATTTAGGTGTGCCTCAGTGTTCTTATCTGTACAATAGAGATTTTAAAATTATCTACCTACCAATGTGGAAGCTAAGTGAGATAATATCATTTAAGTACTTTTAACAGTGCCTAGCACTTAGGAAGCACTTAATAAATGTTAACTATTATAAAACACTAGTGCTCTGTAAGGTTACAGAAAGGAAAATTACCTCAGACTGTTGTATTTGAGGTGGTTATCTTTTCAGACTTTTGAGCATTATCTCAGGTGTTTTAAAAGTTATGGGGTGATTTTACTTTTCTGTTCACCTGTGGTGGCGACCCAGGAGCACGCCTAGGAGTGCTGTCGTGGTCATGAGTGGCGCCCGTTCTGCGCTGGCTAGCGTACTTGGGTTTGAATGATAAATTACATGTTCTTGACTGTTGGTTAATATGTCAGACACTGTAGTACTTTAACTCTGTTGCCATATGTATTAAAAAGTATATTAGAATAAAAACACTAAGATAGGAAACACCTTATAAAGTTTTCTCAAGAAATCTGGAGCCCTGGCTGGTGTAGCTTAGTGGATTAAGCGCAGGCCTGTGAACAAAGAGATCACGGTTCGATTCCCAGTCAGGGCACATGCCTGGGTTGCAGGCCAGTTCCCAGTAGGGAATGCACAGGAAGCAACCATACATTGATATTTCTCTCCCTCTCTCCTTCCCTTCCCCTCTGAAGATAAATAAATAAAATCTTAAAAAAAAAAAAAAGAAAGAAATCTGGAGAGCATAGTTACAGAAAATTGAAAAAGGTAGTGCTAAACTCTGAGAAACTTGAAATCTTTAATGAATTAAAATGATTAAAGCTTCTTTTTCTATACATATAAATTGTATATAATTGCAATGGTGAGAATAGAAGTGAACATATAGAGATAAAAATTATGGAACCAAAGCTTGTAATTGAAATGTTCTTCAGAATGATCTTTCATAATTTAGAACCCTGAAACTTGACTTTGGAATCAATTTTAATTTTTTTTTCCTTTTTAAGACTGTTTTAAAGAAGTCATTCATATACGCCTGGATGAACTTCTTCGTGTTTTAAAGTCTATCATGAATAAACATCAGAACCTCAATTCTGTGGATCTTCACAATGCTGCAGAAATTCTTACTGCAAAAGTGAAAGGTAAGAAAGATACATTAAAAGTGGGTTGGTGAGGGCTCATTCATAATCACTATAGAGCCATCTCCTCTCATGGCACTGATGTGATGTGTATCAATAGGAGCTGTGTATACTTCACTATTTAATATTTCTTCTGTCATACCTAAAATTCTTCCTTCTAAAAATTAAACCTTTATTTGGTAGAAAACACTAAAAATATTAAATAAAACAAACTAAATAACTGATATTTAAAATTTTTGAGTTGTTTGAAAGGGAGGCTATAGGTGTATAAAGTCGTTGTTTTGTGAAGATGGTTGGTACTAGAAAATGGTCATTTGTAGTGATTCAGCTTAAACTAGGGAACCCAGTGGAGAAAGAGAAGACTTAGGTGGGAGATGATTTAAAGTATTAAAAATGAAACTAAAATTGTAAAATAAGTTTACCATGTATGTATGTATATGTGTATATAGGTGTGTGTGGGTAAAACATGTGCTAAAAGAATCAAGAATTGCAACATTATCATCTATTGAAATGACTTGCCGCCCCCAAATAGTAGAATCTGTTATTCTGGGCTGCAGTATGTAGGAAGGACTGAGGATGAAGTGAGTATTGGAGAAGAAATGAGACTGGAGGCACAGAGTTCATTTAGGAAATTGTTAGAAATCATAAACAAGATGAGGGTTGACAGTCTGATCTAAGGCAGAAGGGAGATATGGGAAAAGTGGAATGTGGTTGTTACAGAACAGGGGATGGGTGTTAATTTGATGAGACATACCACAGGCTGAATACTAAGGGTTAAGTTGGAGTTTGGAGTTGAAGATGTGGACTTGAGAGTTGCTGATGTGTACTTGGTGATGGAAGAGGGTGACACCAATTCAGGGTGTGCAGAATAAAGAGAGGACTGATATGAGATCCCAGAGACAGAGAGATGCCACCTGAGAAGTAAGGAGATAGTTTGGAGAAAGATGTCATGAAATTTAAAAGTGTAAGGTGCTCACGAGGATCTTTAGTGTAAATGTCACTGGTAGGTAATATGAATTCAAGTAATCTAACCATAAAAGTGACTCCCCAGGGATTGAGTCAGGAAAGGAAAGGGTAGGCTTCCTTGTGGAGCAGAATTACCTTGTCCTGCCTCTCCAAGGTCAAGTAGGCATTTACTTTCTGGGCTAGAGGGCCCTGTTGGGGACTGTGATTCAGGGCGCATATACCAGAACTCCGGATGTTGAAAAACATGATATAATTGGTGAACACACTCGTAGATAGAGAGGGCAAATGGCAAGTGTCAAGGGATGAGGCAGGAAGAGCAAAGAATCTTTTCCATAAAGCATAGTTCATTTACTTAAGAACTGCCTCCTCTACTTTTGACATAAATGTATCGTATTGTGCGGTTATTTTTTTTGTATTTCATGCACTGAAGAAAAAGTAGATGGATTTAAATGGGAAAAATGAATAACTTCTGTTGTGACTTTTTAAAATTTGCTTAGTAGCCAAATTTGTTTTTTAAATAGACTGTTTATAAGAGCCATTTAACTTAACTTAGGGAAATTTGTGTCTATAGATAGTAAAATTTCCATGCTTGGAAATAGCAGCCACAGTTCACGCAATTGTTGTCAGTAGCTATTGTGTGCAGTCAGGATGTCCTGGGGAAGGAGTGTGCCTGTGCGTAGCTGGGGTCCACATTCCAGGAGCGGCCCCGAAGAAGGTGGCCTCTGAGCTGCATTGGAGATCTTTTTTATTTTTTTTGTTTTGAGGTAAAGCAGTCTTTTGAATATTATTTCCCTCTATGGCTGTCTTTACCCTTGAGATTATTGTTAGGATTTATTTTGTGTTGGATGAAGTTTAAAAGATTACTTTGTTGAGAGACTTATTCTGGTTCAATAGGATTCCATGAGACTGGAGACTGGAAAACTTTAAAAATTGTGTTTTCTTTGGTGTTAAGTTTGTTTTTAAATACACCCCCACCCCCTGACACACGCACTCTCTTTATTCTTGAGGTTGTCTAAAAATACCACCGATATCCAAGATGAAAAATATTCAGTGACCTAAAAAAAATGAGGTTAAATCAGAGCTTATTTAATTCTTTTATTTAATGATAATTTAGTTTTCAAACGCTGGAAAGGCAAGGGGGAGGTAGAAACCATTTTTGAATTCTGTTCTGTGGCATTTCCTCAGTGCTTTGTGTAAGCTGACAACTTTAATATTTTCAAAAATCTATAAAGGTACATTTTTATTTCTATTTTAAAGAGGAAAATATGAAGAAAAAAGTATTGTAGGATCAGAAAGTTTCTGAATGTGGAGATTATCTTGTCTTAACCCCCTGATTACATTTAGAAAACAACTATGACCCTGTTTTGGAGGTCTTAACTGTCAAATATGTTTTGCGAATATATACTACACCGTTCAAAAATTACATATAAATACAGAGTAACCATAGAATCAGAGAGGTGTAATCTTGTTTGTTCTACAAGAGGTTTGAATGCATGAAATGTATCCACTTCTAAGCAAGATAAGTGAGAAATTTGGAACCTGACTGCTCTCATTTTTTATTTTAAATGTGAAATTTACTTTTTAATAACTTCAAATGAAAATCCTTACTTTTCCTCATTCATTTTAGTAATGATTTGTATTTCCTGTGTCTCCTCCTGTTTCCAAGCAGGAAACTCAGTCTGACAAAATATTTAGAATATGGTAGTAGAGATACAGCCTATTTTTGAAGTAGATAAAGGTACCTTTAACATGCGGTAATTTGTTATGTACTTATTTTTTGTGTGTTTTCATTAGTATTTACAGTTATTTTGGTCTCATTTGTAATACAAGTTAAATCTCATTTATAATATAAATTTAAAGGATTACTTAGGTTTTTCATGATCTGTGTTTGGCCTATAACTGACAAATGAAAAAGGAAAGTAAGATCTAGTAAACATCCAAAATTATAGAAGCCTCATGTTTTCTTTCTGTTTTGAAAAATTAATTTTTAATAAGCAATTCATTTACACAGTGGATCACGGAAATGGTGTAAAAGAGCGTGCAGCGGTGAATACACTTTCCACCTAATCCTTTCCCTAGATAAGCAACAGCCGTTACTGGGTGTTTGTATATCTTATTATGCATATGTAAGCAAATACAATATGTTCTCTCTTCTATCCTCCTTTTTCCACAAATGATATCGTCCTTCTTGCTCATTGTTCTGAGTTATCTGTACATAAAAGGTTTCCTTATTCTTTTGTTTTATTTGCTTTGTTTTTCCAAAACTGCATGATAATCCATTATATTGGTGTACTATAATTTATTTTACCAGTTCACTACTAATTGAGGTTTGGATTGTTCCCAGTTTTTTTCAAACAATGCTTCAATGAATACGTATGTAAATTCTTAGATGGGCAGTTACTGGACCAGAGAGCACGTGCATTTATATCTTGGGTATTGCCACATGCCCTCTGTAGAGGTTTGCCCTTCTGATAGCAGTGCTGAGAACACTGATTTTCTGCACCTTTGCTGGGAGAGCTTTGTTCTCTGATCTTTGTATATCCAGTTATAGTAAAAATTGGTATCTCAGTGCAGATTTGATTTGCATTTTTCTCATTTTGAGTACAGTTTAGTATCTTTTTTATATTTCAGAGCCATTTGTACATCGTTTTATGTGAATTGACCCTTTACCTGTTTACAAGTGGACTTAGTTCTGATCTTTGGTATAAGTTGCAGATTTTCTTTTGTTTGTTTTTTATATCTATTTCTGGTCTGTTTTGTGTCCCACTGATGTGTTTAGTCATGTGCCAATACCACACTGCCTTTACTGTAGTATAACAGTATGTTTTAGTATCTGGTAAGGGTAGTTCCTCTTGCTATTACTCTTTTTGTTCAGGATTTATTTTTCCATCAATATATTTGAATTGGCTTGTCTAGTTCCAAAAAATATCTTGGTATTTTGAGAGTGACTTGAGTTAAATTTATAAATTAAGTTGAGAATTTATATACTTAGCATTTCTGTCTGAGAATACAGTATATGCATTTCAGGTTGTCTTTGATGTTTTAGAAGCAACTTAAAGTTTTCATTTTGTAAATCTTCTGGCTTTTTTCCCCCTTAGCATTTTTTCTCTGTGCAAATGGTGAAATTTTTCTTCCATTATATCTTCTATTTCAGTGGTTTTCAAGTTAGTGCACCATGACCAGCATTTTTAAAGTATGAAAGAGAATAGAAAGAAAAATCAGAATGCAACACTCATTAAATAAGACTTAAGGATGTTTCAAAACTTTATAGGTGTTACATAACTGATTACTATTACATGTGTATGGTATACTCTGTCATGATGTGAAATGTTTGTCTTATTGAAGGTTGTGGTCAAAAAGTTTGAAAGTTGCTATTCTAATTGGTTGTATGTATGAAAGCTACTTAAGTGATTTCTTAAAGACATACTTAGTGTGTCTTAGTGTGTACTGTTGAGACTTAATAGGGAGCCCAAGGGAGAATATTAATTGAACCTGGAGCAAAATGTTGATGAAATTTTGAAGAGGGGCTAATAGCAGGGCAGGGGTAGAGACAGACACCATGAAGAGGTAGTTATGTAGGCCAGTCTAGGGGTACAGTGTGACCTTTTGATCTAAGTCAGTGCTTATGGGAATGAAAAGGAAGAAGAAACTGTTTTAGAGGCATTTTGAAAGCTAAGCTATTGAACTAAGGAATGTATGGAAAAGACTAGTTTTGAGGGGCAGAGGGGTAGAAGGAAGTTTAGTACATTTGAGTTTGCAATGCTGGTGGGTGAAGACTGGGAAGAGGGGGAAGGAATATACCAAACAGACCATTGGAAAGGTGCGTCTGGAGCTCCGAGGTTAAAACTAGACAGGTACCGGTAGTTTAAGAATTCATTCCTTTGAAGGTAGGAGAGTGAACAAGGTTCTGTGGGGATAATGTATAGGCTGAGTGGAACGACTGCCTGAAGTTCCGGTTGTCTGCAGATGTTGAATGTGAAGACACTTATGTTTACTAATTACCAAGCACTGTGCGCTGAGTGCTTTACATTTATTTTCTCTGTTGTTCCTTTCCATAATATGCCATTGCACATAATGAAGAAATCGAAGTTAGGTAACGTATCCAGAGTGACACAGGAAGTGGTAGAGGTCAGCTTTGAACTTAGGTCTGAAACTCTGAAGCCTGCCTTCTTCTAATTGCTATACCACATTACTTCTGAGAGAGCAGAATATACATCAAGATGGAGGGAAGTATAGTAATAATAGTTGACATTTTTGAGGATGTACTTAATGTATGCCAGAAACTGCCAAGATCTTTTCATGGATTATCTCATTAATCCTCAGCAAAGTTTTGAGGTCAGTGCTATGGTTATATCAGCTCCTGTTTTGCAGATAATGAAGCTGAAACAGAGAAGTTTGTCCAAGGTTGTACATCTATTAAGTGGTAGAGTTGTTGAGCATTACAGAATGGTCAGGTGGGATGAAAATTTAGAAGAAAAAAACCCTCCAAGCTTGAGTACTAGGAGGGTATTGTTGACTGTTTAGTGGTATTGAATGAAAATATTAACTAACATTTATTGAGCATTTTCTGTGTCACAGGCTCTGTTCTAAATTTATTCGATCTGCACAACAGTCCCCAAAATACAAATTATTATTCCCATTTTTTAAATGAGGAAACAGAGGCACAGAGAAGTTAAGTTCCTTAACCAAGTAAGAGACAGCTGGGGTTTAACCTAAGCAGACTGGCTTCAGAATGCATCAGGTACCCAGGCAGCAAACTGCTACCAGTGGGCTAAATCTGGCCTGCTGCCTGTTTTTGTGAATAGTTACATTGGAACATATCCACTCTTGTCTGTTTGTGTATCATTGTATCTCATTTGTTTAAGTTTGGCTCCTTTAGGCAAAGTTGAATAGTTGCAGCAGACAGTATGGTCTGAAAAGTCTAAAATGTTTATTATTTAGCCCTTTACAGAAAAAGTTTTCTAACCCCTGATCATCAGTTAAACTGGATGAAAAGCCAAATCCTGGGGAATTCAGTCATGACCTATTTATAGAGGGCTGGCAGTAAAGAAGTGGTATGTTAGATTAGGTGGTAGCTTTAAGAAGAAATATGGTAAAATGACATTTTTTTCACATAGGAAAGATTTAAGTATGTTAGCAAAAGAAAAAAATGTCAAGTGAAGCTGTGAGAGAGGAGTGATGGTGATAAAGGTTTTTGGAGGGTGCAGAACAGAGTGGGAAGTTTATTACTAGAAAGGAGCCAAAGACTTTTCTATGGAAAACTGAGAGGAGCAAAAGAGATAAAGTATATTAGAAATATAGGGATGTTTTGAAGTAGAGGCAAGGGCAGTAATTGGAATTTTCCTTAGATGACATAACCTCTTTCAGGCAGGGATGAAGATTAGGGAGGATAATGGTTGAAATAATTGTCTTTTCATTACTCAAAATTATTTTTCAAGGCTTTATTTTAGATTTTTATTTATTCATTTTTAGAGAGAGGGGCAGGGATGGAGAAAGGGAGAGAAACATCATTGTGTGCTTGCTTCTCGCATGCCCCCCACTGGGGACCTGGCCTGCAACCCAGATGTGTGCCCTGACTGGGAATCGAACTGGCGACCCTTTGGTTTGCAGGCTGGCACTCAATCCACTGAGACACAACAGCCAGGGAAATTATTTTTTAATTCCCTTAGTCATACTTAGTGCTATGAAAAACTATATTTATAAGAAAGAAAGAATAAGTTTTTTTCTTTGCAGTCTAGCAGGTTAAAGTTTGGAAATAAGAGTAGGCTTTACATTTTTGCTCACATTATAAATTACTATTTAAAGTCTACTTTCCAATGAGATTTTAGAAACAGCTTTATTGAAGTATAACTGAAATTCAGTAAACTTCACAAATTGAAAGGGCACAGTTTGATCAGTTTCGACATGAATATTCTCGTGAAATTGTCACAGTCCTTGTCCCTTCAGCCTCCCCTCTGTGCCTCCCTTTCACCAGTTCCAATTAGTTGTGTTTCATTTTCATTCTGTGCAAAATACTTTCTAATCACCCTTTTTCTTTCTTGATCCACAAGTTATTTAGAAGTGCGTTAATTGGTTTTCTAATATGTGGGGACCTTTCAGAGACTTTTCTCTCATTTCTAATTTAATTTCATCTAGTCACAGAGCATATTTTGCCTGATTTGAATCCTTTTAAACCCATTGAGATGTGTTTTGTGGCCAATAATATGGTAAATATTCCCTGTTCACCTGAAGAGAATGCATGTTGTTGTTTGGGAGGGGTGTTCTATAATTATCTAGCCAGTCAAGGTGGCTGATATTCGTACTGATTTCCCATTTACCTTTTCTGTCAGTTACTGAGAGGGTTGTCAAAATCTTTGGCTATTACTGTGAATATATAGTTCTATTAGTTTTTGCTTCAGGCATTTTGAAATTTTTACTAGGTGCTCTTTTTGATAAATTGATTTCTTCATTATTATAAAATGACCTTCTTTATCCCTGGCAGTTTCCTTTGCTCAGAAATCTACTTTGTGTGATATTAGGCAGTAAACCAGGAAATTATAGAGCTTACCATGTTAGTTTCTTGTCTTTAGGGTTCTTGTCCTTTGTTGTCTGATAGCCAGTGTCTTGAAAACCATTGTCTCATAAGATTTGTTACGGGATTCTTTTAGTTGTTTCAGGCAGAAGTATAAGCCTGCCTTCCATCTTGGCCAGAGAAGAAGTCCAAAAATATTTTAAAATTAGTTATGGTAATTAAGTTTTTCTTTTTGTTTGTATCTGGAATACTTAGAAGAATCTGATGAAAGGTATGGACCTTAGGCCTTCATATCTACAAAGGCTTATACATGTAAAATCTTGGTTGTAGGCTTAGGATTTAATTCATCCCTGCTAAGGGATCCTTGCTTTCCAGCAAGCATTGTTAACCCTAGTTACACATTAGGATCACCTGGGAAACTTTTAAATAAATATATATGCGTCACCCAGACCTATGAAATCTGAGCCCTTGATGGTGGGACCCAGACTTTGGTTTTAAAACTCCCTAGGTAATTCTGACGTGCAGCAAGCTTAAGGACAAGTCTGTTTTAAGGCAAAGAATGTTTTCCTCTCCACTTGGCTTCCCTGCCTTCCCTTTGGTGGCAACGATCCTAGGGAAGGGAGGATACAAGAAGCCAGTTGCTTCTTAAACTCAACCTGACTGGAATGGGTTACGTTTCAAAAATTGCCAATTCTGTCATCAGATTTTGTCCTAGTAAATCATCTGGATTTTTAACAGAGATGCACACAGAGAAGTTATAATAAGAGACCTTTTTCCAGTTACGTTGCACAGTTTGCTTTAACAAAATGCAAAATGTTAGAATATCCCTATGATAAACAAAAGACAGATATCAATTAACATGGACCTCTGAGCCCAAGGACCTGTAAGAAATAAAGCTAATAAATAAATAGGAATTTAAATTTTTCTAAAACATTGGGTATTTTTATGTGGCATGCTTTGTATATAGGCTTTATGCTATATCAAATGTATGTATGACTTCAATTATTGGTAATTCATAGTGAAAACTGTACTTCATGTTGACATAAGTAAGCTACAGGGTGTTTAACTGTTTTTTAAAAAAATGCCACAAAACAATAAGCAAGAGGAAATAGCACAGAGTACTCTTAATGAGAGAAGTCTGGTGTAACGTGGACTCTGGGACCCCAAGACTGACTGATTTCACATTGAATCACTTCTTAGGTGTGTCAAATTATATAATGCATGGCATAGTCAGTTTGGAATGCCAACTGCTTTTATATAAACTCATTCTTTTGTATGATTTTTTTGAATAAAGAATTGAACATCATGTCCATTTTGTGTATTAAGCTGTTCATTTTCTGAATATTCTAATGGTATAAATAGATTTTTAAAGCATTAAATGACTTTGTATAAGTGTAGATTAAAATATTTTGTCCATCATTCATTTTAACCAATCTTTCCCTATAGCTGTGAACTTCACAGACGTTAATGAAGAAAACAAAAACGACCTCTTCAGAGAAGTGTTTTCTTCCATTGAAACCTTGGCCTTTACTTTTGGACATATGTAAGTAGAGTAGTGTCATATAAAGAATTTTGGGCCTAGGTATCTCAGTGAGAGTTATGTCACATAATTCAGTAAATACATGTTAAGTATAGTATTAACCAATATAAAATATTATCACATCAGAAAAACTGTACTGTGTTGTTTTATTACTGCATATGAAAGTGTCTTTAGAACTACTTAAAAGCAGCATTCATTTGCAAAAGACTATGTGGTTTATGTGAATAGAGTCCTGGGAATTTATTTCTAAAGATCTTAACTGAAAAAAATGTATTCTGGATGACATGTTGAATGTAAATCTGTGACAGAGCGATATAATGACTTGTCTTTTATTTGTTTCTTTCTTTTTAACCTCCCTGTATAGCCTGACAAACTTCCTTATGGGAGATGTAGGCAATGATTCAGTATCTCGTCTGCCTGTCTCTCAGGAAAGTAAGGTAGGTAAAGTTTGTGGGAAAGCAAAGACTTCAATATTTTTAACTTGGTATTTCAATAATTTTCTAATCTTAATCTCAACATTACTATTTCATAGTTCTTGAGTTTAGCAAGAAAAACATAGCAGTTTATATTAAATATGATAATTTATGGTCAATTTCTGGAGCAAAAATTGTAATCATACTTTTTAAGTAGAACTATCATTTAAAAGGACACATCTGGCCCTAACCAGTGTGGCTTAGTTGGTTGGAGCATCATCCAGTAACTAAAGGCCACTGGTTTGATTCCTGGCTGGGGCACAAACCCTGGTTCCGGTTTTGATATCTGATCAGGACGCTTACAGGAAGGCAGCCAATCAGTATTTCTCTTACATCAATGTTCCCCGCCCCCCATTCTCTCTCTCTTTCTCTTTCTCTTTTTCTCCCAGCCTTCCTGCCTCTCTAAAGCAATGAAAAAAAGTCTTTGGGTAAGAATAAAAAAAAATAAAAGAAAATACCTGATAATTTTAGTGTCTTAAGTAATGAATTCGTGTTTTAAGGACCAGCGCTTTAGAAAGTAATTCTTAACCATTTTTATCTCTTGACATTGTCACAGATCTTAAAGACTGGTGGACACTTAGAAAAATAATGCAAGAAGTAAAGAGGTCTTAATCTCACAAATCGAAACACTTACTAACAGACCTATAGGTCTTCAGTCCCCCAAGAGCTCCCCTATAAGTATGTCAGAGGATTGAGGTTCTGATTCCCAATTGGAAGAAAAATTGCTGTGAAATAATAGAACATAAGAGAGAATCTTATATAGAATATTGCTGTAAAGATTTATAGTTGTAGTATTTTCATTTAAATAATTTTTTAACCAAATGCAAGATATATAAAAAACTGCATTAGAAACATATGTTGATCATTTGCTGTAAAGGATGATCCAGAAAAAATTTCAACAAATATTTGGAAATGTGCCAAGTATATATAAACTGGAGCATTACATAAAAGTAACAAAAGTTTCAGGTCTTTCTTAAAATGATAGAAAATATCAATGACTGCTTAAGGCACTCACTTATTCATTATATGTACTACAATATTGAGAAAAAAATTTGACTATATCTAAAGACATCCATTAATAAATCGAGGATAGTGTATAAGCCCTATCAGAATGATGAAGAATTTTAACATATTTGAATATTAGTTATGATTTTTCTTCAGTGTTATGTTTTCAAATGTGCTGCTAATTCAGGAGATATAATAAAAATTGTGTCTGTGTGACAAGGCTCTGAACTGTTTAACTTTTTGGTGTGAATCATATTTCCTGTTCCTGTACCTCTGTCGTACATAAATTTTATATTAATTCCTAACAGGAAAATACCTTTTGCTTTCTGTTTTCTTTTGTACCTTGTTTTTCTTTTTGTGGTTTTTGATTTACCCTAGAGATTGAAATAAAATTCATGATGGTATAATACTAATAATAAAATATAATTATTTTGTTTGATGAGTTTTGAAAAATATGGTTAAAATTAATAGTTGCCATTTATTTAGTAGAGCTTATTATGTACCTTGTACTGTGTGAAGTCCATATTGTCTCAGTCCTTAAAATAGCCTGATGAAAGTAGTGTTCTTACCCTCATTTTGCAGATGGGCAAACCAAAGTTAGGTGAGCTTAAATATGTAGGCCAGTGTCATACAGCTAATAAGTGATACACCTGGACTTCAAACCTATGTCTCTTTGATCCCTTTTGCATCGAATCCCTGCATACTCCATATTGGTCAATGAAATGGGTCAGATTTATTTGTGATCTCACAATTTTGCTAGATAACATTTTTCTACACTGTCCAGTAAGGTAGCCTCTTGCTACATGTAGCTCTTTAAATTAAAATTAATTAAAATAATTAAAATTAAAAATTTATTTCTCATTTACATTAGCCACTTTTCATATTCTCAGATAGCTACATGTAACTGGTAGCTACCTTTTTAGACAGTGCAGATGTAGAACATTTCCATCATTTTAGAAAGTTTCATGCTACGCTTTCCGATACGCATTCAGAGAAAATGCTTGTCATATAATAAAATGGTAAAAAATGACTGGAAGAGATAGGTCTTTATCTTCTACTTAGATAGCAGTCTATTTAGATTACTTCTTTAACTTCCTGACTAATATTTTTGAGGTCTGCAGAATTTAAGTTTTGAACAGATTCATTAATGTTAATTAATGCTGTTAGTAAGCAATCAGCTTCTTCATTCTTGAACGTTGAGAACTGCTGTTGTAAAAAAGCTGTATAATTCTTACAAATGTTCTGGCATTTAAACAGAGTTCTCAGACCCTTTGAGTTCTAAATACTTAAAATTTTTTAGCAGGAATTATGTCAGAATAACAAATCAGAGTGAAAAAATACTGAAGCAAAGATCTGTTGCCTTCTGCTCTAACCTTAAATTTGTTTTCTTTCATGTTTCAAGTCTTTTGAAAATGTTTCTATGGAATCACTGGACTCATCCATTGAAAAAGGTAATGCTTAATTAACATACTTTAAACCTTTGCCAAACTTTTTTCAGTTATCTTCAATAAATGTTTGGATTTTGATGAATGTTTTAAATCTCTTCTTGCTTAGTAACCTAATATATATTTATTTTACCATAAACTGATATGTAAAGTTTTATGTATAAACCTGAAGGAAGAAACCTCCTAGAGTAGATAGTGTGGTGATAGAGACTGATCAAGAACTATATTGAGCTTGTAACTTGATGAATAATAGACATACATATTAAGATCAAAAATCTGACCACAGAATAATGGGCCACATTCTCTGACCACAATGCTATTAAACTAGAAATCAATAACAAGAAAAGCACTGAAAAACATGCAAAGACACAGAAGCTAAATAACATGTTATTAAATAATGAAGGGTCAACAATGAGGTCAAGGAAGAAATCAAAAGATACTTTGAAACAAATGAAAATGAGGACACAACAGTCCAAAATCTGTGGGACACTGGGAAAGCCATCCTAAGAGGGAAATTCATAGCATTATAGTCCAATCTCAAAAAACAAGAAAAAGCTCAAATAATCTAACTTCACACACTTGAAGGAGCTTGAAAAAGAACAACAAACAAAACCCAAAGTGAGTAGAAGGAAGGAAATAGTAAAGATCAGAGCAGAAATAAATGAAATAGAGTGGCAAAAAAGTGCACGTTATACATGGCAAAATACAGTATATCCCCAGACAAGGGAAACAAAAGAAAAAATAAACAAATGGAACTACATCAACTAAAAAGGTTTTACAAGGCAAAGAAAATCATCAACAAAATAAAAAGACAACCTACAGAATGGGAGAACATATGCACCAATACATCTGATAGGAGGTTAATATCCAAAATTTATAAGGAACTTACAAAACTTAACACCAAAAAAACCCAAACAACCCAATTAAAAACTGGGCAAATAGCCTGAATAGACACTTCTCCAAAAAGGACATAGATTTGGCCAATAGACACAGGAAAAGATGTGCAACATCACTAATCATCAGAGAGTTGCAAATTAAAACCACAATGAGATACCATCTCACACCCATCAGAATGGCCATCATCAATAAATAACAAACAAGAAGTGCTGGTGAGGATGTGGAGAGAGGGATACCCTGGGTACCCTTTTTCCCTATTAGTGGGAATGCAGAGTGGTGCAGCTACTGTGGAAAGCAATATGGAGATACCTCAAAAAGTTAAAAATGGATCTCCCTTTTGACCCAGCAATCCCACTTCTGGACGTATATCCAAAAGAACCCAAAACATAATGACAGATCATAAGCACCCCTATGTTCATTGCAGTGTTATTTACAGTCTCCAAGATACGGAAGCAGCCTAAGTGGCCATCCATAGATGAATAGATAAAACAAATATGGGACATTTACACAATGGAATTCTACTTGGCAGTAAAAATGAATAAAATTTTACCCTTTGCAACTGTGTGGATGGACCTGGAGAACATTAAGCTAAGTGAAATAAGCCAGCCAGAGAAAGACAGATACTATGATTTCACTCATACGTGGAATGTAATGAGCAAACTGAACTAACAAGCAAAACATAGACTCATAGACGGAGAGCAGAGGACAGCTAGCGGCAGGGGTGGTTAGGGGGTGAAGGGATTGTGCACAAAGGAAAAAGGACCCATCCATGGACATGTACAACAGTGCTGGGTGCAGGGGTATAAAGGAACTAAATGGTAATGGAAAAAATAAAATAAAGGTTAAATAAAATACAAAAAAAGATCAAAAATACATTTTAATTAGAAACCATTTTAAGTGTGACCCTTTAATTCTAGATTTGTTTCTTCCATTTTTTAAAGTGTCTTTTGTTGAATAACATCTTAGGTTTCAAATGTTCCTTTATTTAAGAGTTACATGGTCATATTTAATATACTTACCTTAATATTTTTATTTTCAGGAAATTTTTCTCCTATAGAACTAGACAGCATGCTGTTAAAGAACACTGACTCTGTAGAACTGGCTTTGTCATATGTTAAAACATGGTCAAAATATACCAAGAATGTAGTGTCATGGGTTGAAAAGAAGCTTAACTTGGGTAAGTAGCCCTTCGGGTCATCTGATTAACTTTGGATTGTGAGCACTAAATTATTTGAAATTCATTTGATACAGACTCTGAGTAATATGATTCCAAATTAGTCGCTTGTTTCATTGTAGTAAATAAAATCATTGTCCATTTTCTCTTCTTGAAATAAGAAAGACTCATCTAACAATAAATGTACTTATTGAATATTACTGTAGGGCAACCACTACATCTGGGGACACAAAGACAAAGTGTGTACTGTGTTTGACTTTGAGGAAGTTACACTTTAGTAGTGGAAAGAATGCAGTCAGATAATATGATAAAAGGAGATAAAACCAACAACAGATGTATGAACAGAAGGCAGTGGAAACATATAAGGAACATCCTAATAGCTAATGTTTCCCAGTGTTTATTGTTGACAAAATGCTTTTATATCAATTTTCTCTTTTAATCCTTACCAGAAACCTGGGAAGTAGACAAGAATTTTTATCCCTTTTTTACAGCTGAGACAAACAAGATAGGTGATCTGCTTAATGTTAGATTGCAGATTTGCCTAAGATCACATAGCAATAACTGGAAGAATATAGAATTTATCTATATCCAGAGCTCTTTTTACTACATTATTTGCTTTTAATAGAGAATGCCCTTCAGATAAATAGGCCTAGATCCCCACTCCCCAGGTGAAGTCTAAACAAGTGTGTTTGGAAGTTTCCCAGTTGATTTTGACTAACATTTCTGATGCAGAATCACAGCATCCCTACTTGTTTTATCTGCTCATCTTCTGGTGGACACTTGGGCTGCTTCCATATGGTGGTGACTGTAAATAACACTACAGTGAACATAGGGGTGCTTACATTCTTTCGAATTAGTGCTTTGGGTTCCTTTGGATATATTTCCACAAGTGGAATTGCTGGGTCCAAGGGCAGATCCATTTTTAATTTTTTGAGGTATCTCCATACTGCTTTCAATAGTGGCTGCACCAGTCTGCTTTCCCTCCAACAGGGCATGAGGGTCCCCGTGTCTCCACATCTTCAACAATAATTGTTTGTTGATTTATTGATGATGGCCATTCTGATGGGTGTGAGATGGTATCTCATTGTGGTTTTAATTTGCAACTCTCTGATGATTAGTGATGTTGCACATCTTTTCCTGTGTCTATTGGCCAAATGTATGTCCTTTTTGGAGAAGTGTCTATTCAGGCTATTTGCCCATTTTTTAATTGGGTTGTTTGGTTTTTTGGTGTTGTGTTTTGTAAGTTCCTTATAAATTTTGGATATTAACCCCCTATCAGATGTATTGGTGAATATGTTCTCCCATTCTGTTGTTACACAATGGAATACTACTCAGCCATAAAAAATTTTACCCTTTGTGACAGCAGGGATGGACCTGGAGAACATTGTGCTAAGTGAAATAAGTCAGAGAAAGACAAATACCGTATGATTTCACTCATATGTGGAATCTAATGGACAAGCTGAACTAACAATCCAAATTGAGAGAGACTCATAGATAAAGAGCAGGATGACAGCTAAGGGGCCGGAGAGTAGGAGGTAGAGGTTCTGAGCAAAAAGGAAAAAGGACTGATGGACACGGACAACAGTGTGGTGGTTGCGGCAGGGGGAGGGAGATGTAAGAGGACTAAATGGTAATGGAAAAAATACAATAAGAAATAAAAGATTCATAGCATCATATCATCATGTGGAATAGTATTTGTGATAACTTAGGAGAATTACAAATAATTTTGGAGTGTGGAGGGGATAAATTTGTTATATTTATCTTCTTATGCTTTCTTTGACCTTTTCAGAATTGGAGGCCAGTAGAAATATTGCCAAGTTGGCAGAGGCAACTAGAACTAACTTTGGACTACAGGTAAGTGTTCGGTGAACTACTAGGGTTCTATACCAAGAGATTATTCAGATGAGCTCCTGATAGTGCCTTGCAAAATCAGAAAACTTCATAGTTAATGTAGAAAAGGACTTAAATGCTAAGCTTTTTATTAGCAGAATAAAATCCTGTTAAATTGACCTGGACACCCATTATGAAAATAACCTAGGAAATTCACAATTTTATATGAATGTTATCTTGTTAGATATTAATTTTTCTAACTTTCTAATTAATTATCATTAATTTTCTTCAATATTTTTCTCATGGTCATATTTATAAATAGGTATTTTTCTTTAAAAAGTGTGTAACTCCAAATTTCTCTTTTTAAAGAAGTATAGTGGAAGGTGGGTCTGGAACTCTAGTGCCATTTGTGTTGGAAAATATACTTTTCAATTTTAAATTCTAGGAGTTTATGCCACTGCAGTCTGTATTTACCAGTGCCCTTATTAATGATATCGAGAGCAGTAACCTTCTACAACAAACAATTGCAGCTCTCCAAACCAACAAATTTGTGCAGGTAAAGATTTATATATACAGTACACATTTTTTTTCAAAAAGCAGCATACATTTAGAAAACAGCTCTTCTTTCTTTCTTCTTTTAAAATGCTCTTGACAGCCTCTACTTGGGAGGAAAAATGAAATGGAAAAACAAAGGAAAGAACTAAAAGAACTTTGGAAACAAGAACAAAGTAAAGTGGTTAGTATTATTATTTTTTAAATATACCTTACTGATTATGCTATTACAGTTGTCCCATTTTTCCCCCTTTATTCCCCTCCACCCTGCACCCCTCTCCTACTGTCACCCCCCTGCTTAGTTCATGTCCACGGGTCATACATATAGGTTCTTTGGCTTCTACATTTCCTATACTATTCTTAACCTCCTCCTATTTTGTACCTACCATTTATGCTTCTTATTCTCTGTACCTTTTCCCCTATTCTCTTCCCTCTCCTTCCCCACTGATAACCCTCCACGTGATCTCTATTTCTGTGAATCTGTTCCTATACTAGTTGTGTTTGCTTAGTTTCTTTTTGTTTGTTTTTGTTTTTTTAGGTTCAGTTGTTGATAGTTGTGAGTTTTTTGTCATTTTGCTGTTCATATTTTTGATTCTGCTGTTCTTCTTTTTCTTAGATAACTCCCTTTAACATTTCATAAAATAAGGGCTTGGTGATGATGAACTCCTTTAACTTGACCTTATCTGAGAAGCACTTTATCTGCCCTTCCATTCTAAATGAAAGCTTTGCTGGATAGAGCAATCTGGGATGTAGGTCCTTGCCTTTCATGACTTGGAATACTTCTTTCCAGCCCCTTCTTGCCTTCAAGGTTTCTTTTGAGAAATCAACTGGTAGTCTAATGGTAGGGGTGTCAAACTCATTTTCACGGGGGGCCAGCCACATCAGCTTCTCAGTTGCCTTCAAAGGGCCAAATATAATTTTATGACTGCATAAATATAACTACTACTTAACTAGGGCAAGGAGCTTGGTGCTGCTGCCGGATAAAACAAGGTGGATTAGTCTGCGAGCCTTGTGTTCGCCACTTGTGTCTTATGGGAACTCCTTTGTAGGTAACTGCTTTTCTCTTGGTGCTTTTAAGATTCTCTCCTTATCTTTGATCTTGGGTAATATAACTATGATATGCCTTGGTGTTTGCTTCCTTGGATCCAACTTCTTTGGAACTCTCTGAGCTTCCTGGACTTCCTAGAAGTCTATTTCCTTTGCCGGCTTGGGGAAGTTCTCCTTCATTATATTTTCAAATAAGTTTTTAATTTATTGCTCTTCCTCTTCTCCTTCTGGTACCCCTATAATTCGGATGTTGGAATGTTTAAAGTTGTCCCTGAGGTTCCTAAGTCTGTCCTCATATTTTTTTATTCTTGTTTCTTCATTCTTTTCTGGTTGAATGTTTATTTCTTCCTTCTGCTCCAAACCATTAATTTGAGTCCCAGGTTTCCTTCCCTTCACTGTTGGTTCCCTGTACATTTTCCTGTATTTCACTTAGCATAGCCTTCACTTTTTCCTCTGTTTTGCAACCATATTCAACCATTTCTGTGAGCATCCTAATGACCAGTGTTTTGAACTGTGCATCTGATAGGTTGGCTATCTTTTCCTCGCTTAGTTTTATTTTTCCTAAAGCTTTGATCTATTCTTTCATTTGGGCCATTTTTTTTTTTTTGTCTTGGCATGCCTGTTACATAGTAAGGAGTGGAGCCTTAGGTGTTCACCAGGGTGGGGCAACACTTGTTGCTGCGCTGTGGGGCTGTATGTGGGGAAAGAGCCAGAGAGGGAACAGTGCTGCTTCCTCAGCTCTGGAGCCAGCTTTCAGTCACTTCCCCCACTTCCCACAAGCAAACTGCTGATTCCCGTGTGGGTGGGTTTGTGTATGTGCTAGGACCCTGTGGGTCTCTCCAACGAACTCTCCTGTCATGAGTCCTCTCTGCCTGGCTGCCCGTCTCTGCCCCTCCTACTGGTCTGAATGAATGTTTCTTCTTGAACTCATTGGTTGTCGGACTTCCATACAGTTCAGTTTTTCTGGCAGTTCAGGTCATTTTTTATTTTTAAATTTGTTGTCCTTCTTTTGGTTGTGTGAGGAGGCAAAGTGTATCTACCTACACCTCCATCTTGGCTGGAAGTCTAAAATGGTTAGTACTACAGTTTGTGAATATCTAAAATTATCTGTAGTACATAAGCAACTACTCTGGGAAGATGCATATATTACTCCATAGTTTTTCTAAAATGCTGTATTAACTATCTTGCTGAATATGCTAAAGAAAGCTGTAATTTAGTGTTTCTGTCTTATTTTTTTCTGTGTAGCTTGAAACAGAGACTGCTCTTAAAAAGGCAAAATTGCTGTGCACACAACGTCAAGATGAATATGAAAAAGCAAAATCTTCCATGTTTCGTGCAGAAGAGGAACATCAATGTTCGAGTGGTGGATTAGCAAAAAATCTCAACAAGCAGCTAGAAAAAAAGCGAAGGCTAGAAGAGGAGGCTCTTCAAAAAGTAATGATTTTTTTGTTGTTATTTGTAAAATAACAAGCTAAAGCTTTGCTTCTCAAACTTCAGCATGCAGCAGGATCACCTAGAAACCTGTTTAAAAAGTCTGCTGGGCCATACCCCTAGAGTTGCTGATTCTGTAGGCCGAGGGTTAGCCCCAGACAACTTGGCATTTCTGACAGGTTCCCAGGGGATCCACACTTTGAGAACCAGTATGCTAAGGGACTTTTGCTTATTTTTTGAATTTTGGGGTTTGTTTGTGAGAGAAATATCTTAAATAAAGCAGTAGTTTAGTATTTCTGACTTGATTCTTTAGTAAGTTCACGTTTTAGGAAACTGAGTGTATGTGTATTAATTTTAATACATGATAACAATGCCAGGCTGAAGCTTTTGTATTTATGAAATATAATGTGGATATTTATTTTATAGGCAAGCAACATACTAATTGTAAATTGTATATAACTATTCATTAAAGTGCCCCCTTGAAACACTGACCAAAAGAAATTATTTACCTTTAGAAATATCCTATTTAAAACATAAAATATTTCAGAATTTTATACATACAGGTTTTTCTTTTATATAAATTGAGCTTTACTGCAGTCATATTTTTTTTTAAATAATAGAATATAAGGATTACTGGTCTTTTTCTGTGTTATTTCTGAAGGTAGAAGAAGCAAATGAATTCTACAAAGTTTGTGTGATAAATGTTGAAGAAAGACGAAATGACCTAGAAATTATTAAAAGAGCAATTTTAACACAACTCCAGAAACTTGTTTTCCAGTGTGATCTTACCCTTAAAGCTGTAAGTAGTATTTTCAGTACTTTGAAGGCAAGAAGAAAAAAAAGTATTTATCTGCAAGGGAGAGAGATGCTTGGTGTTTCAGTGATTAAATTAAATCCCATAATTTTTACGGAATTTAATTTCTGCAATTAGTGGAACATGGGCTTTTAGTTTTCACTAGTGGTATATGGTTTCAGTTACACTTTTTATCCGGGTCTCCCACTCTTACCCAATGAATAGAGGATTTGTTTCATTAATATTTATGTCTGAGACTTTGAAATTATCTCTATACTACTGTCTATCTTTTTGGTTGTCAACATGGATTTGATCTGTGAAACGTCTATCAGCATGATGAAATCTATTCTTCAAAAGTAAACTAAATAGTAAAATTAAGCCCAGTAATTTATTTTTTTAAGATTTTATGTATGTATGTACATATGTATGTATTTTTGTATTTACTTATTTTAAAAAGAGGGGAAGGGAGGGAGAAAGGGAGAAACATCAGTGCTCCAGAGAAGCACTGATCAATCGCCTCTTGCCTGCCCCCACCCAAGGACCCAGCCCACAACCCAAGCATGTGCCTTGACCAGGTACCAAACTGGCAACCTTTAGGTTTTTGGGATGATGCCCAACCCACTGAGCCATACCAGTCAGGGCGAACCCAGTAATTTATTTGAAGACAAAACAATCCTGCCCTCAAGTGTTTTCATTTGCCTCTTTAAACTTGTTTTTGTAAAAGATTTACAAAAAAACACACCCTTTCTTGGTTGTATAAAAACTTGGTTGTATAAAATTTACAAATTTTAAATTTGTGTAACCACCACCACCATGATAATTGGAATTCAGAACAATTCCATCACTCCAAAAAATCTCCTCATGCTGCGCCTTTGTAATCAAACTCTCCACCCACCCCTAACCCCTGGCAAGTATTGATGTGTGTTCCATCTTTCTAGTTTGCTCTTTTCAAAAACACAGCTTTTTTGAAAAAATATATTTTATTGCTATTACAGTTGTCCCATTTTCCCCCCCTTTATTCCCCTCCACCCTGCACACCCTCTCCCACCCACATTCCCCCCCGCCTCTAGTTCATGTCCATGGGTCATACATATAAGTTCTTTGGCTTCTACATTTCCTATACCATTCTTAACCTCCTCCTGTCTATTTTCTCCCTACCGTCTATGCTACTTATTCTCTGTACCTTTTTCCCCTCTCTCCCTCTCCCACTCCCATGTTAATAATCCTCTGTGTGAAATCCATTTTTGCGAATCTGTTCCTGTTCTAGTTGTTTGCTTAGTTTCTTTTTGTTTTAGATGTGGTTGTTAATAACTGTGAGTTTGCTGTAATTTTACTGTTCATATTTTTTATCTTGTTTTTCTTAGATAAATCCCTTAACATTTCATAAAATAAGGGCTTGGTGATGATGAACTCCTTTAACTTGACCTTATCTGAGAAGCACTTCATCTGCCCTTCCATTCTAAATGAAAGCTTTGCTGGATAGAGCAATCCTGGATGTAGGTCCTTGCCTTTCATGACTTGGAATACTTCTTTCCAGCCCCTTCTTGCCTGCAAGGTTTCTTTTGAGAAATCAGCTGAGGGTCTAATGGGAACTCCTTTGTAGGTAACTGTCTCCTTTTCTCTTGCTGCTTTTAAGATTCTCTCCTTGTTTTTAATCTTAGGTAATGTAATTATGATGTGGTTTGGTGTGTTCCTCCTTGGGTCCAACTTCTTTGGGACTCTGAGCTTCCTGGACCTGCTGGAAGTCTATTTCCTTTGCCAGATTGGGGAACTTCTCCTTCATTATTTGTTCAAATAAGTTTTCAATTTGTTGCAATTTTTTTGTCTCAGCGCACCTGTTACATAGTAAGAGGTGGAGCCTTAGGTGTTCACCAGGGCGGGGCAACCCCTGTGGCTGTGTTGTGACTTGTATGTGGGGGAGGGGTCAGAGAGGGAACAGTGCTGCTTGCTCCACTTTCTGCGGGCTTTCAGTCACTTCCCCCAGTCATTTCCCCCGCTTGCCACAAGCAAAGTGGGCCCTTCTGTTGCTGATTCCCATGTGGGTGGGTTTGTATACATTCTAGGACCCTGTGGGTCTCTCCAATGAACTCTCCTGTGAGGCTGGGAGTTTCTCCTGCTGCCACCTTAAGCCCCACAGGTGCTTTCAGGCAGAGGTTTGAGGGTTTATTTCCCCGCACTGGAACTCTGGGTTGCGTGGTCTGTCTCGCTCCCCAGTTGTTCCTCCTGGTTTATCTGCACATGAATGTGGGACTGCCCTGTCCGCAATCTGCAGCCTTGTCTGCGCTGGTCCTCCAGCCGTTGCCTTGCTGAAAGTCCTCCTTGCCCGGCTGCTCATCTCCGCCCCTCCTCCTGGTCTGAATGAATGTTTCTTTAACTCCTTGGTTGTCAGACTTCCATACGGTTCGATTTTCTGTCAGTTCTGTTTGTTTTTTGTTTTTAAGTTGTTGTAGTTGTCCGTCTTTTGGTTGTGCGAGGAGGCACAGTGTGTCTACCTATGCCTCCATCTTGGCCAGAAGTCCACAGCTTTTGGTTTCATTGGTTTTTCCTTTTTTAAAAAAAATATTTATACTTGATTTGGCTTTGTTTTGTTTTTAATTACTGAAAGGAAGTTTAGTTTGTTCACTGAGACCTCCCTGCTTTTTAAATACAATTATTTAATGATTTAAATTTCCCTCGTAAGCACTGCTTATCTACATCCCACTAATTTCGAATTACATATTTTCATTTGGGTACATTTCAGAATGTTTTCTAATTTACATTGAGACTTTATCTTTGACCTGTGAATAATGTTGAATTTGTTATTTACTTTCCAAGTATTTGATGATTTTCTAGCTATCTTTCTGATATTGATTTCTAGTTTAAATCTGTTGTGGTGAGAGAAATACTTAGTATGATTTCAGATCTCTTAAAGTTGTTATGGTTTGTTTTATAATTCTGTCTTGGCGAATGTCCCATGGGTACACTTTAAAAGAATGTTTATTCTGCTGCTGTTGGCTGGAGTGTTCTGTAAATGTCAATAATTCCTGTTGATTTATGTTGTTAATTACTTATTTTATATCCTTGATTTACTTTTATGAATTACTGAGAAAGGAGTTTTGGAGTTTTCAACATAGTGTATATTTTTAGTTCTATCAGTTTTTGCTTTATGTATTTTGAAACTGTTAGGTGGCTTTACATTAATAACTGTCACATATTCTTAGTGAGTTAATCATTTTATCCTTAAGAAATGTTTCTCTTTATCCTGGTAATTTTTCTTGTGTTTTAGTATACTTTATTTAATATTGATGTAGCTATTTCAGTTTTCTTTTATTTTTAACATGGTGTATCTTTTTCTATTTTTTACTTTTAACTTATTATATTTAAAGTGAATTTCTTATTACATATAGTTGTCTTGATTTTTTTAAAAATCTGTTTTGACAGTCTCTTTTAAGTGAAGTGCTTAGACCATTTATATTTCATGTTATTATGTGTTCATGTTTAGGCCTACTACTTCATTATCGATTTTCTGTTTGTGCCTTATGTTTCCCTTTATCTGTTTGCCTTTGGCTGCCTATTTTAATTTGTATATTTAATTTATATTTTAATTTATATATTTAGTTTACTTGATACAAGAGTCAGCAAAAGTAGGTTTACAGTTGTAAGTATGTGAAACAGTTTATTCTTGGATTATTTAGTTATTAATCATATTATTTATGATTAACATAATCATTTTAGTTATTTGTATTATATAAACCTACTTTTGCCTACCCCTGTATAGATTTAATTTAATCTATTTTATTTCTTTATTACAATTATATTTTATTTATCTATAATTTTATTTATCTATAACGCTTATCTACATTTTAATTTATCTATTGGGCCCTGGCTGATGTGACTCAGTGGATTTAGCTCTGGCCTGTGAACCAAAGGGTCATTGGTTCAATTCCCAGTCAGGGCACATGACTGGGTTGCGGGCCAGATCCCCAGTAGGGGGCACACAAGAGGCAACCACACATTGATGTTTCTCTCCCTGCCTTTCTCCTTCCCTTCCCCTCTCTCTAAAAATAAATAAATAAAATCTTAAAAATAATAATTTATCTGTTGGGTTTTTTACTGTATTTCTTTATATAGTTTTTTTAAATGGTTGCAGTAGAGATACACATGGTGGAGCAAAAATAGGTTTACAGTTGTGAGTACGTGAAACAGAGTTTATGCTTGTGTTATTAATGATTAATTATTGTATTTTTTTCTATGTGAACAACTGTAAATCTACTTTTGCCCCACCCTGTATATATCCCTAATGGAATCAGAATCTGTTTTTTGAACAAGATTCCCCACACTCTTCCTTTGCATATTAACTTTTTTGAAGCAGTTGTTTAGAGAAGTTATAAAAACTTGGTCAAGGTAACCCAGCATATAAGTTGTAAAGCTCTCAAATAAGAACAACCTGGTTGAATGACTTTAGAGCCTGTGCTCTTAAATACTCTGCTGTCTTGCTGAATGATTATTTAGTCTGGGTTTGAGCAACTCCGAAATTAGTAGGATGGTTATATTGATTTTTTAAAAATCGGTTTCCTTGTGGACCTTTCAAGTGATACTGTACTAATACAATCCCTCTTCCACAAGACAATACTTTAAGTATTTAAAAATAATTATCTTTCTTCCTTGCTTTTTCCATATTAAATATCACCAAATCTGTGACTTTTCATCATGTAACATGGTTTTAAATACTTTCATGAGCTACAATCTTGTTTGTCTACATTCCTCTTAAAAAGTGATGCTACTTGATATCCAACACTTATGATTTCTTTTAATTTGATGTTGTGTGAACAATATGTTACCTAATTTTGTATATAATATATATGTATTTATTAATACCTACTAGTTATATTAAAGAAATCTGAGACAGATACCTGCTCTCAAGGAGTTTAGCATATAGGGAGAGAGAACTAACACATCTGAAAAACTGGAAAGCAGTATATATCAGTGTATGAAATAGACTTTAAAGTTAAAGTCCCCAAATTTTAACAAACCCCCAAACTCATGAAAGCCACTGTAATACGTAATGTGTAGAGGCAGTTTATATAGAGGTTCTGTATACATATTTGTGAGTAAAATTTCTTATTAGCTAGAGTTCTTCTGAACCAATTTAATCAATCAGTTTTAGTTGCTTTGAATGGTGGTATTCATATTCAGATCCAAGCAGATACCATATCCAACCTCAGTTCTTGACTCCAGATATTATTTACTAGGTAAGAACCATGACTTTCTCAGTTATGTTTTCTTTTCCTTCATCAAAGAATTTGGGATTTTCAGGGACTTATTTTTCGACACCACCTTCCAGATTGTTTTTAAAACATGTATTTTCACTCTAGGACATGTCATTGCATGTGTATTGCAGAGGAAACAAAATCATTTGAGATAATAAAGATAGACAATAAGGTTCATTCACTATCTTAAGGAATATACTCAAATGAGATTCACACCCCACCAAAATAGTTATATCATGGGCATTAAGGATTATTCTTGAGTAGTCAGAATTGTCTTGAATAATCAGAAGTACTGAAGTGTGTGGAATGTAGATCATTATTACATTTCTAAGTGAGAGGAAGGAGGAGAATCAGTCACTCAAGACCTAATCAAATCAATAGGCTTTCTGAATGGGAAAAATAAGAGCAAGAGTGTTTGTTTTATTTTGTTTTAAAGAACATTCTAGAGAACTTTATCATTTTTAAATAAGTATAGGATATAAAAATTAATTTTTAGATTTTTGCTCATTTACATGGGAGAAACTTTTCCCATTTATTTGAATTTATGGAAAATTATATGCCCAACAAGTCCTGCAGGACCTACCCCAAGGGACGGAACTCTAGCATTTCTGTTAAATGTGGGAGAAGGCTGAGTAATTTAGGGAAAAGAGATTTTAAGATTGGGCTACTTGTATCCAAGTATATTATTGTTTAAGTCTTTTATTATTAAAAATACCCAGAGACATTCAGCAGATGAATTGGTTATGCCAGTCTATTCATTTCACTTTTCAAATTTTTAGTGATTTTTAACTAGATTCATAAGATTTATTAAAAAGTATTAAAACTGTACAGTTACCTTTAGAATCAAGAGTATAAGTTCAGTCTACCATTAACTGAATTTCCTGATGGTAGCTAGTTTCTGGACTTAAGCTTTATCATTTGCAGTTTGAATATCCTTTGTTCCTTGAAAAAGTTAGAGCACAAATAAGCTATTCTGTTAGGTGTACTTTTCAAATACACCTAACAGAATGTGATGAGTCTTAGTTCTTCTTCAGGAATGCCTGTCTACCTTGGAAGAGACTTAGGGGCTAATCATAAGTTCAGTATATCTTTTGGTGTATCCAGAGCGATGAAGAAGAAACATGAGTCTTTGAAATAACATTAAGCCAGTGAAATCTGGCATTTGTTCCCATTACCCACACAGGAGACAGTGGCATTTAAAAGTATCTCAGATCACAACCACTATGGAAAACAGTATGGAATTTTCTCAGAAAACTAAAAATAGATTTGCTTTTTGACCCAGCGATTCCACTGCCAGGATTATATCCTAAGAACCCTGAAACACCAATCCAAAAGGACCTATGCACCCCAATGTTCATAGCAGCACAATTTTACAATTGCCAAGTGCTGGAAGCAACCTAGGCTGCCCATCAGTAAATGGGTGGATCAAAAAATTATGGTATATTTACACAGTGGAATTCTATGCAGCAGAAAGAAAGAAGGAACTCCTACCCTTTGCAACAGCGTGGATGGAGCTGGAAAGCATTATGCTAAGCGAAATAAGCCAGGCGGTGAAAGACAAATACCATATGATCTCACCTTTAACAGGAACCTAATCAACAAAACAAACAAGCAAAATATAACCAAAGACACTGAAATAGAGAACAGGCTGACAGTGACCAGAGTGGGGAGCAGAGGGAATTTCAGGGGAAAAGGGGAAGGGTTTGCAGGGACAAGTATAAAGGACACATGGGCAATAACAAGGCGGGGTAGAAACGGGAGGGAGGGAGGGAGGGCGGGCTGGGTGGGTGGGCTGGGATGGGGGTAAAAGGCAGGAAACTACTTGAACAACAAAATAAAAGATAATTTAAAAAGTATGTCAGATCATGTTATAGCTCTTAACGCTCTGTAGAACCCTCCACTGTCTTCCCTTTGTACTTCAATCTAGGCTCCTTAACATGATGTAGTTCCTTTCTGGCTCTACCTCTTTCAGTGCGCTTCAGTCACACTGACCTTTCATCTGTTTCTTGAGTGTGAGAGGCTCTTTCCCACTCATTTTTGCCCTAGGGTCTTTTGTCTGGATTGGTCTTCTCCCTGGAATTTTTCATTCATACTTTCTTACCACTTCAAATGCTATTTTCTCAGAAAGGCCTGCACTAACCTACCATGTTAAAAGCACCCTTCCATAAACACATAACTGGTCATATTCCATAACTTGACAACCTTATGTAATAGTATTAACAGTTTTTAGTACCAGAAATTATTTATTTAATTTGCTCTGTCTTTGATGCTTTCTCTCAAACTCTGTGAGGACTGGGATTTCATCTGTTTGCCATAATATACCCAAAGCCTAGGTTTTTGTGAACATTAAATGAGTTAATTCATGTAAAGTTCTCAGACTAGATCTGGCATGTTATAAGCTCTTGTCAGCTGCTACATTGTTGTTATTGTTATAACTAGTAGTAGTGATAGTATTTTTAGACATTTGTAGATACTCAATGGAATATAATATATTTTGAATAGAGTAAGTTCAAGAGAATACCTAATTATAAAAGTTGAGTGCTCTGGGATACATTATACATATAAAGCATTTCTATTTTTATAGGATTGAAAATGAAAGTCACATAAGAGTGTAGACAATTACAGTCAGACCATGACAGTACAGAGCTGGGATCCCCAAAAATACATTTCTCTCCCAAAATTGTGAACCAATAGGGACACGGGGTTATATTTTTTAACTTTCCCCTTTAAAGTCATTTTGCTGGAAATGACTGCTTCTAGATATTGGATTAAAACTCTTGTCTTCTGACCTAGACCTTGCACAATGTCAGGCAAATAGTATGCTCACGATAGTAGTCAGTGTTGTGTGCTTCACTGTATCACCTTTCTCTTGGTGCTGTCACTTGAAATAAATGTGTATTTACATTGCATTCTGTATATCATAAGTTATTTTACCTTTTGTCTCTATCTGTGATCATAGGTAACAGTTAACCTCTTCCAGATGCAACAACTACAGGCTGGTTCCCTCGCAAACAATTTACAGTCTTTCTGTGATAGAGCCAAACTCTATGACCCAGGCCAAGAGTATAGTAAGTTTGTCAAGGCCACAAATTCAACCAAAGAAGAAAAAGTTGATGGGTGAGAATAAATGTATAGCTGAAATTTTTTCAAGAGAAAATATTTATTGCTAAGTTTCTATGTGGTATAAAGTGGTGTCTTTTTTTACCATTGGCAGATTTGGCAGGCTTACCTTTAATTTTTTCTGAATTTTACTTTAAGGTGTAATTCACTTGAGAGTAAAAAAGCTTTCCATTTGACTGAGAGCTCAGTTCTTTGAGATTTGGAGAATCTCATATCTTTGGAGAATGACAAATCATAGTCATACCTATTTTGAATATTCAGTACACAAATTTAACCTAGATTTTCCACAGAGATTATACTAGAAAAGATTAATCATAACATTAATTGACTTTACTTTTGCCACTCTTTGCTATATTGCAGCTGTAACAAGTACAAATGATTAAGTTTTACTCATATCTCCTTTAGGAAGTCGAACCATATAATGTGGTTTGTTTTTAATATTTAGATGAACTACTCTACGTTCATTAAATTAACATTTTTCTGAAAATAGAATAAAATAGTCTGATTATTAGTCATTCTTCTCAGTGATTAACTTTATTTGGGTTTTTCTTAGGAGTGTAACTAAACCATCAACAGATAGTTCCCAGACTTCTGGATACAGACCTGCTGACTCCTTAGAGGATGTTGCGCGCCTTCCTCACAGCTCTAGTAAGGTAGAGGAGGACAGATGCTCCACCAGTGCAGATATAGCAGGTAGTTTTCACATTAAAGACAGCACTGATTTTATGAAAGACCAGATTGTTTAAATGTAGTTATTAAAGGAGTTGTGACCTTGGAATGTAAAAATTAACCCTTGAACTATAACTTTATGAAGCCTTATTCACACTTTTAAGCATTGTACTTGTCTTAAAATCATTTGATTACAGTTAAAGAAACTTGATTTGTCTCATTTTATATAATGTTAGCATTTTACCTTATGAGCCATCTGAGCCAAGTTGAACTTTAAATATTTTTTTCTTGAAGGTTCTTCTTTCATACGGTCGTGGACTTTAGGGATGTTCAGTGACTCGGAGAGCACTGGCGGGAGCAGCGAGTCTAGATCTCTGGATTCAGAATCTATAAGCCCAGGTATGCAAACACTTAAGTCTAGCAGTGAAAATGCAATGAAAGATTAAAATATAAAAATATATAAAGCTACCTTATTTTTATAATGAATTACATCGTAGAGAGCAGTATGTACATATATATGTACAGTTAAAAGAAAAATAATAAGCCATTCTGTATTCACCCCCAGCCTAAGAAATAGAACAGTATAGTAGACTAGGTCCCTGTGTATACCTCCTGGATAACAGTGCCCTATTCCACCAGAAAAAACCATCATCCTGAATTTTGTTTGTAATTCCTCAGCTATTTTAAATGTTTTAGTACCTGATACTAGTTGAGCTTTGCCCTCTTCAGAATGATACATGGATGGAATCATGCTATTTTGTGACCTCTTTTATGTGGGGTTTTTTTTTTTTTTTTGAGGTCCGTATTGTTGCAAGTAGCCATCTTTAATTTTATACTATATACTTTGGATGGCATTCTGTTCTCCGAACATAACTATCATCCATCTTTTGGATTGTTTTGTAATTAATTGCAGTAACAAACAGTGTAGTTAACACTAATCCTTGTGCCTGTGATGACTTACTAATTTTTTACAAATGTACTTTAAGATACTTTGGTAATGTCATGCTCCACAGAGAGGCAGAGAAGGTGTTTCTGAAGCCTGCCATCATGGCTCCAAAGAGAATAACATGACAGGTGATACACATAGCAGGAGAAGGTAGCACTTGAGCCTAGGAGAATTTTTTCCTTCTCCACTCCTCCACCGAAAACTGCTCCAGTTCTGTTCTTCCTGGCAACATACCTTCCTCCTAGGATCTGAGCACTGTGGAAGATAACATTATAGGATTTAACCACAACATCCAAGGCACTATTTTTTAGTGTTCTACATATTGTAGAAATCCATGCAAATAAATCTCTTGAATTTAAGTTACAAATAATTTCCATGCAGCACTGGTGTTTGTAGGCTTACTTTGTATCTTCCTTTAAAATAAGCTCTGTGGGACACTCTGGAGAAGTGAGCCTAAATATTTAACTGAATGTTTGTAATTAGCTTTATAAAAACTCTGTGGTTCCAGAAATCCCCAGAAATTAAGAGCAGTTCTAGAGAAAACCCTAAATTATTTGGAATCCTATAATGACGTCAGGGAAACTAGACAAGAAATGTGGAAACTGGTCACATGATAAATGGGTGCATACCTGAGGATACGTAGCCTGGGGAAGAGGAAGCTTGGGGATGCAACGGCCGCCCCTAAATATTCGAAGTGTAAAGGGTAGAGTGCGTCTGTTCACTCCTTTAGGGAGAAGTAGGACCCAAGACTAGGATTTACAGAGGGGCAGCTTTCTGCTCGATAATGTAAGGAAGCCATTTTGCAATTAGAGTGGTTCTGAAAATAGAATGTGACCTCATGATCTTTCAGTCTTTGGGGGCACATTCAGAGTGAAAACTCAGTGACTACCTTTTCAGCTTATTGTTCAGAGGAGTCTTTTGGGGGAGAGGTGGTTGGTTTAAATCATTTATAAAGCCCTTTCTAACTCTGAACCTTAGACTTAAGTGAATTCTTAACTATAACCCTGTTTCTCATATCAGCAGGGAGCAAATAACCCTCATTGCCTAGTCGGGCTGCCTCTGCACATGCTCTGTGACATGGGGCTGTGTCCTTTGCTGGCATAGCGCATCCTGTGCTCTCAGCTCCCTGTCAGGGATCCTTGTTTCTGGCTCCCAGTCTCTTGAATTTACTGGTAATAACATAAATGTGGTATTACTGTTATGTGGCTGAGTTTAAAGATTTGTGTATTTTACAAAGATTTAGGTTTATATGCATTTGTTTATGGCTTAATTCAACAAGCATTTAATGACAACTTTGCTATTATACCAGCCACTCTGTCAGATGTTAGATATAAGACGTGAATGGAAAATACTCCCTGTCTTGTAGAGCTTACAGTCTCCAACACTGACTATCAAAAATGGACAATTAAGGTCTCATTGGGATGTGTGAGCATCAATTTTCCATTTATCAGGAAAAGTCAGTTTGGGTTCAATTTTCTTTTGTTCCCAGGAATAAATACCAGAATTCCTTGGATCCAAAGTCTGAGAATGGAAGCAGGTTTTTTTACATTGTAGCTAACAAAATTTATAACTATATTATTCAAAAGATGTTGTTGTTACCTATTTAAAAAATTCTACAATTCATGGTCAAGTAATTATATTCATAATTTTCTTTTAGGGGACTTTAATCAAAAACTTCCACGAACTCCATCCAGTGGAACCATGTCTTCAGCAGATGATCTAGATGAAAGAGAGCCACCTTCCCCTTCAGAAGGTGCTGTGACACTCTCTGAACGTCCCTGAATCAAGTTTCACTAAGCCAATTGATTCAGTAGCACTGCATGATACTAGGAAAACAGTATAATTCAAAGAATTACTTTGCTGTGTATTAAACAAAAAGCATTATAATAAATATATCAAACATATCCCAATAAATTATACACAAGTATGGGTTGATAATATATTAATCAAATGCTACAAATACGAATACAAGTAGCAAAACTGCTAGATCTAAAATGTGTTAGCATGGTGCCCTGGCCAGCATGGCTCAGGTTGATTGGAGAATCTTCCTGTACACTAGAAGGTCGCAAGTTCAATTCGCAGTCAGTGCACATACCTAAGTTGCAGGTTCAGTCCTTGGTCAGAGTGCATATGGGAGGCAGCCAATCGATGTTTCTCTCTCTCCTTTTTTCTTTCTCTAAAATCAAGGAATATCTTTAAAAAATAAAATAAAAATATTAGCATGGTGATAAAATAGACTAGATATTTTTTGATCTTTCATAAACCTAACATAATGACTTAACTGTTAAAAGGGTTGCCATACATGAGAAATTCTGAAAAATCCTCTTCAAAAGAAACAGCAAGGAGCTAGGCAAGAAGAATAAGAAAGTATACTTGTAGAGGACAAAGAAAGCTGTGGATGTCGAAGGATATAAAAGAGAAGTCTGTTACCATAATGACTTGAATTAGACTCATAGAAATTAGTTTTTATACTTGAAATTTCCAGATTGGCATCATTTTGGCATCATTTCCTAAAGTAATACAGAACATTTGTTCTCCAGCAGGATATTCATATATTACTAGCTAGTATTATCTATAATTGTATAATGTTTAAGAGTAGCTTTATCCTTAATGTGGGTAATGCTGATGACACAGTAACCTGATACAACTAATTTTCTTTGAAGCTTTTATGAAAGGGGCATTTGCTAAGAATGTAATGCCACCTACGTAACACCCCTCCCAGCTCAATAAAGGGCATATTAATGGCAGGGTTACCTTTCTGATTCTGAAAACATGACATGCTGTTTTAGAAGTATCTTACCTGGTTGAGTGGTGACTTTTACACATCGTTAAAATGTTTGATCAGTGTGTGCCTTGTAAGAGATTTCTAAATTAGATCTTTATTTTGATGTTACAGATTCAAAATAATAGCTTATTATAATATAGAATGATTACAAAGTCTAAAAATTTTTCAAAATATACTGTGGAAAAAGTTTGTCATCTTATGATCCTTATGTAATAATCTGTTTCTATTACAAGGACCCAATTCAGTGGGAACATATAAGAAAACCTTGATGTCAAAGGCAGCTCTCACTCACAAGTTTCGCAAATGGAGGTCCCCCACGAAATGTCGGGATTGTGAAGGCATTGTAGTGTTCCAGGGTGTTGAATGTGAAGAGGTAAGATTTTTCTAGAATTACATTAGCCCCTTACACTTTTTGTTTTATCCTGTTTTGTTATTAATTTTACTGATTAGGATCTTTTGCAAATAAATTGAACCACAGTGTACCTTCTACAATTTTATATTTCATTTTGCTATTAAATGTATTTTCAGACACTGCAGAATTAAATGTATTGCTATTAAATGTACTAAATGATGTATTTCAGACACTTCAAAGTGCATTTTTGTTGTGTTACCTACCACTCTATATCTAGTTTGTCCAGTTGTGAATAGTTGTAATATAATTGAACCAGTTTTAAACTATTATTTTTTTTTAGTGTCTGCTTGTTTGTCACCGAAAGTGTTTAGAAAATTTAGTCATCATTTGTGGTCATCAAAAACTTCCCGGGAAAACTCACTTATTTGGAGCAGAATTTGCACAAGTTGCGAAAAAAGAACCAGATGGCGTCCCTTTTATACTCAAAATATGTGTCTCAGAGATTGAAAGTAGAGCCCTATGTCTACAGGTATGTTGTAACTCTTAAAATCAAAAATTTTAAACATAAATTCTTGTGTGATTTGTTCTCATGATAAGGAGACTTTAAAGGAGAACAGTGCTCTCAATTTTTAATAAGTCACCCATTTTATTTAGATTTGTTTAGAACATATTACCTCACTTCACCCAAGTTTTTTCTAAAATGTTAATAAAAATTGAAGTAGACACATGAAATATATTTAGATGTCCGCACCTAGACATTTGTACTAAAGCATAATTTTGCAATATTTTCCCCCTTTCTTCTCCAGGGAATTTATCGTGTGTGTGGAAATAAAATAAAAACCGAAAAACTGTGTCAAGCTTTGGAAAATGGAATGCACTTGGCAGACATTTCAGAATTTAGTTCGCATGACATCTGTGACGTCTTGAAGTTGTATCTTCGACAGGTAAAAGTTTTACCCTTGAAACCTACCGTTAACTAGAAAAAAGCAAAAATGATTTGTATTTTGCTGATTACACTTGCTACACACATATTTTCATTGACATAGACCATATTAACATCTTTCTTCTTAATGTATATCAAAATGTATATAAATATATGTAAAGTGTACAGACCAGTAGTTAGGAAGACAAGCACATTTTCCATCACCTTAAGGAAATAGAACATTACTGTATTTTTAAAGGGGTTTCGTGTGCCTCTCCCCATTGCAGCCTGTAACTCCAGGCCAGTAGTCTTTTTCTAACCCTGTTAGTAGATCCCTCTTTTTTTTTAATGTACCTGTTGTGGGATCCTGAACAGTGTATCATTAAGTTTTATTATCGTTAGAAAGCTAAGAAGAAAGCATAAAATCTCGCCGTGTAAGGCTATTTTTCACATTGTTATATGAGGACTGATTCAGTAAGGACAGTGTCTTGGTCATAGTCCAGCTTTGCCTTCCTTGGTATTTATAAAATAGCTGTTTTGGGAGGTCACTGGGCAAGGTCATGAATGCGTCCTGGAAGTTCACCACACTTGGGGCATCAGGCAAGACTATCCTATAAGCTGGGGACTGGAAGTTTGGCAGGAGTATGGTCCGGGAGTGGGCTGCTGGGTGTTTCCTCTTTCTGTGCTCACTGTGAACCTGCAGTTTACAGAATTAGGTCCAAAGAAAACACTTCAGTGGGGTGAAATAAGTGGCCTTCATGGCTTCAAGGAGCAGCTTGTGAAGGGGTTTTTGCAACAGTCAGCGCACTGTCATGATGAGCCAAGTATTAAAAATGACCTGGGCCAAGCCCAGCTGCCTTCTGTCCCCTGGTGAAAATGAAGAGACAGTTGCAGAGAGCGTAGTGACCATGGTCCTTAACATGTTGCTCTCCAGTGTTCTGTTCTCCAGCTGTTATCCTGGGACCTTTCCTCTCCACCCTCTTCTTGTTTGTGAGGAAACGCCTTGTTTTGAATTGGTTTATTCTTCTGTTTTAGTCATGCCCATCTCCTGAGCAAGGTGGAGTAAGAGTAAATACTGGGTTGGCCAAAAAGTCCGTTTAGTTCTTGCCATAAAATAAAAGACACATTTTGCCCTGGCTGGCATGGCTCAGTGGATTGAGCGCAGGCCTGTGAACCAGAGTTGCCAGTTCAATTCCCAGTCAAGGCACATGCCTGGGTTGTGGTCCAGGTCCCCAGTAGGGGGTGTGTGAGAGGCAACCACACATTGATGTTTCTCACCCTATCTTTCTCTCTCCCTTCCCCATCTCTCTAAAATAAATAAATAAAATCTTTAAAAAAACTAAAAGACACATTTTTCATTTTCACCAATAACTTTATTGGTTTGGATATTATGAGTATGTCATCCGTCTCCCGGGTGGTATAATGTTGATCGTTCTCAATGTCTCGATTTGATCGCTGTCAGCTTCTGCGGGTCTGACTGTGGGTCTGACTGCAGAGCATCGTCCAGTGAGAACTCTGCAGTCCGAAACTTAGCAAACCACTATTGACATATTCAATTAGTCATAGTACCTTCTCCATATACTGCACTAATCTTTTTTTTTTTGGTTTTTACCTTTCTTGAAATAATAAAGCCTAATACACCGAAATGTCATGTATTTTCTTCCACGTTCAGTATTAAAATGGCTACACAAAAATTCACCAATTTTGATAAATTTTTTAAATACATGCTGATTCAACATTTGTCACAATACAGTCTGACAACATTGTTTCAAATGACGCTAAAGACAACTAAGTGCTACTAGAGCCATCTTACGGAAAAAAAACAAATGAACTTTTTGGCCAGTCTAGTACTCGAAACCTTATTTATCTGTCTTTATTCTGTTTTCTTGATGGGAATGGAAGAGTGTGAATGGTATGGAAGATTATAGTGTTCTAGGCTGGACGTTACTTTTCTTCAGAATTTTGAAGGCATTTTTCTTGTTCTCTTTGAAGTCGCACATCTTCTCATTCTTGATTGTTTGTGGCCTTTTTTTCTCTCTGAAAGCTTGTAGAATCTTCTTTTCTCCCTACTCTAAAATTCTGCAGTGAAGAGCCTCGAGGTGGGTATATTTCCTCTGTTTCAGGCATTCTGTGAGCTCCATCGTTCTGGTCACTTGTCCTTTAGGTCTTGGAACTTTTCATTGCTCACTTTCTTCCCTCTGTTTTCTTTCTGAAATTTCTGTTTGGATAATTGATAAATTGAACTGGTTCTGTAGTTCCTTTTTTTCTATGTTCATTATTTCTGTTTTTGTTTTCTTTTAACATTTTCTAAGATTTTGTAAGCTTTTCTTTTATCCCTACTGTATTTCATTTCTACGGTCACGTTTAAATTTCTAAGAACTCTGGTTCTCGCTCTCTATTGTGGCATTCTTTCTTTTTTAATGAATACAGTATCTTACCCAGTGGAGGATATTCATAGCTTTTTTGAAAGGGGTGTTTTTCCTCTGTTTAGTCTCTAGCCCTATCTAGTATAAATATAACATGTGCCCTATGTATCATGTTAAATTTTCTTGTAGCCACATAAAAAGAAAAAACAGGTGAAGTTAATTTTAATATTTTATTTATTTAACATTTGAAAATATCTGTGCATCTAATCAATACTTTAAAATTATTAATGAACTATTTTACTTTTTGTTGTTATTGTTACAGAGTCTTTAAAATGTGGTGTGTGTTTTTCATTCGAAGCACATGTCAGTTTGGACTGGCCACATTTCCAGTGCTCAGCAGCCCCGTGCAGCTAGTGGCCTCCATTTAAACAGTATAGTTTCAGACCTTCAAGTTGTTTTTTTTCTTCCTGTTTTGAGTTGTCTTCCTTAGTTGTCTGCTTAAAATGAAAGAGTTGAGAATTGAAATGTCTTAGGAAGCTTTTGGATATAAGAAGCCTTTGAAGATTTGAGCTTTACTATGATGTGATCTAGGTGGGCTGTTTGAGAAACACCTGATGTCTGCGTCTCTAGGTCTGTTCTTAGGCTGATCAATACCCTGGAGAAGGGTCTTTTACTGCCTAGACATGTGGTGCCAGGCTTTGAGAGTCAAGCAGGGCAAGGAGGCTCTAGGATCTCTGCATTCAGCATGCATACAGCTACCAAATTCCCATCTTTAGATAGTTGCTCACTTGTCTCTTGTGCTTCACATTGCCCAGCCAGAGAACCCTCAGTTTTACACTGCGCAGAGAAGCAGTCTCCAGGCTTCTGGGCAAGAGGTTGTTCAGGAACATGGAACAGAAACAGGGATCTAGACAGCAAATGCTTCTTGGATAGCCCACCCTCCTTCAGAATTAGAGGACCCCATGCTGTCCTCAGGTCTGCTTAGGATCCTGTTAACCATGTTGGGTTTCAGTTGGAACTGCAACTTTCTCAGGCCTGCTAAGTCAGCACTTGTTATCTACTCTTCAGCTATGAATGTTGGACCTGTTTTGTTAGCCTAGGAAACTAGTGGTATCTCTATAATGATATTGTACAGGATTCTCAGCTGAAAAATGGGAACAAATTACCTTTGAATGACTGTACATTTCAGTCAGTCATCCTTTATCTCTTCTAGCCAGTCAGGGAAAGGAAGTGAATGTGGTCCAATGCTATCAGCTCTCATCCTGTCTCGGGAATACTACGTGACCAAGACTTCAGTGTGGGAAGCCATACTCAAATTTACAGTATTAGAGAGTAGCTGTCATTTTACTCATATACCATGTGGGGAATCTGAAACTCCAAGAGATTAAGTTACCTTCTTTAGATCACACGGCGGTGGAGGTAGAAATTAATCTCAAAGTGTCCTCTCCTGGGACCAGCAGGGCTAACGGGATGAGCAGGTGCCTGCCTCACCACAGATAGTGCAGTACGTCAGCCTGGCAGTGCACGCTGTGTTCTCCGTCACTGAGCAATGGAGACATTGAAGGAAATTATGCCAGTAGACAGAGCGAGGCGGCATGCCCATTGATAGTTCTGTTAACCTACTTACGGTAATTCAAGTTGTGTTTAAAAATCAGATAAATAAAACATTGACAGTTTCTTTCTTGTAAGTCATATCTTATGCTAATCTTCAATCTGATTTAAGTGAAAGACAAGGACCCTATGGGGTCGGGGTCCTTGTCTCCCCTGCACCATTAAAACTCAGAATGTAAGATTTTTCTAATTAATTAAACTTGTTTTGTGTATCATTCTGGATTTGTTTCTGTAAACAATTGAAGATTATGGTAACTTTGGGGCAATAATGAATGTAAAATTTAGAGTTTTACTGATTATCAGTTAACTCATTTTTTTATTTTTATTTATCTATTTTTAAATATTTTATGTATTTATTTTTAGACAAGGGGGGAAGGGTGAGAGAAAGAAAGGGAGAGAACCATCAGTGTATGAGAGAAACATTGATCAGCTGCCTCTCACATGCCCCCAGCTGGGGATCTGGTCCTCAACCCAGGCATGTGCCCGGGCATGTGCAGGGAATCAAACCTGCAGCCTTTCAGTTCAGAGGCTGGTGTTCAATCCACTACAACACACCAGCCAGGGCACTCATTTTAAATAAAGATATGATTTATGGTGATTATGTCAGATTCATTTTATAGATCACATCTGTAGCAAATATATGTACATTGCTAAATGTACATGTTGACCTTAAGTCTTGTTAATCTAAAGGTACATGCTAAACCATTCAGTAGCTACCTATAGATTATTAATGGGGGGGAAAGGACAGAATAATATTTCTAATGTAACTTTATTTCTTTAGCTTCCAGAACCATTTATTTTATTCCGATTGTACAAAGAATTTATAGACCTTGCGAAAGAGATCCAACATGTAAATGAAGAACAAGAGACCAAAAAGGATGGCCTCGAAGACAAAAAATGGCCAAGTATAGAAATAAATCGAATTCTTCTAAAGAGCAAGGACCTTCTAAGACAATTGCCAGCATCAAATTTTAACAGTCTTCATTACCTCATAATGCATCTTAAGCGGTAAGAACTTTGTATAAGAAAAGCATCCATTAGTAGATGGATAATTGATCAGTTTTTGTTTTTTTAATTGTAAAATACACATAACATAAATTTACCATCTTAGTCATTTTTATTATTTTTTATTTTTTGAAAGATTTTGTTTATTTTTAGAGAGAGGGGAAGGGAAGGAGAAAGGGAGAGAACATCAGTGTGTGGTTGCCTCTTGTGCACCCCCCACTGGGGACCTGGCCTGCAACCCAGGCATATTCCCTGACTGGGAATCGAACCAGTGACCTTTTGGTTTGCAGGCCAGTGCTCAATCCGCTGAACCATACCAGCCAGGGCCTTAGTCATTTTTAAATGTACAGCTTAGTAGTATTAAGTGCATTCACATTGTTGTGCTATTATTTTTAAATGAGCATTTCATTTCTAATATGTGCTAGGGAAAGGGAGATACTGAATGTATTCATGCAGCCAACAGCTTTCCCTCAGGTGCCTCCTATGCACCAGACTGCACAAGAAAGCAAGAATGAAAACATACGGTTTCTGTCATCTCTTCTGTTTGTCAGTTTGGGGGGCAGACCTGCAGACAAGTGCAAAGCAGTGTCATTCGTGTTCTATAGGAGCTATACACAGCATGCAGAGGCAGACAGGGGAGGGAGGGTCACAGATCAGAGGAGGATCACCTGAGCCAGACTTGAAGAACTAAATAGTGGTTTGCAATAGAGAATGTGCAGAAGAGCATCCCTGCCAGAGGGTAACAGACACAGAGACACAAGAAATCATCCTGCATTTGGGAGGAATAAGTAATTTGGTTAGGCTCGGCTATACCAAGCAGTAGCAGGAGTGAGCTAGGTAGAGGCCTGTTAAAACAAATCTTCCATACCTGGCAGATGACTTAACTGTCTTCCTTCTGTACCTAAAAAAGAATTTTGAGCCAGGAATTTCATGTGCTTAGATTTGCCTGTTAGATCTTTTTCGCAGCAGTATGGAGAATGGTTTGGAGGAAAGGCCTTCGCTGCAATTCAGATTTCCTAGGAATAGTCATAGGAATAAAAAGTGATGAGAGCTTGAGGTAAGGCCGCAGCAGTGGGAGTGACGGTAGAACAGAGAGATCCTTAGGAAGTGCAGTCAGCTAGGCTTGAAGGCTGGCTGTGGGCAGTAAGAGAGAATTTGACAATAATATTTGAGTTTCCAGCCTAAAGACCTGCAACTTTGGGGGTTATTTTTTTGTTTTTGTTTTTTGTTTTTTGTTTTAATTTCCACTAGTAAAACTCTAGAAGTTCCTTCTACTTACTTAAATTATATCCTGGTATTATAAAACTCAACTTGGTGTGTAGTCAACATTTAATCCAATAAATACATTTTTTTCTTAGACTTCTATAGCCCGTTTTTTTCTGCACCCTTCCCCACCCATAGTTAACTACCGTCAAGGAAATCTAACAGGCAGATCTCATACAGCTTAATGTGTTCAACTCTGCAGAGTCGTTGATCATTCGGAAGAAAACAAGATGAACTCCAAAAACTTGGGGGTGATATTTGGACCGAGTCTCATTAGGCCAAGGCCCACGACTGCTCCTGTCACCATCTCCTCTCTGGCTGAGTACTCAAACCAGGCGCGGCTGGTGGAGTTCCTCATTACGTATTCCCAGCGGATCTTTGACGGGTCCCTGCAGCCGCAGGATGTAGCTGTGTGTAGTACAGGCAGTGCTGCACCTCAGGCGGATCCGGGCTGCCATCTGAAGCCTCTGCTATCACCAGAAGAAAGAGACCCAGAACATTTCATGAAGTCACTCTTTTTCTCTTCAAAGGAAGTGAGTTTTGTCCTTTATGGAATTGTGTTGGAACTTTGTAATGTTTATGTTAAGTTAAAAAACTCTTTGAACTGTTTATTGTGAAGTATGTTTTGCTTCTTCAAGTTTAAAACTTCTCTCCCGTCAACAGGATACCCATGCTGTAGACAGTGAAAGCAAAAGTCTTGAACCGGTTGCATCATTTGAGGAATCAGAACGAAAACAGAATGCACCAGAAAAATATGATGCGTGTCTTATCGGTGAGTGGTCATGCAAAATACTTGTTTGCTGACTGAAAACTATGTCAGTGAACCATGATTAAAAGCCAAAAAATTTAGACTCCTAAAACTCTTAAATTTTTTTAAATGCTTTACCTGTCACCTGCCTTAAACATATTAAGCACATGTATGTGTATGTATCTCTTTCCTTGTTCCTTGACTGCAGTCATTTTATTCACTGATCATTTTAGTTGCAATGATTGGCAACTATCAAGCTGGTGGAAAGCCTTCCATTTATTACTGTAATGCTGTACATTACTAGAACTAAATTCCACTTCTTAAAATTTCAGCCATATATGTTAAATTTGATGTATAATCAAATAGTAATGACATAGCCCGGCTGGGTCTAGAAAGTAGAGGAGCTAACATTCATTAAGTACCTGCCTGCTCTCCACTAAGCACTGTGCTTATTGTTTTGATTTCATTTATCTGATTTAATCTTCATAACAGTGCTATGAAGTAGGTAGGATTGCCCCATTCAGCCATAGTGTGAGCAAGGTGAAATCACGCCAAAGGTCACACCCCTAATGACTAGCACAGTCTGTAGTTGAACCTATGTTTGTGCTTATTTCACTTATCCCATGATCTAGGGCTCCCAATTAGAATAGTTACAATAATGTCCTTTGTGAGTGCCTATTGTATACCAAATAATTCTGCGCACTCTTCATGATTAGATCATTAAGCCATACATCAATATAGATCCAGTTATGATTCTCTCTTGGCAAATGGAGACCCTGAGGGACAGTGAGATCGCCTTGCCCGGGGCAGGCATGGTGGAGCTGAGCTAAACCCAGCAACCGGGCTGCAGAGTGTGCACTCGTATCCATTTGGCTGTGAGTGCTTCCCTCCGAACTTAGGAATATACTTTGGCTGATGTCTCCAGCCGGAACGCAATGAGTCGGGCCCCCTAGAGTGGCTGTAACTGTGGGCATGGAAAACAACAGGGTGTTGCTTTGGAAGCCCAGGGAGGAGAGGTCAGCAGTGTCAGCTGAGGAGGAAGGGCAGGTGAGATGACAGCTGATGGATTCTGATGGGCGCCTGCCAGCAGACCGCTGCCCAAAAGAGGAACATTAGGCAAAGGGCTGAAATCTTCCAGAAATGTAAATTTTTTAGGGGAGACATAGCAAAAAGGAACAGGACTTAATGGAATTCAGAGTTCTAGTTTGAGAAGACTTGGGCCATGGGTGCAGACTTGATAGGAAAGAGGAGAAAGTAAGTCTGGAGTGAATGGCAATTTTTCCCTTACAGTAAAACTATTAAACCTTAATTGGTCGGGATGAATGGTATAGTTCGTTTATTCAGTGATCAGATTGAAAGCCATCTAAAGTATTTCATATAATGTGCTCTCACTGCAGGTTGAGTGTGACTATAAAGCAATGTAGGGAGTTGGCAAAAGCATTGAGATTCAAGGGCACACCTGTGTTTGACTGGCCTGTAAATTGGTGTAACTTTTCTGAGGTGAATTTACGAATGTCTGTTGAAATTGTGACAACCCTTTGACCCAGCAATTACTTGTTCATTCATGCACAGCACATAACTTCAGCAAGTGTTTTGTTTTTGTTTTAACCAACCTACAGTGAATTCTGTAGCCATTTATTACATTTATTTCAGTAAGTATAAAATTCTAACATTTTTATTCAGGGTCCACCTTTAAATTCCTCTGCATAGCCCTGACCAGGTGGCTCGGTTGGAGTGCTGTCCCGATATGCCAGGGTTGTGGGTTTGATCCTTGGTCAGGGCACATACAAGAATCAACCAATGCTCAAATAAGTATAACAAATCGATGTTTTCTCTCTCTCCCTTTTTCTCACTCTAAAATCAGTGACTAAAATTTTGTTTTAGAAACTCCTCTGCATAGATAACTGAGAATAACTTGGAAAAATATTAAGACCATTATTGTTTTGAGAGCATGTTTGTCTGTAACTCATCCAGACTCTTGTTAAGCAGGTGCCAGGAAGTTTAACGTTTGAATAAATCTGTTCCTTTTTCAGACAACAAAGTGCGTTTGCTTGCAGACCAAGGACTTGAGTCAGCGTCGCAAAAGACGGAAGATGTTTGTAAAACCTCCAAGCCATTTACTCTGAAACCCGATAGGGAAACAAACAGTGCTGTTGAGAGGTGTGCTCCGAGGACCAAGAGTAGACCTGTAAGTTTGCCCGTCGATAGACTGCTGCTTCTTGCAAACCCTCCTCATGAGAGAAATGGCAGAAATACGGGGAATGTAAACTCAGACAAATTGTGCAAGAATCCTACCTTTGAACGAGTTAATATCCCTACTATCTGTTGCAAATTTGATGGCTTTGACCAACAAACTTTACAAAACACTGGGGAGAAACATTATGAACAAAATGGCCTAAATGCAAAGACTGCACTGATTGCGCCCAATGTGCTCCAGGAAGGAGGAGTGACGACAAGCATCAGGATTGGTGGGGACCATCTGGTCAGTGCCACGCAGCCCAGTAAGCCATGCCCAGAACTAGTCAGGTCAGCAAGACAGGTGTCGGAGGGACAGTCCTCTGACTCTTGCCCTGCTGCCCCTGTCAGAGCACCCAGAACACTGCAGCCCCAGCACTGGACAACGTTTTATAAACCACGTGCTCCCGCTGGTAGTGTGAGAGGGGCTGAGGAGAAACCTGTGGCATCCTCCCCGACAGTGCCTGCTGGCACAGCTCACACTTCTCAGGAGCATGTGCTGAAATCCATTTCAGACTCAGAAAATGCACCGGCTGCTTGTCCCTTGCAGCCCACAAGTAAACCCAAGGAGAACTGTGAGGAGCGTGACTTGCCTGACGTGCACCCGCCGTGTCAGAGACCAAGGCTAAAGCGAATGCAACAGTTCGAAGACCTGGAAGATGAAGCCCCACAGTTTGTGTAGGGTTGTCAGAATTCAGCTTCTCTTCTTCGGTTGTTTTGTTTTGTGGTATTGTGTTTGTTTTGTGAAAGAATTTTGACAGGGCCCCTTTTGTATAGGATTGCCAAATCGTGGATTCTGCTTTTCGTCATTGTATTGTGTTATCCTGTGTTGGTCGTACTGAACGGTAGAATGTTGTGATAGGGCTGCATCTGTGTCTCACTGGAATTATATGTATTTTTGAAGTTGTGAATAAGTAGGCAATCTCATATTTTTTAAAGTTTAGTTGATTTTTCTCCATAAAATGGTCCATTTAAATGCATCCCTAATATATGATATAGTTCTCAACTAATAGCTGCCATTGGGAAAAATCATCTTTATTTTTTTGAAATAAAACTATGTGCTTATTTATAAAAGGAATGTTTCTGAATGCAAGTGCCTGAAAGATCTTTGTTTAGTATGATTTTTTAAAACACAATTTTATAGTGTGTCTTTGACCATTGTGCTTTTTACGGTATGTATGCAACCTTTTATTTTTCAGTTGGCAAGTTGTTGTTTTTTTTATTTACATAATGGCCAAAAAGCTTGCAAATCTGTGTTTAATTGCATTCCAATTAATTGCCAGATTTACAAGTGGTAGTCAGTTGAATTGTACAAAGAAAATGCACTTAAGCCTGTTTCTGAATTACATAGTGCAGTTATGTCTTATTTGGCTTTAGATGGTTTTGATACATTTAATAGTTTATGTTTTGGCTTTGTTCTACATAAACTTTTGTTATTCAACCGTTCTGAATGTTTTGGTATTTTATATAATGGTCCAAAAATGTTTTAAAATTTAATGCATTTCCTCTTCATATTGTCGAGGTTTAAAAATTTCTTTTGTATGAAATGTTTTTACTTACGAATAATTTTGTGTACTTTTTCTACCTGGACTTTAACCATTGACAATGTATGTTTCATATGAACCGTGCAAAGATTTATTTAAGTTGACTCTAAGTATAGTTCAGTAAGCCTCATTGTTTGGAATTTGAGAGCAGGCATAGATGATTGGATATATTTCATGTATAAATGTCCCAGTTTTTAGAACTAGTGCAATTCTGTTGTTTTCTGGGTTTTGTCATTTTGCCTAAAATAGGATATAAAAGGGAGAAAAAACATAGCCTTTTTGTATGTGTGAATTCTATTTGTAGTAAATGCTTTTGTATGACGATATTATACTTGATAAAATATATGTTACTCTGTTAAATTATCTCACGTTCGGTGGCTTTTTTGAACTCGTTGCCTCTTAGGGGATGGAAGTTGAAGGTTATTAACCATTGGCTTAGTGATTGGCACTTGGGCTCATATATCCCTTGACTTAGTACAACATGGAATGTATTTTATGGGAAGTTTCTATATAGTTTTATGTAACAAACCCTTTTGTGCCAGGGCCTTGTTTTTAGTCTTCACTGTACAAAATAGAAGAGAATTGTATGGCTACAAAAACCTAAAAAGGAAATAAGAGCCAACAGTGATTGAGCCCTCTCTCTGTGCCATGAACTCTGCTAAGTTCCTGCATAAATCATTTCAAGTTGACAGCAGCCTGTAATGGGTAGGAACATACTTTATTATTCCCATGTTATTGACAAGGAAGCTGAGGCTTAGTTAAATGGTGTGCCCTGGTTTCCACCGGTGTGACAGTTGGGGTCAGGTCAGGACTCAGACACAGGGCTCAGAGTCTGATGGTTAGTACCCTTAATGGCTGTACAATTACTAAGTAATAATATCAGGTAATGTTTAACAATAGAAGATTTATCTTTGGTGGCACTAAGTAAATCACACTGTTTTGTAACCATGACCACTCTCCATCTCCAGAGCATCCCATACTGAAACTTAGAAGATGTACTTCCAAACTCCTTCAGTTTTCTTTTTACTGTATGGAGACAACCCAGTGAAAGAATATGTAATCAACTTGCCTCTTTGCTTCCCCTCACCGCTAACCTCAGTGAGAGTTCCACTGTGGGGGGGTTTCTGCCGCTGGGACTCTGACAACTTGTCCTGCTTAAGCTGTTAGTCTGTAGACACTTTAGTTTCCTGGGGCATTAAACAAGTATCTCCTGGGAACATGTTGCTGCTGTAGGGAACCCACAGTGTGCACTGAGCCCTGACGCCCAGTACCTCGGGGGCACTCCTTCTCCAGGAAGTTGTTCCACAGCACACGGAAAGAACGTGAGCCAGAGGAAAGGGCGATGGTGGGGAGTCCGTTTAGAGCTGCCAGACCACCAGAGAGCTTTGTAGAAAGCATATGGTTCAAGTTTCCAAGAAGTCATCTGTGAAGGGGTTAATAGTAACTTCCCCAGATAGGTGTGTTTTACGTGCTGAGAATTCGAATTTATGAGTGTTTATAATTACTTTGTGTGCACCTTAGCTGATGTATTCTTTTTGATACAGAGAAGATAGGATCCCTAGGAGAGACTTGTTGCCTAGGGATCTCAGAAGCAAATAGAATCATACCTCACTTTCTTGGGTGATTTAATTTAAAAATGGTACTGTGGTTACACTACCCCATTGCAAGTGACATTCCAGTGTGTATTTTTCTGACAAGTTATAGTCAACATAATTCTCTGGGTTTTTCTTTCCCAGAGGCAGGAAATTGTTTTGATGTGTTGGTATGATTATAAATGTTGATAATTCAGTAACTGCAGTTACAGTGATCAAAAGTTTAACAAAGTTGCTGCATTCACAATAAATATGCAACAGCCAGTTAGATTTCTATATATAACCAGCTAACAAAGCTTTTAGATCTCTTGAACCAATAACATAAAAAATTTGAAATACCTGAGAATAAATCTAACAACATATATACAAGATCTTCATGAAGAAAATTTTAGACTGTATCAAGAAACATTTAAGGAGATCATAAATAAATAGAATGTCTCATGATGTACAGGGACTGGAAGACTCAACATTGTAAAGATGTTCATTTAGCTTACATTTATTTACAGATGTCAGTGTAGCCCCATCCAATGCAACTTTCGAGCCATTTGAAAGTAAGTGGCAGATGTGATGCCCCGTTACCCCTAGATACTTTTAGTCAGATTTCCTTAAAACAAGAGGACTCCTGCATGACTGTACTGTCATGTGACCATTACAGAGGTCAACGTCAGCATGTGACGTCTGACCCACACAGACCACACTCAGATTCGCTGCCTGTCCTGCTCGTGGTCTCTGTGCCCGCATCCTGATCCAGGGTCACACTGTGCAATTCAGCTGCCCTCTCTCTCATCTCCCTCAGTCTGGAACAGTTTTTTCAGTCTTTCTTTTCATGACCTTGACTTGTGTGTAGGCCGGGTATTGTATAGAATGTCCCTCAGTTTGGGTTTATCTAATGTTTCCTCATGATTAGATTCAGGATACATATTTTTGTCAGAAAAGACCACAGAAATGATGCTGTGTTCTCACTTTATCATACCATGAGATATACGGTATCAGGTTGGCCCATTCCTGATCGTGTTAACTTTGGTCACTTGGTTAGGATGGTATCTACCATGTTTCTCTATGGTAAAGGTAACAAAAAGAAGTTTGTGAAGGAGATTCTTTGAGACTACGTAAATGTCCTGCTCCTTATCAAATTGTCACCAGTTAGTATGAGTCTGTTAGCACTTCTTGCTTGAATCAATTATTACTATTCGGTTGTCAATGGTTGCTTATGATTTGCTTGATACTCTAAGAGCAGTCCCTTCTCCATTTGTTCATTTGTTTATTCATTTGTATTGAGTATGGACTCACAGATTTCTACTTTATTCAATAAGTTATATCACTGTCATTTATTTTGATACTGAACTTTTGTCAGATTTGGTCTATGGGAATCTCTTCAGGCTCACTTCTATGTGCTTTTGACTTTTTGAGCTGATTTTTTGACACAGGAACATATTCCAAGCTTATCTTGTATTTTTTCCTGTCCCAGCCATTTTTCCAAGGAGCCCTGGTTCCTTTAAAAGAGGAGTGTTGCCCTGGCTGGCATAGCTCAGTGGATTGAGTGCCGGCCTGTGAACCAAAGGGTTGCCGGTTCGATTCCCAGTCAGGTCCCATGCCTGGGTTGCAGCTAGGTCCCCAGTGGGGGGTATATGAGAGGCAATCACACATTGATGTTTCTTTCCTTCTCTTGCTCCTTCCCTTCCCCTCTCTATAAAAATAAATAAATAAAATCTTAAAAAACAAGGGTGTCAGACTCATTTCACCAGGGGCCACATCAGCCTCGTGGTTGCCTTCAAAGGGCTGAATATAGTTTTAGGACTGTATAAATGTAACTACTTCTTAACTAGGGGCAAGGAGCTCTACATTCAGCCCTTTGAAGGCAACCATGAGGCTGATGTGGCCGCCGGTGAAAATGAGTTTGACACCCCTGCTTTAAAAGAACAAGAGTAAATGGAAAACAAGAGCTAAGGAGTGCCCATTGCTACTGGAAAGCCATTGGTTTGAAGGCCCGTTGGTGGACAGGTCAAAGAAATACATGTGTGCATAAACACAGACATAGATACATATTTCTGTGTGTACATACACACTGAAAACCTGGAATTCACATTGATCCCTTCAATTCTAGTTCAGTACTTTAGGGTTTAATCTAGTCTTCACATATTTGTAACTCCTTTCTCTCATGGTGGGGATCCTGGCTCCCATAATCCTAAATATATTACTTTCTTACTCTTCCTTTATGTTGCAGCCTCCCGACAGTGCCACCTAGATCCAGGGATGCCAAGGAAGCCCTCCACTGCTGCTGCTCTTGTCCCGACCACATCGACCCTGTTTGAGCCCTCTGGAACCCCAGTGAATTCAAGACCAGCGGCATCATTGCCCCTAGCACTATCAATCCTGACTATATTGTTTGAATCCCAGGCCCTGGTCATCTGACTGAACCCTCCACCCCAACAGGAAGAGGAGGGGAAGGATAAATCCATTATCTTTCAATAATAAGCCCCTATTAAATATATGTTTATTTAGAAAAGTTTAAAATTATTTTTAAAATTATTTTTAAATTTATTTTTAAAATTATTTTTAAATTTATTTTTAAAATTATTTTTAAAATTATTTTTAAATTTATTTTT
>CM052542.1:65467872-65642822 GCA_028533065.1 Trachops cirrhosus | reverse complement strand
GGGAAATGTAGAAGCTAAAGAACTTATAACACATGGACATGAACTAAAGGGGGGAATGTAGGTGGGAGAGGGTGTTCAGGGTGGAAGGGAATGGGGGGGGTAATGGGACAACTGTAATAGCATAATCAATAAAATACATTTAAAAATAAATAAATAAATAAAATTTACCAAAACTGACAATAGCCAGGCCATAAAGAAAGCCTCAAAGCATTTCAGAGTATTGAAATAATTCAAAATATGCTATCTGACCTCAGGGAAATTATGCTAGAAATCAGTAACAAAAGATAACTAGGAAATGCTCAAGTGCATAGAAATTAAACAGAACACACTTCTAAATAATCCATGAAGCAAAGAAGAAATAACAGACATTAGAAAATATGTTAAGTTGAATGATGAAGGCATGCCATATCCAAAGCTGTGGGCTGCAGCTAAAGAAATGCTTAGAGAGAAATTTATAATCTTAAGTATATTTACTATAAAAGTCAAAAGGTTAATATCAATTAAACTTTATTTCAAGCGACAAGAATAGTAAATCAAACCCTTAGGAAGAAGGAAACAACAGTAGATATCAATGAAATAGAAAACAAATCTAAAAAAAACTAATAAAGCTAAAAACTGTTTTTTTAAAGATTAAGGAAATTGATAAACCCCCAATAACAAATCAATAAAAAGGGGGGAAAATAACATCTAGAATGATAAAGAGAATATTAGAGACTCTACACACATTAAAAAGTCATGATATAATGTACAACTCTGAATGAGGACAAATTCCTCAAAAGTTAAACTGACAAAATAAAGAGAAAATCTGGAGACTCTCCATCTTTTGTAGAAATTGAATCAGTTATTAAAAGCCTTCATACAAAAAAAATAAGACATTACCAGTGAATTCTTTCAAACATTTAACAAAGAAATTACCCCAATTTCATGCATATTCTTCCAGTATACAGAAAAAGAGAATAGTTCCAAACAGTATGAGTTCATCCTAAGCTTGGTACCAAAACCAGACAAGGACATCACAATATAGAGAAAAAACTTGTAACATGCAAAAAGGATAATGTTATTTTTCACTACTGAGTGAGGTTAGTTTTCCATACATGCAACTGTAGTTTAACATTTTTAAAAAAATGAGTTTACGACATTTTGTAAAAGGAGGAGAATATCCCTAACCAGTGTGGCTGTTGATTGGGTGTTGTCCTGCAAAGCAAAATGTCGCTGGTTCAATTCCCCGTTAGGGCACATGCCTGGGTTGCAGTTTGGTCTCCCATTGGAGTGTGTAGGAGAGGCAACCAACTGATGTTTCCCTCAGACAAGATCTTTCTCTCCCTCTCTTTCTCCCTCCCTTCCCTTGTCTCTAAAAATAAATAAATAACATTTTAAAAGGAGGAAAATATAGTTATTTCAGTAAGATGCAATTTGAAAAAATGGTTTGATAAAATTTTACATTTTTTGTTTAAAACAAACAAAAAACTCCTGGTAAACTATGTATAGAACTTCCCTAAACTGATAGAGATGCAGTCTACAGCAGAGACATTGTAGTAAAATATTGAAGTTTTGTCCCTGAGATCAAGAACATCCCAAGGATACATGCAATCACTGCTTCCATTTAACATTGTGCTAGAGATTGTAGCTATCCAATAAGGCAAGAAAAAGAAATGAAAGGCATAAAGGTATTTGAAAAGGAAGAAATAAAGTCATACATTTGCAGATGATACAATCATGTACATTGAAAATACCCACTATTGAATTTATGAATTTATGAATTTACCCACTATTAGTATTAGTTGGACAGGATGAGTGTTATAGTCCATTTATTAGTTATCAGATATGAAGGAAATCTAAGGCATTTCATATCATATGCTTTCAATGTGGGCTGAGTGTAATTGAAGAGCAGATTGAGTGGGCAAAAGCCTTAGCATTCAGGCCACACCTACATTTGGTTGGCATGTAAATCGGTGTAACTTTTCTGAGGCTAATTTTACCAACGTAAATGTGACATTTACAATGTGACAATGTAATCGTGACATCCCTTTGACTCAGCAATTTCACTTCTGTGAATTTGTCTTATGGAACTACTTGCTGCAATTTTCAAAACGGAATTTCACAGAAGCAAACTTTTTTAAATGAACTCTTTTGTAGTTGTTTATTATATTAATTTTAATACACACATATAATTTTATTCAAAGTGTACATTTAATCTTTTAATATGATTTAGGGATAAATACTTCTACTGAGTAGGTAAGAGTTTTTGTCTGCTAAGCAGAAAGAAGTATTCACCAGCGCTTATGTGTCTTTCAGTGTGAGAATAACTTGAGTCCGTCAACTCAGGCTTTTTTATCAAGTGCCACACAAAGTTTGATTCTGATATAGTTTGATTTTCCTATGACATTATATACCTGCTTGAAGACCAAGACCTCAAAACATCATTCCTCTCCTAAAGTGAAATATGTCTGAAAACCCCCAATCAACTTCCTCTAAAGCCTAACTAGACCGGTAACTCCGCCTGTGGATGGGCTACTTCAAATGGCAGAAACAGGAAGTGTAAATGAAAACAAGTTTGGAAGTGTTCTATAGAATCTGGAATAGCACTGTTATGCCCAAAGTGCTACCCTGCACGGGAGGTGAAGCGCAGGCCAGCCTGACTTCTGAGCCTGCGGTGATTCTGTTCGCGACGCGGTGCATGCATATCACAGCGCAGGACGTGCTGATCGTAATCGGGCATGGCTCCAGGCGCTTGCCCTCTACCTCTCACTACACCAACTTCAGTTAGCTGCCTACTGATTCATAAGATTTTACATCTATGAACTCAAACTTGGCTATTAATTAAACGCCCTTCAATTTTAGTTTGTTAAAAAATTAATTAACATTCATTCCTTTAAAAAAGTACACTCCTGGTTTCTGGCCTTGGACCAAGATGTTCTAAAAAAATAGATAAATAAATCAGTAACTATGTAGGTCTTGCTCAGCTTCAAATTCCTGAACTGCTTTCAGTTCATTGCAGCCCAAACACGCAGCGACGTTCAATAAGCCTCCAGGTGACTTCTGAGCAGTACACATAGCTCATGTTTTCTGTTTTGAAACTTGTAAACACAACATGCTGATTTTAAAGTTCCACTGATTTTTTTTGTTCCTGTAAAATGGTCTCTTTTAGTTTATCTTCAAAAAAGTAGTCAGCCAGCTGGTGGATAAATTCAATAAGGAGCAGTTTTACTTTCTGGAGTGGAACTGAGTGCTTACTTTTGAAATAATTTTCTGATTGCAGTTAAAAAAAAAGATCTCTCCAATATAAAGTATGTAGTCATAAAAGAGAGGACAAGAGTTTTTTAACAGTTGTCCTCTGTTAAACATAAGCTTTCATGTTCAAAATGCCAATTGAGAGTTTCATTTTTTAGTATTTTTCTGTAGTAACCAAAGTATTTCAGTTTCCACCAGTGACCATCATCTGGACCGCACAAAGGGGCACTTAGGCCTGTTTCCGAATCGTGTGGTTTAGTTACATTCGTTACTTGGATTTTAAAATATGTTGATAGTTTGTCTTTCACCACTTGGTCTTAGGCATATCTAAATTTTAAATTGCTAATCAAATTCAATGCTGACAACTTAAATATTTTATGTAATGGTGAAAAAAGCTGAGAACTGAGTTACAGATTAAAAAATCAAAGTATATTCACTTATGTGCAAAATCTAAAAAACAAAACAAATGAACAAACTAAACGAAACAGAAACAAACTCACAGAAAAGAGAACAAACCGGTGGTTGTCAGAGGGGCAGTAGGTGGGTGTGCGGGAGGCAAGGGGGGGATTGAGCGCTCCTGGCGGCCAGTCCTGAAGTAAGTCACAGGGACGTGAAGTACAGCAGAGGGAACAGAGCCAACGGCAGCACAACACCTGTGTATGGTGGTGACAGGCGGTCACGAGGCCATCGCGACGGTCACGTTGTAAGGGGCGTCGGCGTTGGATTGCTCTGCCGTGTACCCGAAACTAACATGATATTGTAAGTCAATTACAATTAAAAATAAATTAAGAAATCAAAGTGTACATACAACAAAGCAGAAATATTAGAAGAGGGATGAACTATTAGTGTTTTAAAGACATGGTCTAAAAATATGACTTCTTTGAATCTCACAATTCAATGACCAACTTAAGTGTATTTTTTTAATGTAGAAGGACACATTATAAAACTGTCAACAACTGAAGTATGGGTATAAAATAAATATAGTACAGTCTTAAGCTTTCTTGCAATTATGTAAAACATTTAAAATTGTATATATTTATATCAATTATACATAAGCATATATCTCAATTATTTACAAGTATATATAATACACAATGATATATTTCCATATGTGAACAGCACCACTTGCTAAGTAGCACAGAGATAAGGCTGAATCTGTGTCTGAATAGTCTAGTCAGTCACATTACTCAGAGTGGGGCACCTGGTGCAGAGCAGGGCAGCAGGCCATGGCCCACCCACCACATCTGACCCACCACCTGCTTTTGTACGTAAGCTGTATTGGAGCACAGTCATGCCGTCATTTCCACAGTGTCTGTCCCTGCTCTCCTGCTGCAGTGTCAGAGATGAGTAGTTGGGACAAAGACCCTACAGCCTACAAAGCCTGAAATATACTGTCTGTCCCTTTACAGAAAAAAGTTTACTGACCCCTGGATCTGACGAATGAGTCAGACTGTGAGCTAAATATTTCTCCCACTATTCCAATAAGTGTTTGTTTTACGTACAGGAATTCCCTCTTCTGGGTTTTGACTAATGCATCTAAAATGGAACATAAGACAGACCAAAATAGCCTAAATGTCCACATTAGTATCTGCCTTTAAATTTATCTGAAGTACATGTTTTGTATGGCTTTGTTATATCTGCTGAATATATATATAAACTCATTTTTTGCAACCTATCTTAAGGACTCGCTCCTCTGAAATCATGGTCTCAGACTTTATTCATGTTTGTGAACCATACTCTTGGTTGTCAACATTTTGAATCATATTTCTTTGGCTGTGAGATGATGTAGATTTTTTTCATGAGATGTTCTAAATGGCACTAAGAAAGCCCTGGCTGGGTAGCTCAGTTGGTTAGAGTGCAGTCCCAATATGTGAAGGGTACGGGTTCAATCCCCAGTCAGGGCACATATGAGAATCAACCCATGAATGCATGAATAAGTGGAACAACAAATTGGTGTTTCTCTCTCTCTCAAAATCAATAAAATAAATAAATAAATAAATAAATAGCACTAAGAACTAGAGAGAAATGAATAGCTCACTCTATTTGCCCTGGAGCCTTGTTTTTAGTCCTCACTGTGTAAAATATAAAAGAATCATATCACTTTTGGAAACCCAGAAAGAAAATCATGGTAGCGAATATTTATAAGCCTCCATTATGTGCCAGGCACTGGGTACTCTACACACATTCTCTCACTTCATCCACACAAGCTTAAGAAATAGGCTGCTGTATTATCCCTGTTTCACAAACCAGGAAACTAAGTCTTCATTAAGAGACTTGCCCAAGCCCTGGCTCAGGAATATTGTCTTGTACACTGAAAGGTCACCAGTTTGATTCCCAGTCAGGGCCATACCTAGGTCTCGGGTTTGATCTTTGTCCCCTTTTTCTTGAATGAGAATAAAATAAACCTTCAAAAACAGAAGATGCTTGACCAAAATCACACAACCAGTAATTGACAGAGCCAGGACTCACAAATAGAATTGTCAGATTACAAATTCTGTGCTCTTAATCTTACTATTAAATAATAATGTCAGTGTTTTATGCACTTCAAAATAGCTGCCCATATCTTTCAACGTGTTAAGACAAGCAGGAATCACCTGGTCAATTGACATCTGTTTCTTGTCACTGGCAAACCCCAATGGGAGTGCCATTCTTTGTTGCCATTCCTTCCTGCCTGCCTGGTCTCCCTTTCCCATCCCCCCACACCCGAACCCATCCCCACCCCAACCTGCATGGCCTACTCTGAGATGAGCAGGGAGCCCTGCCTTCAGGGTCTGTGGCATCTCACCTTATTGCTAATTCTCAGCATGTAGACACACGCTGGCTTCTGAAGGCCATGAAACAAGAAAAGATGCTGCTATTTGTATTGCAGAAATCACAAATAGGCAGATCTGACAGGTGTAAAACGGCAATAGCGTGCAGTTTATAAGCCCACTGCCTGCCGGAAGTCCCGGTGACTGTGTACCGAGTGACCTGTGAGAGATGCGTCCGAGGGGTTGGAGAGCTCCTCTGGGTGAGCTGGCTTCATGACTCACAGATTCGGTACAAAGATGGGAGGGCATTTTAAATGTTCCTTATAGTGTACATTTGGGCAGTGAATATTTATTTATAAATACAGAGATGGACAAAGCCTGTTTCCTGTGATACATTTTCAATCTAGAGATCTCAAAGCCAAACAGAATTAAAATCCTCTCTTCCTTAGTTCAGATACTTGACAGACGGTACTATGGCTTCCTTAGGCCCAGCCGATATAGAGCCTCTTAGGTTTGTAAACTGGAGTTTCTTCAGGTAGGCATGGATGGTCCTGTAACATAAAAACCTGTTAGAGTAATTTTATCTGGGGATGGTGTGGGGTGGCAACCTAAAATGTCAGCATCATACTTAATGCACGAACCACACAAGAGACATTCTGATATATAGAGAAACATCACAAAAATGCTTATCACTACTGCTATCCTACTACTAGTTAACATTGTAGTAGAAATATCAGTCAATACAATTAAGCAAGAGAAAGAACATAGAGGTAAAAAAATTGGAGAAGATAAAGTGATCACTATTTGTAGATAAATATAATTGTAAACATAAAACCTTAAAGAGAACCCTAACAAACTACAAACAATAACAGAATTTAATGGGATGATGGGGTACAGGATAAGGATCCTAAATTAATGAGCAGAACCTAATGGCTACCATGACGCAGTGTCACCGTCGCACCTGTTGATAATTCTCTCCAGTAAAGGGCACAACTGACTGTTATTTAGACTTTTTATTTAAAGGCAATATGTTTATTTTCCCAACTCTGAAAAGTCTTCAAGTCCATGGCCTCAAATTGCCCAACCGAATCTTTCTGAACCAATATGGAGAATAGGTAAGCTAATTAAGCATTTTTCCTAAGCAGCCTATTAAAAAAAACACAGTATTTTGGCATGTTTGTTGTCAGGACCACCTCAGTTTGCTCCCTCCCCTGTAACGGTGGTGGTCCTACCTGAAACTTTTCGGTTTACGTGAATTGGGTCTTTGAGCATTTTCAAAGAAAAGGCAGCTTTCCAGGCTAGGTTGTTACAGCTATTTCAATACTTATTGCACACACGTCTCCTGTAATAACACTCCGAATCAGATGATGCTGACCCAGTTAGAGCTAAGGATTAAAGAAATCTGCTTAGAATTTAATTGCATCCACTAGAGCAACTGCCAAGAGAAATACATTCCACAGAATGCCCTTCAGAGAACCTCTCATTAGCCAGACTACAAAACTTTGATTTCTCTTCACTTGATATACGACCGCCTGGAATTCATTGAAACGTGCATGTACTATATGCTCATACATGGTCACAACATATTGGGTTAGTCTTTTATGTTTCCTGGATGACATACAGGTCTATGCAGAACTTCGTTGTTTGTAGCTTTACCCTAAAATAAAATTAGAGGTCATATACTTTTAATATAAACTGTATACACTCTAGATATTTTCTTTTGCATAATTTTTACACAACTTCAAAAACATCGGAATTGTGAAAAAGTTAAAGCATTGCCTTTTAAACTACTCCCAGTTTTTCTGACTCTAAGCCTTGACTTTGAAATTCCAAGAAAACAAATGCAGTCTATTCTTCCTCCCATCAACCAGATGCCATAGAATCTGCCCAGAAATATCTCTGTGCTTTGCCTAATCTCTGCCAATTTTGCATTTATCCTTGTCTGTACATTTGTTTCTGTGTCAGATCTGTTGTTATCTGTGTTTTGTCTAAAGTGTGTTTTTACTATGTGTCCTATGACAAATGTATTTACATCAGTATTATCTATCGTAGACTGGAAATTCTCAGAAGGTAGGATTTTTAACACTATGATTTTGAACCTTAGCTCTGCATTAAGACCAGCTGGGATGCATTTGTACATTCAGTTGTGTCAATGTTGCCCCTAAGGGTCTCAGTTCAGTAGTTGTAGGATGGGCCCATACTTCACTATTTTTAAAAACATTTTAAATTGATTTTTTCAAAAGAGAGATAGAAAGAGAGAAACATCAATTTGTTCTTGCATTTATTTATGCATGCATTGGTTGATTTTACATGTACCTGGACTGGGGATAGAGCCCACGACCTTGACATATCGGGACAACACTCTAACCAACTGAGCTACCCGGCCAGGTCACATCAATATTTTTAAAAACCTTTACAGGTAATTCTGAAGCATGGCTGAGAATTGAGAAAAGTCGAGAGGTGCTTTTTATAAAATTACACTTAATTTGCCCTCGCTGGTGTGGCTCAGTGGATTGAGTACCAGCCTGCGAACTGAAAGGTCACTGGTTTGATTCCCAGTCAGGGCACATGCCTGGGTTGCGGGCCAGATCTCTGGTTGGAGGCGCTGGAGAGGCAACTGATTGATGTTTCTCTCCCTCTCTTTCTCCCTCCCTTCCCCTCTCTCTAAAAATAAATATATATGAAAAAATTATGCCTAATTCTATCCACAGTACCTAGAGTAATTGCCTGGCACATAGACAGCCCTCAAAAACTGTTCACATATTGGTGAACTGGACTGAGATTGAGCTGCACTTGAGGGGTACTGACAGTCACTGCAAGTCTGATGACTCAAAGTAAATAAAATACTGTTTTGTAGTTGTCATATGAGCCCACCAAATTATTGGTTTAAGCCAGACAGGCCCAACCTCTTTTGTAATTAAAGAAAAAATTGGTAAGGAGATTCTGGTTGCTAGCAATCTAAGATTGCACAAACAATATGCCTTTGTTGTCATAAAACATTATTTTGATTTACAGAGTCCTTTGCCTTGAATTAAAAATGAATAAATAACCATGCATTCAAACAAGTTTCACATAAAAGATCCCAAACCTGAGTTATATGATTCAATAAGTTAAAATTCCCGAAGATTTGCAGGTGATGTAATAATGGAAGTCAGCGATTTTTTTAGCATAAACCAATTCCACTCCTGGTGATTTCTACAACAGCGATTGGTGTGTAATAATCCAAAAGCTGTGAGAATTAACTGAACTTGAATGACAGAGTCCAAAGGCAAACCCTGGCACCCTCGTGAAATACCGCCCTGTCTTTCTTATCTCTGGGATGCTTCTCAAACGCAAGGTGCATCACAATCACCAGGAAAGCTTATTAAACATATGGAGTCCTGGGCCTCATCCCCAGAGGTCCTGACTGAGCAGCTTGGCCACCAAGCCCAGGGATCTGCGTTTTTAACAGCCACTCCAGATTGATTCTGATGCAGTGGATGTGACGCCTGCAAAAAGATGCCCCGGGTTATACTTTCTGTTTCATGACCAGTAGCCAAAGGAAACCTATGCAAGTGCTTAACAGCCTAGGCCACTGTGCAGATTTCCTGTGCTAGGTGTGTGATACTGTTTTTATTAACCCTGTTCACCACAGAACTTTAATTACCCTTGGAGACATTTATTCCTGGGTGGAATTCAGTCTTGGAGCCAGTGTTTTCCAACCCAGTGAATTAAAGTGTTTTACCAACGTTGTTGGGAGTGTGTTACAAGCCCTACCCTTTAATCTGAGTGAAAATAGAATACCGACTCCACTAAAACAACTTCAGATAGAATTCATTATTTAATCGAGAGAGAATGCTGCTAAGTCATCTCGACACAACAGCAGTTCTCTGTAGTGGGGAGCAGTCGGTGTGCACCTGATGCTGTGATTGTGTCCAGTAAACATGGTGGTGAGGCCTCTGTGGGAGGAGAGGAGAGAGGGAAGGGAACACTAGCGACTCTTGCCGACTGCTTCGGGAGCGCTGGATTTTCCCAACTTTGTGCTAAGGTGTCCCAAGAGGGGCCTGAGGTCAGCGCCATCCCTGCTGTTCCCTCTTAACTTTTCTAGTCTTTTTCCTTCCTCTCTCTGGTGTGGTCCATTTTTGCTTTCCCTTACTTTCCCTCAGAGGTGTGAGTGAAGTCGGAGGCCCAGTGCCCGTTGAAGGGGGTTGTTTGACCTTTTCGACAGATGGCTGGGTGACACAGTTACTGGCAGGCTCTCCGTCAAAGGTCTCACCTTCAAGACTGAAAGGGCATAACCATGTGTAAAAACAACCCACCTTTTCCTCCCTTTGGATGCTCACAGAGGTAATTAAAGTCTATTGTGATGATTTCTGAAATGGGGAGGAAATGGGAAGTTAGTATCCTGAAACTGAATTGGAACTCCAGACAAGCTGCCAATGTGTGGCTGAGTCACCAAAAGGTCTCCAAGCTGTTTGCCATCTATCAGCACAGTAGGAGGTTAGAATGGAATCTGCGAAAAACAAATGACTCAGTTTTCCTTTTTAGAAAATACTCAATTTCAGCTGCCTGATTTCCCTGTTGAAATGAAAGGGACAAAACCACGACTGACCATGGGCAGTAACAACCGCTTCCTGCATTGGTGCCAGTCGCAAAGGGGAGGCTTCCCGAAATTCATTGATGCTCTGAGTACTTTTTACAGAAGCTATGACATTAAGTGCCAGGAAGAGGAGATGTAAGTCAAAGGAAGATTCAACCATGTATTTATTTCCTGCTTTGTCAGACTCACGTGATGGGAAAAAATTAGAAGGCATATGTGTCTGTCCCAATTTTTCTATTTATACAGTATGTGACCTTGGCAGGTCATCCTTTTTGAGAATGTTTCCTCGTCTGTATAATGAGAACAGTGTCTGCATTAGACGGCAGTTGCAAAGGACGGTGACTTGAGCTAGAATACCCGAGTCAGTGTTCATTCTAAACCCCACAAAACTGTGACACGTGTTCGCTGCTGGGTGGGTATTTGGAGAGATGGTGACAGTTCCTGGGTTACAAAGTGAGGCAAGGGGAGAGTGTGCTGTTAACGCATTTAGACAAGAATGAGTAAAGTTTGAATGGACTCTCATTATCACAGGCATATTTTTATATGTGTGACGATGGACCTATATTTTAAAAGTCTAATCATGTTATCATTGATTTCAAAGTATCATGTAGCAAATGCTCAACAGTACGAATTTCTTATCAAAGTAATAACAGGGAGACCAGATCCGGGGTGTCCAACCCACAGCCCATGGGCTGCATGCAGCTTGGAATGGCTACGAATGCATCCCAACACACAATCGTTAATTTACTTAAAACCTTTTTTTTTTTTGGCTCATCAGTTTTCGTCAGTGTTTGCATATTTAGTGTGTGGCCCAAGGCAACTCTTCTTCTTCCAGTGCGGCCCAGAGATGCCAAAAGGTTGGACACCGCTGCCTTAGACTGAGCACAAGGCTAAACTCTGCAGACCGTTTCGGTGAAGCACGGCCCTGTGAGGCAAGAGTTCTCAGCAGCCCCTAGCAACAGCTCTGTGCAGCAGGTATTATTATTCCTACTTCACAGGTGATGGAATTGACCAAAATTAACATTTTAAAAACTTTCCCAGCATCGTACGCCTAATAAACAGTGGAATAGAGTTTCAAACTCCAGTGTGTCTGTCCCTAATGCATGTGTTCTTGACCAAAATCTTGAAGCTGCATTATTTTCCATTGAATTGGAACAGAAGTCTTGTCTCTGTGACAAGGTGACCTTGACTTAAGTTTCAGTCTTCGACATTGGTACAGGATGGTGGGAGGAGCTAAAACGCACTTACACACAGCTGGCCCCTGTCAACCATGAACTTGCTATGAAGAAGTGTGAGGTAACTGACAAAGTGTCAGAAAGTGTAGGTTCTCATTTCGGCCTTCATAGGGACTGGGTATGTGTTCTTGAGTAAGTAGTTCAAACTCTGAGCCCTGATTTCCTCTGTAAGTGGAGGTTGTGATGTTTATCTTGCCCACCTTACAGGGAGTTGCTGGGATCCAGTGAGATGGTGTATGTGAAAGTATTCTTATATATTTAAGAGTTTCTTTAACCACAAAGAGATTGGGGAACATTTGGTAAGTAATATAGAAAAAAATAACCATTAATCTTGTGCCATAACAGTCACTCCTTTCATGATATATTTGCCCATCTACAGAAGTGCCTTTCAAAGAACATGGTGCCTACTGGTGGGACACAGGATTGCTTTAAGAGGTCCATGAACAATATATTTTAGTAGTTCTGGGCTCTAAAGTGCTCTAGAAAATATAACATAAAAACCCTGTGATTACTTGGAGTATTGTTGAAGATTCAGCTGTGAAAAGTGAGCCAATTTAAAAGCAATTAAATATAATAAAGTACAGGTGTTAATGGGTCTGGCAAACACAGTGAAGTAGAAAGGAAGTGACCTTAGGAAGCACTGACAAAAGCTTGCTCTGTGTGAAAACAGACTTATCTCAGAGGAGCTCATCAGGGCTACCTCTGACAGATCTCCAGTGGCCTCTTCACGGCCTCCACAACAGCCCCAACATCGAAGATGTCGCATCCTGCCTGAAGCTCAGCCCATGCCCTGCCTCCTCTTCTCTGGTTGAATGCTCTCAGCTTGAGTCAGAGGGTGGTTTTATTCCTTCTCTAAGAAAGATGCTTTTTAACCTGCATCATACAGAGGGTGCAAACAATGGACACACCTTCTACACAGGGCGTGAGTCTCTAGTTTGAAAAGTCAGACTTTACTTTTGGTATCTTAAAGTCCGGATGCAACATCTTTCTGAGCGAAAGCCAAAGTGCTCTGGATAAGGTCTGCAGCACCCCTGCTGGGATTCTGTCCTTGGCTGGAACTCATTTCTCCGTTTAGGCCCTGAGTGTCTGCCGTTCTCGAGCTGCCATGCTGCTCAAGGGTGACAGCCAGTGATAACTATTTTACTACATGGTTTGCTTTGTCTTGACGACAGGGTTTTCTCTGACAATGGCTCCCCAGGCCATGGTGAGAAGCCAATATTGACCTGATGTGACTTCTTTAAAAAGCATCACTGTCTTCTGTATAAGGGACTTGGGTGGACCACGTCCAATCTTTCTCCAAATCTAATCTAACAAACTTAAATAGATGTTGGGAGAAAAATCGTCATTTTTTAAAAAACCTATAGGTATTTTCTTGAGGAGTCCTTGGTTCAATGCAGGCATTTTCTCTCATTAGTTCAATAGCAGCACCTTATTTTTAAAGTTTGGAGAGGTTCTAAGGGGCAGATCTGAGATAATAACCCCGTTATGTCTGGTTTCAAAAACCATGATTTTCCACAGTACTCACACTCAGATCTTCACTGATTGATATTGAAAAACAGCCTACTTAAAAGAAGTTAATTTTATTAAGAAGAATTTGGCTGAGCAGTGAGGGCAGAAGCTGCTTGCACACCATGCACGGGGGCTCCCGGATGACTGCCGAGGGGCCCTGCTTGGGTTCGGGGCGCCAAAGGCCGTGTCCGTGCCGCTAAAATGACACAACAACATTGCCACTGGGGTTGAGGCAGAGATGAGTCCAGGGCAGAGACGAAGGCTGACCCACCATTTGTAGCTAAGCACCTGGGCCTCTTTCCCATTCCAACTTCCTGCCCCAGAGGGTGTAAAGACAGGAGGAGGCAGATGGACAGCCAGGGTTCTCCATGAATCATGAAGGACAGGGGTGACTCGGAGCGGTGTGCAGAGAGAGATTTCCCTCACCCAACAGAGGTTTTTGTCCCTTTGACAAAGGTAGCTGAAGGAATCTGACAACCCACCACAAGCTTTCTTGTGTGTGGCTGAGCACGCAACAACCGTGCGAAATACCTTCCCGCACCTGTTCTGCCACCTCACAGAATGCTGCCTAAGTAGTCTTCGTTTTCCTCTGTTTTCCCCATGCTCAAGGCCAAACAGTAACTGAAGAACTGACATCCTTTTGGGCCTTGGCTGGTTTTGCCAACTTGGCGGGGCAATTGGAAGTGAGCTACTCCTGGTCATTTGTTCCTTGCGGGTCGGCATCATCGGGCCGGCTCTGCACCTGTTGTTGAAAGTTGAGCAGATGCACTCTGCCTGGGCCGGGGAGATTTCAGCTGCCAGCCTCCTCGGCACAGATTTCAGAGGGCAGGCTCCCAGTCTTCCCTGGCATTGTGGGGAGGAACACACCTTCCACACAGGTACTCAAATCACTGCTGTTATGTATCTTATTAAGAGAATCACCACAAAGAACTTATTCTGAATTACTCCAGGTCTTTGAGTCTCAACATTATTTTTGGCACCAGAATGTCTCTTCCCCTCTATTTTTCAGGTTTGTCACTTAGTTGCTTGACTTCACCGGGGCCCTTTGGAGTGTCTGAGCCTTGAAGCCGAGCCGGCCTGCCCTGGGACTGCTGAGTGGCAGGTCTGGCTGGGGAGTGGGGTGACTCAGGTGTTATCAGGCTCTGTGCACAGCCAGCAGCTCAGAACCCCCCTTCGGCCTGTGTGATAACGGCTCAGACTGATGGCTGCTGGGAAACACTCCTCGGCATCCCCCGAAACTCTGTTATCTGGCCAAGTCTTTTGCACTTAATACCCAGAAAATGTAAAAATCCCTGGGCTCTGGTGGGTTTTCTGAATGTCAAGTCATCAAAACCCTAAACTACTTTTGAAGTGCGTGTGTAAAATGTGCTTGGAATAGCAACCTGCCTCCTCACTTTTGATAAGAGCTTGATTTAGTGTTCTGCTGGAGTAGAGCTCCTCATACTCAGATGCGCAGACTGCCCTCCCCCGCCCACTACTTCCCAAAGTCCAGGAACACATTCCAACTATACATGGATACATTTCCAGATCTTTCATTTCCACGTGAGTGATTTCTCCAAGAGGCTTTGATGAAGATCAGGGTGCAGGAGATATTCCATGTAGTCTGAAGAATGAGAAAAAGTTGGACCAACACCAGAGATATGACTGGGGCTGGTTTTCTCTCGGTTTAGGGAAACTGAGAAGGGGCTTTAGGAAGCCTGGTGGGCTGCAGAGTAGGTTAAGGCAAAGAATGAGACCCAGAACCTAGAACCTTGTTTTCCCCGGGGACGGTAGACTTGCGAAAGAGTCCAGTTCTCCCAGAGCAAGAATAATTGTAACTGGGAATAGAATTCCAGGTCACACTTTTGTTGGTGTTGATTATTGGTTTAAACTGTCTATCTGAATTGAATAACAAAACTACCTATAATTTGCCAATTAATTAGATGAATATAATAGTGAGTGCATGCATGTGTGTGTGGTGGGAGAGGGATTGTGTAGGAGTAATTTGGCCCCTAAGATCTATACACACTATATATATAACTACTCTCCCATTTAGATTACTTACCAGACATGTACTTTGCTTAATAAAGGTCAAAGAAGAGCAAAGGCAAGATGAGACTATAAATTTGCATTTGTTACCAATTTATAATTCACATCATCTCACTTAACCTTATTTTTCCAAGGCCCTATTTAAGATTGGTGCTGCTAAGGTGAGTGCCCTCAACAGCTGGCCTTGCTTCCTGAATGAGTTTGCACCTGCGCCTCCCTGGCCTCCCTCTCCCGCGGTGTCTGTGGAATGCGAAGGGCCCTTTCCCCTGCCCCAGGCTAATTCCACCTCCTCCCCCTCCTTGGGACCCCATCAATCATTCCTCACGAACTTCAGTATCTTTCTTTCAACTGGCTCTTTCCTACATATTAATATGTTCAGATCTCTCCTGTCTTCAGGGAAATGAAGACCTGCTTGACCGGATGTTCCCTCTAGCTACTGTCTCCGTCATTCTCTTTCCCAGCACAGCCAAGCTACTTAAAAGAGCAGCTGTGTTCTTCGCATCTCTCCTCAACCCTCTGCTGTCTGGTATGTGCCTCCCATGGAAACCGTTCTCTCAGAGGTCAGTCACCAAACCCAATGGGCCACTTTCGGTCTTCACCCTACTCGCCTTTCTCAAGATATTTGGTGCTGAGGACTGGTTCCTCTTTCTTGAAACATCCCCTTTCTGTGACTTCCAGGGCACCCCTCTTCCCAACTTTCCCCCATCATCTCTAGCTCATCCTGATCAGGCTTTTTCACTGTGTTCTTTTTCTTCACCTGCTTTTTAAAAAAATGGTTATTATTGAAGTATAACATATGTACAGAGAAGTGTACAGATCACATGCTCACAGGCTGATAATTTTCACAAACTGAACACACCCAAGTAACTAGCACCCAGATCAAAAGACAGTTTCCAGCACTCTCAGAAACACCTTAGACCCCATTCCAGCCACCATGTCCCGTCCCCCCGAAGAGTAACCATCACCCTGACTTTGAACAGAAGTGAGTGTTGCCTGTGCTTGAACTTCAGGTAAACATGGACTAGAAATGCTTTGTGCCGGACTCCTTTTGCTCAGCACTGTGGATGGAGAATTAACCACATTTTTGTAGGTGTAGCTTGTTCATGCTCATTGCCGTATGAGCTTTGACTGAGAGAATACACCACAATTCGCTTATCCATCTTTCTGTTATGAGCATTTGGTGAGTTCCCAAGCTTTGCTACTTGAAGGTGTGGTTTGATAAGACACTTATGTCTGCTCTTTAAGCGGTGAGCTCCTGGGATTTTCACCCTAGACCTCTCTCCCTACACAGTTCCCCAGGGTGGCTCTAGAATATTTGGGAGATAGATGGGCAAAGATTACTCAGACATGAGAGCAGTGTCTCCTCTCACTAAGCAAAAATGAAGGTCCTGGAGGCCCTGGCCAGGTAGCCTCAGTTGGTTAGAGTGTCATCCTGATATGTCAAGGTTGCAGGTTTGATTCCTGGTCAGGGCACATACAAGAATCAACCAATGAATGCGTAAATAAGTGAAACAACAAAGTAATGTTTCAATCTCTCTCAAATCAATAAACAGTTTTCAAAAAACTGATTTAAAAGAAAAAAGAATGAAACTCGTGGAAATGTTTCAGATGAGCATTTTTTCAAATAGTACTGTTTTCATAAGCTAAAATTTCGTATCTGCACATTAACCCAACCATAGGAGCAACCTGAAATTCAAAATTCTTGCAGGAAAGATTAAATTAGTGCCAGCTAATATGCAAGATTCTCATAAGAGAGGTTAAATTAATAAGATATAACATTTCCTGGTATATGGGGCCAATAATTTCAAAAAAACACTGAATGCTTAAGTTCTATCAGTTTGGTCATGAATTTCCACTGCGTCATAGTGCGTGACGGGGCCCGCACCTCTTTTGTGGCACTGAGTAAACGTCCCTGCCGAGTCAGAGAAGAAAACAGGCCTGGCGCTCCTGCTGCCACGACCGGTCGAGTCCAAGCGATGTGCAGTAGCTCCAAGCCACAGGGCTCCCCGATGACACCCATGACATCGTGTCAAGCAAGAGTGGAGACTGATTAAAAGGTGAGACCGAGCTGTACCTATTTCAGGGAAAAGCACGCTGGGATTACACTTGTATGGAGTTGATAAGGAAATGTTTTATGTATTTCAATATTGCTTTACCTAATTGAGAAATTATTTCTATTTTGGTAATACCATGCTCAGAAAAAAATGTAAATTTAATCTAGTAACATGGTGAGTAATTCATAATAATAGATATTAATTTTGTATTATCCTGAAGAGGTAGGAAAAATGCACTACCCAAATTCTCATAATTTCTAATTTTCTCTCATCTAAAGGTATTTTTAAATATGAAACTTTTAGAGATTATTTTTCTAGAGAAATTCCTTCTACTCTGTGCCAAATGGTTTTGCAATATTCATCGTTTCTCTCTGATGATAAATTATGTGGTATTGCTTCTACTTTTAAAAAACAGAGAAAAAAATGTGTTCAGTTTCACTTTGAGGCTCTTTACAAAGGATTCTTGTAACATTTAGTGAATAATAAATTTTAAACAAAAAGTTGGCTCAAAACCAGAGACAAATATAAATATCCCACTTGACTCATTGGCCACCAAAGTATTTGAAGAATCAGTCGGTATACTTTTTAATGTTCTGATGAATTAGGAAAGTGCTTCACTCCCAGCCAATACACACAATGACTGATGTGTTCTGAACTTGTTACACATTATCCTACTTGTCATGTCTTCCTACTGCTTAGCATGTTTTTAAAATATCAACCTTTTCCTAATAGATACAGGAATTGACAATATTGAATATTTTGGAGTTTTTTTACCTTCTTAAAACATACAACAGTATAGCTCCTTGTTAAACTTTGCTGCAGCTCTCCTCAGTTTTCTGCTTGTGTTAATATTGCAAGTATGTTACCTACCCAGGAGCTTTATTCAGATACATGCCAATAGGCCACAAATAGTTTCTTTTGCCTCATGTCAGTTGGTCCAGGTGATATCCTCCCTTTGATCAATATAACTCACATTAGTCAGGAGTCTTTGGTTGCAATTAATAGAAGCCTAACTTGAGCTAAGTTAGGCAAAAGGGGATTTTATTGGAAGGATTGGGGTGTCTTACATCTAAATTGCCTGAAAGAAAATCAGGGCAGCAGCTGTGTCCCAAGGACAGCTGGAAGCAGGCACAGCTGCAGCTGGGACTTCTGCTGCCTGCCTCGGGCTCTCTCTGCGCATTCCCTTCATTCCCTCTTAACTGCAGATCAGATTTCTCCCTGCGGTGGGTGCACAGCCTCAGGACCTCAGCTAGCCTGCATGGCACTTCTGTGCAAATTAGAAAAGGCGCCCCCTCTCCCGCCCCATCCCCCTTAACCCCCCACCCTCACCCCCGCCCCAGAGGCAGTCTCACAGTTGCAAAGTTTGGTGAGCAGAAGGCACTTTGTGAAAAGAAAAAGGCACTTCATTTTCTTGGATGCAGCCCTATACCAGGGCCCAAGGTGTGGTCAGCAAAAGCAAGTGAGATTTCAGCCCAAATCCTGCTCTTCTCCTGGTACCTTTGTATGGAGTACAAACTGAATCTAGTGACTCAGCATGGGCTCTAATTTCTTATAGCTTTTGACCTTCAGTAATGATAAACTCATCTTTCTTTCAGGTCCATGCTCAAAAACTCTGTGAAGAGGCTCTGATTGGCCCAGTTAAGATCTCGAACATAACCAATCAGCTACAGCCAGGGTGCAGGGCCCCACCGCATTGACAAGTCCGAGGTAGACCTGCCCTAGGCGTTGGGGTCACGCTCACAGAAGAACAAACTTTTGTGAGCCAGACAGAGGGCCTGTTAGTGGCTTCTGCCCAGCCTTGGATTTATTTTTAATGAGTAACTTTCATAAACTAACATTTATTCATTTATTGTTCTACTACCTTATCAAATATTATTGAATAAGTAGAGGAAATGTCTATGTTACTCATGATGATTGAAGGAGTTTCATATTTTAATTGCCCAATGATTTAGTTTTGAATTTGTAGGAATAAACTTAACTTTAGAAATCAAGATATTTTTCAATTATCTTAATTATGATGTCTCAAAACTATCTTTGTGCTTATTACATAGAGTCATAATGCTTTCCATTCACCTATCCTCACTGTTTCCAAAGAAATATAATATGATCAGTGACACATGTGGGGGATATTCTATTTCCCTCAGCTTGTTGCCAGTGAACTGGTGACTATCTATTGGTATTAGTTTCCTTATCAGATTTATCTACACTCCAGAATTACAGTTATTCTAACTCATTTAACTTATACATTTGCCGGAGCCTTCATCCAAATAGAATCTTTTAACTATGTATATTTTTTCCACTACTGGATTTTTGTTGGCAGAATAACTAGTGCAAGTAACAAAATGTCTCTTCCTTGATAACACTGCATTTCAACCCTCAGAACCAGGAATGACAAAATCTTAAAACATCACTGTTTGTCCCAACTTCTTTGTACTTATGAAGACACATGGGCTGACATGGCTCCTCACTGAACTTCACAATTCCCAGTCCATGTGTAGGGGTCGAGCTGGAACCACCACATCCTCTGCATGCATGTCAATTTCAGACTCACCCCAGTGCGTTAGGACATCGATTTTCAACCTTCTTCATCTCAGGGCACACGTAAACTAATTACTAAAATTCTGCAGCACACCAAAAAATGTATTTTTTGTCAATCTAACAAAAAATAAGTGTGATTTTGATTCATTCATACTGGATGTCTATTGTTGTGTTGGCTGTTGTTTATTTATTTATTTTTATTTGACAGTCTAAGGGAAAAGAGCTCAGTGACCCTGACTAAATAGTTAGGTACTGCATGTTTTAAAAATTCTCGTGGCACACTGGTTGAAAATCGGTGCATTAGCATTACTGGTACTAACCATAAGAACAAAATATGCAGTTATCAGCACAATTCTTGACTAATGGAATCTTGTCAGGAATATTTGAGATAACTGTGAACATAGGCTTTTGTTTTGATGTAAATTTTTAAACAACTGTAGTTATGTAGGAGAAAAAAATCACACTTAAATTAAGCTATAATATTCAAAGAGTGTTTTGAACATCACAAATCATTAGGGAAATGCAAATCAAAATTACAATGAGACATCACTCTATACCTATTAGGATGCCTATTATAAAACAAAACAAAAACCAGAAAATAACAAGTGTTGATGAGGATGTGGAGAAATCGGAAAACTTGTGCACTGCAGATGGGAATGTGAAATGGTATCTCTGTTATAAAAAACAGTATGATAGTTCCTAAAAATTAAAATATAGAATTATCATTTGAGCTCTGGCTGGTGTGGTTCAGTTGGTTAGAGTATCATACCATAGACTGAAAGGTTATAGGTTCAATTCCCAGTCAGGGCACATGCCTGGGTTGCAGATTCAATTTTATTCTATATCAGACACAATTGACATTCTCTCACATCAATGTTTCTCTCTCTCTCCCCTTTCCTCTCTCTCTGGAATTGATAAATATATCCTCAGGGTGAGGACTAAAAAAAGAAGAATTACCATTTGATCCAACAATTCTACTTCTGGATAAATATCCCAAAACACTGAAAGCAGAGACTGGAACAGAAATCTGTGTGCCTGGTTTTTTTTTTTTTTTAAGATTTTGTTTATTATTTTTAGAGAGTGGAAGGGAGGGAGAAAGAGAGGGGGAGAAACATTGGCCTGCAACCCAGCCATGTACCCCAGCTGGGAACCGAACCTGTGACCTTGCTGTTGGCAGGCTGGTGCTGAATCCACTGAGCCACACCAGCCAGGGCTGTGTGCCTGTTTTCAGAGCAGCAGTGTTGATGTAGTGAAAGGGTAAAACCAGCTCAGATGACTATGGACCGTGAATGGGTCAACAAAATGTAGTGTATACACACAATGAACTGTTATTTTTCCTGGAAAAGGAAAAAATTCTGACACATGCTACAACCTGGATGAATCTTGAGGATTATAGGATTATGCTAAATGAAATCAGTTAGACGGAAAGAACAAGTAATCACATTTGAGTTATGTGGATATTTCGAGTAGTTTAATTCATAGAGACAGAAAGCAGAGTGGCGGTTGCCAGGGACAGAGGGAGGCGGAAATGGGGAGCTAGTGTTCAGCGGGTGTGCGGTTTTGTTGTTGGAAGATGACACAGTTCTGGTGACGGATGGTGGTGACGGCTGGGCAACAGTGTGAATGAATGTACTTAGCACTACTGAACTGCACACTCACATGGTTAATTTTCTGTTGTGTATATTTTACTACAATAAAAAAAGGTCAATATCAGCGAATATTTGCTCAGGCAAGAATATCAATTAGATGGGCAAGAGTATCGTCAATTAAATTATAACAAAGTGCTCATAACTTAAGTTTTTCTTTTGTAACTCAATGAGAAGTGGATTGTTTTTAAAACTGTGACAGAACACAATTCATACAGCTGATAGCTGCTGACTACAACTGTTTTCCCCTTTGGTAATTTGGAAGGAGGCGTATTCCTGCACCAGCTCCATAGTTCCCCCACGGAGACCCCACTTACTCTCCAAGTTCATCATCCTCAAGAATCTGCCTAATCACTCCAGGGCTTACTCTGTATGCCGATCATTCCCAAATCTGTGCCTCCATCCCAGAACTTCCACTGAATATCTCTACTCAGAGATCATCACAGGGACCTCAAAATCAATACATGAAATGCAAACCCATCTTCTCTCCTTCTTCCTTCCTCCTCCTCTCCAGGGCCTTCCTCTGGCGCTCTCCTCAGCTATGAGCACCACCATGTCACTGTTCAGCCAACCAAGCCCTAAACCCCAATCATTCTGGCTGACTTCTTCCTCTTCCTTATCATCCAATTCCAGTAAGGTATTGTATCTCCTTCCTTCTATCACTCCAATCCCTCCCCTATTACTACCTTCGCTCAGGCTCTCTGCTTCCCCCATCCATCCCATGCCGCTGCCAGTGGGAACTTACTCCTTCTGGCAGCCACTGGATTAAAATCTGCCATAGCCTCTTGCAAGATAACACCCAGATTCCTTAGCATGTAATGAGATCTGAATGATTCTGCACGGCTCTTGCTTCTGTGCACCTGTGGACCACTCAAAGATCACTTTGCAAGTGCTCAGGAAATCTCAGACGAGTCAATAATGATCACCAGTTCTTGAATCTGGTCCCTATTTCCCCATTCTACCCTCTTTTTTCAGCACTCCCTCCACACCCTCCACTCCAGCCGTGCTTCACTTCTTGTGGTTTCTCTGGGCAGGATAAGCTATTCCTGCCTCCCTTCTTCATGTAGGATTTAACCGACTGGAACCCAGCATCGTCATGTGAGACCCTGAGCCAAATGTTTCATCCCACCAGGCTTCAGGCTCCTCGTCCGTAAAACAGGGTGACTATCTGCCTCACAAAATTGGAGCAAGGATATAATGAGATGATACATGCAAAAGCGGTCCGTAAACCATAAAAGTACCATAAAATGTTATTTTGTGATTCATCAAAGCCTGTCTTTAAGGCCACACCTGCAAAAAAACCTTTTTGTTTGCCTAAGTGGAAACCATCGTCCTCCTCTGGGGACCCCCACCCCCGCATGCACAGCCTGTAGGCCCTCATGGCTTAATTCATCTAAGTTCACTTCTCCTGTCTGCAGCCAGATCACAACCCCATGAAGCCCACACCCATTCCTTCTCTATGGCTCTCCCTCCATCCCAGGTAGGTCAAGGGTTTAGAGTCTTTCAAAGAGAAGCAACTTCTGATTTGAGGGGGTAGAGTTGCAAAATGCCCAGTGGTGAAGTACTGGGGTGTCTTCTATTTGGGGTGTCCCTCAGGATCATGGAGCAACTCTAGAGGCATGCATCCATCCAGCAACACCCCACTACAAACTGGGATGACAGCAGCTGGCTCACTGCTGCCTCTCCTCAAGCATGGCCTGTGTCACATGTGGCTGGTCAGTCATGGGCTCCGTCCCTCTGAGCCTGGACAGTGCCGGGGACTTTTTCCATACAGCCCAGGTAGCCATGACTTGTGGATCAATTTTAGCATAAGTGGTAAAAAACCACTTACCATCCTCTAAGCTCAGATATGCCCCCAAATAGCTGACCTAAAGTTACTACGGAGCAAAATAAATGGTTTTTAAAAAAGGGAGAGACCTCAGATCTGGCAAGTGGGTTGATGGGGTTTAGAGGAGCCATCAAACCCTGGGTGCCAACTCAGGGCCGGCTGCTGTGGAGGCCAAAGCCCAACCCATATTTGTGCAAAGAGATTTTGTCCCACATTTTAAGGTCCGAGATTCCTTCAGTGGAGGCGGGAGCCTAAGGATCTTGGTTTCCTATGAAATGTCCCCACCTCAACTGGCTTGATGCCCAGCTGCTTGTGTCTTTAGGTTTCTCTTTCTCTTCCTAAAATGTCAGCTTGCTTTCCTCAACAAAGGGCTTACATGTAATTAAGAGATTATGCTTTCACAGGGGAAACTAGCCTCTAATCACCCAGAGAAGGGCACAGCACCCTGAGCTGGAGGTGCGCTGGCGACATTTACATCCATTGCTTCCCGTGAGCCTCAGCCATCTACGGAGGACTCTGAGCGATCTGGTCTCCTGTGGTCACCAGCATGGGCTTTGTGAGGCAGATCCAGCTTTTGCTCTGGAAGAACTGGACCCTGCGGAAAAGGCAAAAGGTAACAAGTGCCACCTGGGGTCTCCAAGTGAGGTGTGGAGCACATTCACAGGTGAAGAGAGAGGGGTGGGTGGGAGCAGGGAGAATGAGCAGCTGATGGGCCGGTTGCCACTTAGCACCGAAGCAGTGGTTAACCATCTGGCTGCACCGTGCACCTCTCGGAGAAGTGTCTGGCACAGAGAGACATGCATCTCTGTCCTGAGATGGACATTTTCCACCCACTGCTCAGCACGGTCACAGTCAAGTCTTCTTTTCCCCTCCCTGCCTATGAGTCCATTGCCCCTCCATCCCTCCCCTGTTCCCTGGTTTTTAAACGTGCCAGTTCAGTCCCTGCACCCTTGAGCATCCATGCTGTGCAGTGGGAAGAACCTAAGTCCTAAAGAGCAGGCTCAACAGAAAACCACACTCTGAGAGTGTCCCAGCTCAGTAACACTGTATTTCATCGGTTCTACAGGGCACACTGGCTTTTCACAGCTTCACATTTCTACAATCAAGTGACAGTTTAACCAGACACATTTGCTTCTTTTGTACTGTGTAAAAAAAAATTACAGTACATCTTATAATTGATGGTGTTTTAGATCCAATGAAATGCAACACCTTATAGACCATCACAGACATTCACTGAGCGTCTTCAGTGAGCAGCCGTGGGGCTGGGCTGGACCAGGGGCTACAAGCATAAGGCACAGACTCCACCCTGGACTCACTTCCAGCTTAGCTGGAATAACACGAAGTATGTTTTGAGACCAAAAGCAATAAAAGTAGCTTAGGCCAAATATCCTCTGAGAAGTACAGGCAAGAGCCCCAGGAAATCAGAGCACCGAACAGGCTTCTAAGTTGTTTCTGGAAGGGGATAAAGAGGGAATCTATAACTCTAAGGAGAGATGCACTTTGCCACAGGCTTGCGGAGTCATGCCAATGTCAAATGACTAAAAAATGACTCAAGGAGCTGAAAGAGAAAGGTGGGAGGGGCGAGGAGTGGGCAGGGCTGAGCTTAGAAAGATGGGAGCCAGACTAGAAGGAGGATGGGGAGGAACGGCTGCTGTGCGGAAGAAGACCATGGGTTTGTTCCCGGCCCTGATTCTGGAGGGATTTGTGTAGGCACAACAGGTTTTCCTGGGTGTTGGAAGAAAATACGAGAGAGGAAAGGATCCAGCTGTGGAACACCTGGACTGTCTTAGTCAAAGAGAATTTAATATAAAAATGTCTTTGCTAAATACAAAGCTGGTAGCTGAGAGCATAAAAGAGAACTCCAAGATATCATGGAGTTAGCAATGGCAGGACACAGTTACAGCCCAGAGAACCAAGGGGAAAACGTGGAATTAAGACTTGGAAACGACCCTGTCCTGGTGGCTCAGTTGGTCAGAGCGTCTTCCTGTACACTAAAAAGGTTGTGAGTTCAATCCACAGTCAGGGCGAGTACGGGAGGCAACCAACTGGTGTTTCTCTCTCTCTCTGAAATCAATAAAAAAATATCCTTGGGTGAGGACAGAAAAAAAAGAGACACCTGAAAACACAGAAGAGAGGTTGGTGGAGTTGAGACTCAGACCTACAAGGAAGGGGTGCATGAGGCTGCTGCCGGGGTCTCAGTGCCTGGGCTCAGGTCCAGATCCGTGAGGAGGGAGCCCAGGCTGACTGGTGGGTTTGGACTGAGGGCCAACTGCTTAATAATAAACACAGAAGGGAGCAAGAGACACAATCCAACCACATGCACAGATGGTCTTTTTCTGTGTGTGGCTTAGACAGGATTTAGGGAGGCCGGAGGGGGAGGCCAAGTTAGAACCTGCTCATCTGTGGGAAACACCACTGTCCTCAGGCTGCTTTCCTTTGTCAAAACTGGTGTGATTCTTCAAATTTGTGTTTCAGTTATTTGTTGCCCCAGGCAACAGTAATCAGAGACCCAACCCCTTGCTTCTAGAAGTTTCCCTTCTAGAATGAATACAGACAAAACTTAAACAAAACCTATTCTTAAATTCATTCATGTGTTTCTTCAGTCCACAAATACTTAATAATTGGCAGGCGCTGTGCCAGGTGCTGGGTACACAATGGCAGCCAAGAAAAAGCCCACAGCCCCTGCCTGCATGAGAGCCTGTGGAACGCGCCGCGGGAAGCCAGCGTGCCGCTGTTTTCCCTCCTCTCTCTCCTGCCCATAAGAAATTAAGGTTCTCACTTAGTTTTATTCTCGATGGGCTCTTTGTGGCCAACAAAAAACATAACCGAGGACGATGGCTGCTGGCCTGGAATGCTTCCATGCCCACAGCAAGCACGTTGCTGTTGCAGAGACGAACCCTATTTTCAAAGACAGGATTTGGCTAGGAGCTCCTTGAAGTCTCTGTTCCCTTTCCCTGGTGTTGGTGGTGTCCCCTCTTCCGGGACTCTGTCCTCTCCACTCTTCTCAGAGGAGCACACTGACAAGTACTCTCCAGTGAGATGGGGCCCGCCCGGTTGAGGACCTGGGCTGGGGAAATCTCCCAGGATGCACCTAGTCTGGGCTGACATTCCTTTGATGCCATCGAGATGGCCTGGTAATTGAAATCCCTTGTCTGATGTGCCTCCAGCTCTCTTCCCCACTGCTAACACATTCCAGGAATTTATAGGATGTCTGGGTAAGGATGGGGGCATCCTCCACAGCCCTCAGTGTCTCTGAGAGAGGTGGTCCTGCCCTAAGCTTTTGGTTCTTCTGGAAGCTTCTGCCTCCACAAAATGGTGACTCTAAGAAAAAAAAGAAAAAGTACAACACACTCTGCCCATAACTCAACTCCTAGGTTAATTTCTCAAACTTCCATGGTTTTGGGTGTTTACTACTATGAGCAAGAGCAAAAACAGATACCAAATTTCCCCATTCCTCCTCTCCCAATCCCTAAGGGCGTAAGATAGAAATCTTCAGATATTTCTCCTTCCCTTTTTTTCTTCCTCTGTTAACATTTGTCAAATACAATATTACTAAGTGCCTGGCAGTGTACTGTCACCTCATTTAACCCTCACCTCATTTCCATGAGAGAGACACCACTGTTGTCCCCATGGGTACTGATGAGGTCATTGAGGCTTCAGAGAATGGTATTGACGGGCGGATGGGACCTGGGACTCCAGGCCAGGCAGGCATGATTGTTGCCCCACTCTGTCCCCACGTATTAAGCCCTTTCAATAGGCCGGCCATGGAGACCACAAAGATAGGGTGGCCATCTTATTTTTCACCCCAACCAAGGCAGTTATGAAAGTGAGAGGGGGCACCATTAACCTACTAACAATTGCACCAGAATGACAAATATAAACCAGCATTGGACTGACAAACCGGGCTGTGTGGTCACCCTATACCTCCCGTGTGGTTAGGTGAGTTGGACATCACCCTGCTCTCATGGAATTTGGAGCCAGGTGCAATTGCTAAGCAAAATAACGTGAGCAAGAGTGGAGCAGAATGAAACCCAGGGTGGGGAGTGAGGACAAGCTCTGGGATCTCAGAGGAGAAACTGGGGTTGGCCCAGGTGAGAGAAGACCTCTCAAAAGAATTTATCACTCGAACATGTATTTTCAATGACAAGAGATCTCTGCACCGTCCAGGACAAATGCACATCTGCCCATATTTGTGACAGGCCAGGCACTGGCAGTGAGGTTTTATAAAACTCATTAGATTTGTCTCCAGCTCCTGAGAGTTCACAGCCTAAGGGCCCCATAGGGCATCGCCCAGTCCCAGCTGGCATGCCAGTGAAGGATGTTTGGGGGAGGCCTGAAGACTCCCGAGAGTATGGAACTTATCATTTCCAGGAACTGGGTACAGCTATGGCCCTTGGTCTCAGGCCCAGTATTAGGCAAGAAGAACCTGGCAGGTCCAGGAATGCTGGGCAGCCGGCTCCAAGTGCACCCAGGTCCTGGGACGAATTCGTCCCGGCTAAGAACCCTGTCTGGGCTCTGGGCGCAGCAGGGGAATCACATGGCTCATTTCAAGATTTGCTTACTCACTTTTAAATTGAAAACAGAGTAGGAGGGGAAAAATCCAACTGGCCAAGATTTAAAACTACAAGAACAACTCTGCCCTTCCCTGGGACCCCTCCTCCCCCATGTAGGTTGAGTGGTGGAGAGAGGGGGAGGGGAAGCAAAAAAGCGAACAAGGAAATACCAGTTTTGGGGGGAAAATTTCCACCAGCCCCTTCTGAGTTTGGCTGGGCTTAATTAAAGCTACAGACATGTTTAAAGGGAAGGGGTGGGGGTAGCCGGAGCTGCTCTGGAAACATGCTTTTAATTACGCTGCGGAATTTCTCCCCAGGGTATGCCCTGCACAGTTGAGCATCAAGGACAAGGATGCCGCTCTGGGGCAGCGATGAGCACAATTCTGGGGCAGGGAGATGCGGTTGTTGTGAGGACCTGCCAGGCAGGGAAAGAATTGCCAGTGGTCTGTTTGCGGGGAGTGAAGTGTGAAATGCAGCCCCTCCAAAACAAACGTTCCCAGAATTAGAACAATAACAGTGACGTCCCTACAAATGTTTTTCAAAGATTCCCAACCACTCCCTATGCCAGTGGCCCTCAGCCCCAGCTGCACACTGGAGTTACCTGAGAGGTGTGAGAAACCAAACTGATGTCCCGCAATCAGAGGTGCTGGTGGAGTTAATCTGGGCCAACTCACTATAAGATCCCCACAGGACTCTAGGACACGGCCACATGAGAACTACAGACCTAGGTCAAGGAAGCGGGGCACAGAGGGGCAGGGATGCAGGCAGAGAACAGCAGCCCTAAGTCTGAGATATGGCAAAGAGGAGCACCTGCCAAGCCCCACTTGCCATGCGGCCAGGCAAAGAATGAAGGAGGACTGGAGAATTCTGATCTGGGCCCGCACTGATGGGAGGACTTCAAATCACAATGCCTTGCAAAGTCCAGATACTTCAAAAACACAAGCAGGGGTGAGGGCTTGAGGGAGCGAGGGAGTGAGCGGATGAGGGAGTGTGTGACTCACACTGCAGAGAGGGCTGAGATGCAGGAGCTCGGGCCTGGGAACTTTATCCCTGGGAAAGGTAGGCCAGGCTGGCTGACCCCAGCCCTGGTTCAAGCTCCCCAGTATATGGAGCGGGGAACAGCTGGTGGTCACTTTCTCAGGAAGCCCCATGCTTCCAAACCGGCAAATGAGCTGTTCTGAACCCAGGAAAGGGGAAAGGGAAGAAACACGAGCGTGAGTGGAGGCCTAAGAGCTTGCAGATGATTTTAATTATATCTTCTGGCTCTTCAGCCTTTGCAACATGTCGTCACCTACAGTGTCCCTGTGGTCCTTGTAAGAGGTAAGAGTCAGTAACAAATGACTCGTGTTTATTGCACGTTACCTTGGGTCAGATTCTACCTTAGCGGTTTCATACGGTGAATTCATTTCATCCTCACAGCTGCTCTGGGGGGCAGGTCCTGGCATCACCCCTCATGTTACAGATGAGACCCTGACGCACCGAGAAGTTGAACAGGTGACCTAACGTCCTACAGCTACAGGGAGCAAAGCCAGGTGTAAACCTCAGTACTGGCGCACTCTTAACCTTCGGTGTAAACTGTAAGACAAAATGGTCCCATTCCACAGATGAGAAAACTGAGGTGCAGATATTAAGCAAGTGCAAAAGTGATTCTTAACACAGATCTGCCCGTTCCCAAACCAGCATCAATGTCTAACAAAGCAGACTCCTCCCAGATAGACTGGCTGCAGGGAAAGAGGCTGCCTGACTCGATAGGAAGCCGAGGTTGCAGGCAGTTGTCTTAGGAAGAGTCAAATGTGCAGAACCTAGACCAGCTGTCGCCTTTCTTGGTAAAGACAGCAGGAACAACTTCAGTTTCATTGTTTACACCCGTTAATGCTAACTCGCCAGACTTGTTTCCCAACCTTAGCAACAGGGAGGACCTGGGATAGAAGGTGTGAAGCTGGTGCAGTTTGTTAAATCTGAACACCGTTGGTGACCCTGAGCTTCTGTGTCACCTCCAGCTTTCCTGAACGAGCCTCCTGGACCAGTCCTGACAAAGGCTCACTCATTCTGTATTTATCAGACACCTACTGTGAGCCCGGCCCTGTGCTGGGTGCTAGAATCACGGCAGTGACGAGGATAGATGTGGTCCATGCCCTCAGGAGGCTTACAGCCAGTGAGAGGGGCACGTACCTGAAGGAGCAGTGAGTGACCTGGCACACGACAAGCGATAAGACGGGAAGTGTGGGCTGCTGTGGGAACAGCTGGGCTGGTCTGGAAAGAGCAGAGGGTGAGCAGTGAGATGGGGTCACCAGGGAGGAGGCTCCATCCCTCTTCCCCTGATTTGCATACCCAGAAGGAACTGCCACATTCCAATGGCTTTCAAGTGTGCTTGGGGTTAGTCCCTTTAACACTGGATGAGAATTGTTCAACCTTGGTGTTTTGCCTTCTTGTGGGAGAATGTGTAGGGGGAACCCTGAAAAATGAGTGCCTTAAGGAAAATCTATTATTCTTTCTTCTTCCCATAATATCTCATGTTTCCTCTAACACATCCTCCCTAGACATATTTTGAGTAAAACATTTTGTATGTTTTACAACACCATAATCACCACCTGCCCTGAACAGTTTTTGTTTTGTTTTCAATGCATTTTCCTTTTTTCCTCATTGACTTATGTTATGATTTGTGCAGTGATAACTTTGTTGCTGGCAGACCTTACAGAGGGAAAAGAACAAGCACTTATGAGCACCCGGTATGGTGTCCACAGTTTGGTGAGAGTTTAAGTACATTTTTTGGAAGGAACGACAAATGGTTAATGGTCATGCTAATAGCCTCTACCTGATCTACATATACTTAAGTCTTTATTCTTAGCCACCTGCTTAAGATTTTTCAATCTTATGCCTTTCCTTCCTAAGGTCTCTGGAACAGGGATTAGGTTGAAGAGCTATTACACCAGTTCACACCCTCTCTTCCTCCTGTCCCCGCACAGTCCCATCCTCACGTGCCGGGCCTCAGAGCACGTGCTGCAACAACCAGCAAGTTCTTCTTCCTCTGGAGTCAAGAGTCCTTAAACTCGAAACTGAACCTAAATTTAAATACCAACTTTCAACCATATGCTCATAGCAGCAACATCTCCCAGTATTGTAAAAACCCACAGCAGCACTCCCTGCTTTGTCTCTTTGAGCAATGAGAAATGGTTGAAGGAGAAATATCGGTAAACCTAGGTTTCTGTTGACTTTGCTGTGGATCACAGCATTTCATGGAATCGCTTGCACATTCATTCACTCATGGGTGACCTAAGACGCAGCCTAATGTGTGTTAGAAGGCAGGACAGTGGGCAGGAGCAGGGCATTGACCTGGAGACAGGAGGCTGGATTTTGGTTCTGATGCCGTCACTGCTGGTATGACACTGCACCGTAGCCTGCCCTCCCTGGGCCTCTGTTTCCTGATCCTTATCTGCAGGAGAGCTTATAATGAGATCTTCACCCCCTGCAGCATCAGCATTACAGGGGAAACCTGGTGGGGCCTCACTGAACCAGGATCTGCTCATGTCACAGCAATATCCAAAAACCATGGGAGCACACATCTTGATGACCCTTGATCAAAGTCCTGAGTTTTCTTTTTTATTGTATTTATTTTTTAAGATTATTTATTTATTTTTAGAGAGGGGAAGGGAGGGAGAAAGAAAAACATCAATGTGTGGTTGCCTCTCACAGGTCCCCCACCGGGGACCTAACCCACAGCCCAGGCATGTGCCCTGACTGGGAATCGAACCGGCAACTCTTTGGTTTGCAGGCCAGCACTCAATCCACTGCGCCACACCAGGGCTGAATGCAGTTTTCTAAAATAGAGGTAACATGCCCTGGCTGGTCTAACATATCGTAGTAGAGGTAGTGTGGAAGAAGGGATAAGAAAAGGAAGTCCTTTAGGAAATATCCAAAGTCCCATTGCATAGACAGGTGCTGAGATGAAGTGAGTCTTTTCCGGGTGTGCTTCCTATAATCTCTTAGCATCACTGGTCTCTCTCTTTTTGTTCTGTTTATCCAGGTTCGCTTTGTGGTGGAACTCACGTGGCCTTTATCTTTATTTCTGGTCCTGATCTGGTTAAGGAATGTGAACCCACTCTACAGCAAACATGAATGTAAGCACAGCGGTGCAGCCTCGGCAGAGCCGGAGGCCCCTCCCTTTTGTTTAGACAGGTCTTGGGGGTGGGGTGCCAGGACCATATCTGCTTGTTATCGTTTCTTGCCCACCATGCAGAAAACAGAGATTCGTTAGTGTTACCCAAACGAATCGTTTATTCTTACACAGTCTATGCAAATACTTGTATGGGGTTCCTGACGAATTGTGATTCTTTTTTGTTTTTGTTTTCAAGCCCTAAACTGTAACTAGTATTTAAAGGGAGCAGAGTATAGATAACTTCTCTAAAATATTTTGGATACCAGTTTAGGGATATGTTACACACAGTGCTAGAGAAAAATAAGAAAAAGGGATGCTATAACAATCATACTTAATACAATGTTATTTCTTGGGTCCCAGAGGTGTCCTGGGGTGGGCCTGTGAGCGCCTCTCATACCACATCCCTCTGGTTTCTGGGCAGGGGAACATCTTCGCCCTCTAGGCAGCTGATGTGAGACCTCAGGAGTTATGCAAAGGGCTCGGTCCCCTCTTCTTGCTCCTCACCCTCTTCTTCCTGAGTTCTAAGACAGAAGTTTTGATTCATTTCCTTGTCCCCCTCCACCCTCTCTCAAGGAGCCTATAATCTGCAAGCTTCCTGCCTGCTCAGAGGCAGGTGCTCATAAGAAGGAACAGATGAACCTCTTCTCCTCAAGTGTCAGCAACTTGTGGAGGCCTTTTGAGCAAACATCCCTTCGCCCCTTCCACCGTAAAATGATGTGCTCGTTTCTGTCCCCCGCTGCACTTCCGTCTGTGCCTCTGTTAGAACACTTGTCTGTCTTCTACTACACTGATGGCTTGAGAGCAGAGGCCCTGCCCCGGGACCCGGTGCAGGGCCTGCCAGGCACAGATGCTCCTGCTTCTTAACTGTCGATGAATGAAGCAAAGCCCCAGAGGGGCAGACTCCTTCCTGCTGAGGCCCCAGCCCCCACCCACCCCCCAAGGCCTTCATCCCACTGGGTCTGGAGGACTAACTTCTTGTCTTCATTTCCTGTCTTAAAGGCCATTTTCCCAACAAGGCGATGCCCTCAGCAGGAATTTTGCCATGGCTCCAAGGAATTTTCTGCAATGTGAACAATCCTTGTTTTAAAAGTCCCACCCCGGGAGAATCTCCTGGAATTGTGTCAAACTATAACAACTCCATGTAAGTGTTGCGATTTCCACCTTAAGGGGGAAGAAGCTGCATATCCCTTTATTCCGTCACACGCCAGAGCGCATGCGTGCACACACACACAGAACATGTCATGCTGAATGAAGGTTTTCATGGCTTGCTGAACGCTTAAGCTCATAGGAGCAGGGCATGTTTCCTCTCTGGAGCATTCTATTAGCTGTCAGGGCACTTGGGGAGAAAGCTTCAAACTAAGACCACAGGACACGATTTCTCGGTCCTTCTGTTTCAAAGATGTGACCTGAAGTCTGATGGCAGTACCCTGCTAAGATGTGTCCACTGCCTCTGGGTTGAGTCACTAAGCAAGAAAAACTCAGTTTTCCTTCTGTTGCCTTAAATCACTGGTCCCCTTGCCAACCTGGCCGGTCCCTGTTTCTCTGAAAGGCTTCTTGGCCGGTGTCCATTCGGGCAGCACACACTCTAACACTGAAACGACACAGAGAAGATTAGCACAGCCCCTGCGCAAGGATGACATGCAAATTCATGAAGCATTCCTTTAAAAAAAAGCAAAAGCTCTCTTGGAAATCTAAAGGTTAAGAAAAATGTCAGAGAATATTTTAAGGGTGAATTAAATAAGATTCACAAGATGAAGTTTGCTCCCTGGGAGAAAAGGCCAAATTCCAAGTCCTCTCTCGTAGATGCCATCAGCTCCCTCGGGCGGCAGAACCGGAGGCTGTGGCTGGAGGGCGGCGCTTCCAAACCTGTGGGGCTGATGGGAAACTGATGGAAACTGATGGCCCTTCTTCCAAGAAAAATGAGAACACAGACATAAAACATGACATTGATGTCAGGGGACTTGTGACTTCCAGATAATGACTTCTGGTCTGAAGTCGAATTTCAAGTCCAATCCCATAGGAAGAAAGTCTACCTTTGGGATTCCCTGTCAGAGGTGGGCGGACATGAGGTGAGCATGTCCTCTAGACAGAGGCTCAGAGGTGAGGACAGGGCTGGCCTTCACCCCCTGGGCTGAACCTGAACGGCAGCCTGTGAAGCTTACCCCCGAGAGTCACCAATAAGGAAGGGCTTATTGTAGAGTGGACTTCAACCAAACACCAAGTCAGATGGAAAATGAGGTATGTTGCTACTTCAGTTTTTCTTCTGGATATAATTCCTCCAGGACAAAATTATATTTTGACTGAAAAAAATGAACATTTAGTAACCCAGCCTACTGCTTAGAGGTGACCTTCCCCACTCGGAACAAACTGTGGCTGTTTTTGCCCTACGATGGCAGAGTTGAGTGACTGTGACAAAATCATGGCCCAGGAGCCTTAATATGTGACCGTTCGCTGACCCCTGGATTACAGAAAGGTAGAAGGAGGAACACCTGTCTTTCTAGGACAGCCAGGAGGTGACATTTTAGCTGGGCTCCCATGGCCGCAAAGACTGCCAGGAGTCTGTAATTTGTAGTCTACACATTCAGCCTGAGTCTCTTTGAGGTGCCTGAGAAGAAATGCCTGCCCATCTAGAGAGATCCCGTGGGCTACACGGTGGGGTCGGGGAGCCCTGGAAACTTCTCAGTGAGGCTGGATGGGGCTTTGGTGGGGCTGGTACTGGCAGCATCTGTGGATTGAAGGGTGAGAGCTGGGGAAGGGGGGCTTCGGACTCCAGGGTGTGCTCAGCATTTGAACCAGGAAATCTGGGTTTCACATTTCACACATACATTATACCTGAAATATTGGCTTATTCAAGGGTGTTTTGCTTGCAAGGCACAGAAACCCCTTTAAACAAGTTGAAGTCCCAGAGGAAAATGTTTGATTTGGACACTAGACCTTCTCACAAGCCAAGGTGCTGCAGCCAGGTATCAGGAGGGGTGGGACGAGAACTGAAGGGCCCTCAGAGCTGCCATCTGCCATCTGAGCCTGCGAGGTCTGGTCTTTTTGCCTCTCCCTGGGCATCCATGTCATTTGCCTCTTCACGGACCAGTGTCTCCATCTTCTCAATGCCCAGGCTGGTGCTGGCTATTCAGTTCACAGCACCTTGCCTCAGGCAATGGGAAGAGCATCCTTGAACATTATTTAAATTCCTGGGAACAAATCTGGTTGGCCTGGCTTCGTTATCCTTGTCCAATTAGCCTTGGCAGAGGGGTGCACACACACACACACACGCAGGGAGGAACCTGTGGATTAAGTGTGGCTGTCAGGCCCTCCCCCTATAAACAGCTGGAAGGGCAGGTTTCAGTGAAGTGGGTGATAGTTGGGAAGAACTTAACAGCTACTAATACCCTGCGTAAAGCCTCTCTGGACAGAAGACACCTAGAGAGTCAGGTTGAGAGGTGGCCTGGCCCTGCCAAAGTTGGAAGACTGAACGAATTGCTCCCTGCCCCTGTCTGCTATGTTAAATGAATTCAATACAAAGAAATAAAAATATTATTCTCCTTTTGCCTTGACACTACTGTAAAGATACATAATGTAGTAGCTACATCAAGCAGATGGTATCTTTAAAAATTGCACAAGGTGGTATTATTATTATGAGAATGGCAGCTATGTCTTTACTGGCGAGGCCTTGTTTTTCTCCCAGCTTGGCAAGGGTGTATCGCGATTTTCACGAACTCCTCGTGGATGCACCAGAGAGCCAGCAGCTTGGCCATGTTTGGACAGAGCTTCGCACCTTATCCCAACTCATGGACACCCTCCGAACTCACCCTGAGAAAATTGCAGGTAAGGTGGGATTCGATGTTCTCAGCCATCAATCGCCTCTCACCTGTCTCATATGTCAGAGAGACTCAAGATACAGGGAAGAGCAGGGAGATGTGGTAAGAAAAGACACTAGAGGAGGCAGGAAGGAATGGGAGCTAGAGGGGACGTGAGTCTCACTTTGGTGAGGACTGCTCTTCCCATCACCTAGACGGTAGGAGGTTGAGAAGAAAGGCCAGCAAGCTCCTACCCAGGTAAGTCCAGAGACAGGAAGGAGCACACCAGGACAGCTTGTGCTCTGGGAAGTAGGAGGCTAGGCTGAGTGGTAGAAGCAGGGAAGAGGGGTTTTCAGAGTAAGGTAAAGGGGTGGGACAGCTTCCACAGAGTCCTAGAGAGCAAGCTAACCAGGAACATCTGTACCAATGCCAAGTAGCATTAAGGACTCGGAGAGGCCAGAGAACATGTGTTTATCATGAGATAAATATGTATAATCATTTGATTTCTTCTAACGATATTCAGCACCCCAAGTCCTGAGGCACAGAAGGTGCAGAGCCAGAGGTTTGAGGGGGGCATAGAAAGTCCAGGAGGCGAGGGGGTTGAGGGTGGTGTTGAACTACAGGTCAGGTCCAGCATGCATAAGGATGGACAAGAAGACAGAAGTGCTAAAATGGGCCAGGGGACAATGGGGGAGAGGCCATGAACTAGAGGTCTCAGGGGGTTTCATGACCCTGTTCTGTTTAAGGGCTGAGAAAATGAGCAGGATGGAAGGACTGACAGTTGTGGTCAGAAAATGAAGTATGTGAATTCAAGGTCTCAAAGGCAGGCAGGATAGACGAGAACAAGCCCCCAGGTGTGGTCATGGTGGTTGAAGCAGAGCAGAGGTGACAGTTTGGTTGACAAGGAGGTGAAGGAAATGAGAGGCCAGGCTGCGTGGGTAGGAGAGCCCCCTGGAGTCGGGAACAGTGAGCAGATACCTGGAGGAGCTCCCTCCCCGGCCCCTCCTCCCAGGAGAAAAACAGGAACAAACAAACCCAACCCCGGCAGCCACTCTCACAGTTCTCCTCAAAGCACAGGTGGTTGTTGTGTAGATGATGTGTGATGCGGACACTGGCCCGCAGTGTCTGCATCATTATGGATGAAATGAGACATTCACATGGACTACCGAGTCCAGTGGAGGAAAAGGGACAGCATGGCTTTTCTCTCAAGGGGAGCAAAAGCTGAGGCCTCTGCCATGACAGCCCTTTATTGGGTTTCTCTGCCCATTACATGATGGTCCTCATTTACTGTGCACAGGTTTGCTTTAGGTGGTTACCTTTTACAGAAAACAAAGGAGCCAATGCTGCTAATCCCATCACAGAAGAGGGATATTTACAAGTGAAAAGGCAAAAGTGGGTGAACTGGTTACACTCATCCTTGGAAGGTTTAGCATGGTTTTTAGGAAGTTACTCTGCAGTAAAAGTTTGCCACTGGGGGCTGGGCCCACACCACACAGGATGGTCTACTACAGATGTGTTTGCAGGAGGCTCCACTGCAGACGGCCCAATGGACTGGGTGTGGCAACAGCCTAGGCCCCGCGGGACCAGTCTGCAGGCAGGGAGCTGTGCCCGCAGGAACCCTGGGCTGGCTGCAGTCCAGGGGTGGAGAGCAAAGGCTACTGGTGTGGGAAGATGGTTCAGGGGGTGGGGCTGAGAGCCTGAGAAGGAAGCAGCGTGGATCTGGGAGGTGTCTGCTCCTAGGATGGGGGTAAGGGTGGGAGGTGATACCCTCGGGATGACCTTAGAGAATGACAAGGATGAGGAAGGGGCCTACCAAGGGGACTGGAGGGGCTGGTGGCACGACTTCTACTCGGTTCCAAACAAGAAAGGTGGAGGACTGGAACGGGTCAGTCCCGGGAGCCTCACCGCGCAGCCCAGCCAACACGCCACAGACGTTTGGCCAGTGCCCACCAAGCCTGGCGCAGTGCCGGTCCCTGGCGGCAGAGATGGGCCAGACCGAGTGTTCGCCGGCTTCCGGGGCAGAAGCAAAAGGACTGAGTGAACAGTGACCCCCTGAACAGTAGAGTGGAGCCCAGGTGAAGCTTCAAGAGCTCAGAGGAGTCGGGAGGGGAGAGTTCTCCATCCCATGGCCACCTTCTCCCTTCACTCCCCATTGGCACAATAAAGGACAGGAGTCTGCTCAGACGGGATTTTCAGATTACCTCATTAGGAGGTAGCTGTTTCAAAAATAGTAACGCTTATACTTTATGTGGTAAAACCAAACTACAAATGCTGTGTCTTTTGCCACTTTGGGTAGGAGAATTTACTTAGCTGGAGCTTGCAGGACTAAGCATTTAGTCCTCTGAGCACAATCAGCATTTTAATAGTAATTAAAATGGGGTGAGGGACACCAAGCAGAAAGCACTTCTCCCCCTGAGGTTAATCAGCAGAAGGGAAAGTGGCTGTCGCAGCCTGGAGTGACTGCCTGCCTCATACATCCAGCAGAAGTTTCATTTCGGTGTTTGATCCTCACCTGGAGTCTGGCTGGGAGGAAGTGTGAAGGAAGTCACTTCAAACCTCAGCTTCTCTGTGGCCTTTACAGTGTGTATATGAGAACCAAAAACCACTACCCCTAACCCCAGAGCAGAGCGGGCCGCATTTTGCACTGGCACACAGGTGGTTCCTTCTGCAGACCTGCAGGCTTTGGGGGGAAATCGCTAAACAACATCAGCTTCGGAGGTCTGCGCAGGCCGGGTCAGGGAAGGCCAGCCAAAGCTCCCAAAGAATTTTGGGGCTGGGAACAGAGACTCTGCAAAACACCTGGCCTTAATGGCCCTTTGTGGGGACAGGAGAGCATCTATTCCCAAGTAAAATTTGGGACACTGTCTCCGAAGGAGTTCCAGGCTGGGGACTGAAGTACACCATCAGCACTGCAGACTATTTAAAAACCTGTCCCAGAGTCACCTGGGGACACTGCGCCCTGAGAATGTTGAATCCTCGGCCCGAAGCTGCAGTGGAGCGTTAAGTCTTTGAAAGCGAGGTGGCGGCTGTCACTGGTGTGTGTTTTTGCCGGTCAGCTCCTGGTCCCCTGGGAAAGTGTGCCGATGGTCGACCGGGTGGCATTCTCCTTTCCAGCAAACCTGTAGTACAGCATTCTCCACAGGGGAAGATTAATGGTTAAAGGCAGACATGAAGCCCCCCTCCCCTCTCACCCCCAAGGAAGCTCTGCGGTCTCTCAATCATCTTTAAACACCTTCTTCCCATGAGCCTCGAGCATTCTTCTGGCCTCCCTCCCACCTCAGCTCCCCTCAACTCCACGGGCCTCAGCTGCCCCTCCCCCAGCTTCTAATCTTCGTGGGGAAGAGAACAAGCAGAACTACATTTTAAACTAAATTTATTTTTCTTTCCTCGGGCCCCCAGTTCACATTTCTCCCTCGAGAGTCTAGTGAAACCTCTGTCTGGTATCAGCCACCTCGTACGCGTTGGGCCCCACACGTCCCCTGCAGGACGACCCCCCCTCCTCGGGTGTGTGGGCCCAGAATGCTCCTGCCCCTGCTTTCTAGGGCCACAGCCACCCAGTCGCCTGGATGGGATACGGTCTCCCTCGTTCTGTCCCTCTCCCTGGCAAAGGTATTTTTATGTAAGGTCAGGTGAGTGAGTTAAAGAATAACAAAGAGATAAACAGTCCAATGGGGTCATGACTTTCAGGGCAAGACAACAGGTATTTACTGGGCACCTGAGCCATTCCATTTCACTGAGGCTCCAATTCCATGTCAGGCTCCAGTGCAAGATGTCAGAGACGGGTGACTTCATGGGCTTACATCTAGGTGCTCAGCATCGCTAGGTGTGATGAGGGGTGCTGATGAAAGCAGAACGCACAGCCCCCTACTTTCAGGAGGGGTGTGTGAAACCTAGAAGTGACTGGGAGAAAAACAACTGAGCTCTTGCCACAGAGCAAGGAAGAGAGGAAGCAGGACCTGAGTTTGGAAGATGACAGAATTACCTTGTTGAAAAGGCGGGAAGGCAAGAATCAAATACAACTGCCCCTCTTCAAACCCTTCTCCTCCCTCAGGCTCCCTCCTGTGTCAGGTGGCCCTAAAGCCTTTGGGCTTTTCTCATGCAAAGGGTAGTAACACGGGGCTCCCCAGGGGCAGGACTCTGAAGGGCCCCCACCCTGGAGAGGGAGGTGATGGGGAAGTGGAACCTCAGGACAGGTTTCCCTGCGCTCACTGCACAGCCAGGCCCGTGGCTGACTCACTCCCTTTCAAAAGGAAACGAGCAGTCAGTCGCTCTGGACAGGGCACTGTGCAGGGCGAGTCACGTCCTGAAAAAACGGAAGGGACGGCTGTCACGTACTCAGGCCCTCGGCTTCTTGGCTCCCTGGTGAGGGAAGAATTTGGGGAGGGAGGAGATGGGCTCTGGAAGGAGCAGGGGCGTTTGATGATTAAATCTAGTTGAAGGAGAACTATGTGAGATAAGCAGTCAACCAGGCTCCCAGAGAATTTGGAATGCAGAGATAGGCCTTTTCGTGCAACCCAAAGACTTTCCCAGAATGTTGAAACAATTTCACAAATATCTGGGCCTTTAACCTTCTTCTCTGACCAGCACCTCCTGAACTGTGACAGCAGCCAGCTTCAGACAGAGTGCTGGCCCTGGAAGCAGGCAGAGGAGGTGGGCACCCTGAGAGGGACTCCCTTGAGAGGGGTAAGAATCATGTGACCAAAATCAGAATAAGCATTAATTGCATGCTGTTTTCAGGCCTGGGAGCTAAGCACTTTGCATTCCTTGTCTTTCGTCGCCCGCGCAACAATCCTGAGAGGTAGATGTGGAAAGTACAGGCTCGGAAGAGGTTCAATCACTTGCCCCAAGGTTACCTAAACTGTTAAGAGTCCTTAATGCCTCCCCATAAAAAATTTTTTGCTTCTAGCAGATTCTGAGTGGAGCTAGAAAGAATGTGACCGGGATGTTTAGGGCATGAAACTGCAAGCCCAGGCAATGGGCCATCCCCTCTTCTCCACTTGAAGTTTTTCTTGACCAAAACAGCCCCATCTCTCTTAGCCCATGCCAGTACCCTGAGCTTAGACCCTTAACTGAGATCACAGAAAGGCCAAAAAGGATCCTCTACCCTATGACAACCACACTGTGGACAGAGCGCATGTCTCCTCCAGTCCCAGATCAGCAATTCTCTCCCTTAGCACTACTGGCATTTTGGACCAGGTAGGCCCGTGTATTGTGCAGTGTTTGGCAGCATTCCTGTTCTCTACCCACCAGTGCCTCCCCAGTTGTGGCAACCAAACATGTCTCCAGATGGTGCCAAATATTGCCGGGGGACAAATCGCCGTGCTCCCGCTCCTTGCTCCTATCTCACTAAAAGCCATTGTCCTAGACCAACCCCAGGAGGCACCTGATAACAACCCCACACCATACCCTGAGCTGACTTTTTCTGCTTTCTGTGCCTTCTCACTAAATTTTGCTGAGCTGCCTCAGCAGTTAATTCTGTGACTGTGTCGGGGGGCAGCTGACTGGCAGGAGCCCCACCCTCCAGGTGCTCCTAGGGACCCCAAGAATACAGTTAGAAATGTTTCCAATGAATTCTAGATATTTTCTCTGTTTTGACCCACCTCCCTCCCCTTCAGCACCCTGGTCTTTCTCTCATTCATATACAGGCAGAGGCATACGAATTCTGGATGTCCTAAAAGATGAAGAAACGCTGACACTATTTCTCACGAAAAACATTGGCCTGTCTGACTCAGTTGTCCACCTTCTGGTCAACTCCCTGGTCCGACCGGAGCAGGTAGGTTCATGTCCTTGGTCAGCGGTCCCTGGTGGGGAAGGGCGGGCACAAACCTGAGAAAGGCAAGGAACAACGTGGCTTTTTATTCCCTTCTTGTTTTCATATTCGGAATCCATAATTCATGCCACATACTCAGAAGAATTCCTGAGGGTTACTTGCACTGATAAGCGTTGCCCTCGTAGGATTCCAAGACAGCGCCAATCCTGGCAACACAACATCTCAGCGTTTTACAGCTGGAAAGAAACTTAGAGGCCACGTGGCTCCACTTCCTCTTCTACTTGAGGAAACTGAAGTTTGCTCATGTACTTCTTAAATATTTAGGGACATTTTGGGTACTAGAATACAGTGTGAGCAATATGGGCAAGCCCCTCCCTCGGGGGGCTTACTTGGGGGCCACAGGCAATATGAAGTAAGCAAAGGAAGCCTTGCATTTGCAGGAGGAGATGGGGGCTGTGAGGAAAATCTAGCAGGGTCAGGAGTCAGGGAAGGGCTGCGGGCATGGGATAGGGCAGTTTTAGATGGGGTGGCCAGGGAAGGCCTTCCTGAGGAGGGGATGTTTGAGCAAACCTGACCACGGAGAAGGTGGTCATGCAAATAACTGTGAGGAGAGTCCCAGGCCGAGAAACCAGCAGCGCAGAGTCCTGAGCTGCGCTGGGGTAACTCCCAGGTTGCAGACTGATAATGGCAGCATGCAGAGCAGCCTGATTTCCTGCACTGTTTCCTCTCCAGGCCAGGCAAACTCCTTTCTCTAGCCCGCTTGCATGATCTGACCTAATCGCGCCACCCCACCCCCAAACCTAGTTCTTCCATGTCCATTCTCTCTTGTCCATTCAGAGCATTTTTGCCATGAACACATGACTTTCACATCCTTTAACTACGTGCTCTTCACAAGAATCCTGAGAGGGCTCAGAGAGATGGGGAAAGAGAGGCAGCTGGCGACTGAGTGGTTTGCAGGAGGGTATAGAGCTCAAAGTTGCTGCAGAATCCAGGTTTTCTCATTCCAAACCCAGTCTTCCTCACTCTGGTTTGGTGATTTTCAGAGTCCCAGGCCAGCAGCACCCATAAGGACCGGGAGCTTGTTAGCAAAGTCAATTCTCAGGCCCCACCACAGACCAATCAGCAATCCACAGTTTAACCAACTCTCCAGGTGATTCTGGAAGGCTCAGTGGTAAGAACCACTACTTTAGTCTGGGGCCTCGTGGCTCCCGGCCCAGTGTCCTGGGGCTGTGGGCTCCTGGCGAGTCAGGCCTGGCTGCCCTGCTCTGCGTTCCCTCCGCCCGACCCGAGGGGGTGATGGTAGCAGCATCAATTGGTCATTTTCCCCTCTGCTTGCCCTTCAGCTCATAAAACTCAAGTCCTGGAAATGCCTCTGATGACTTCCAGTTGGTAATAAAAAGGAGGTGGAGATAAAGGCAGGAATTGAGGGGGAATGTCTTTCCAGTGCCTCACTATGGCATTTGGACCTCCGGTCACTGTACTGCTGTCCTCAGGGCTGAGGCCTCTCATGTGGGGAGAAGACGGTCCTGGGTCAGCAGGTTGTGACCTTGTTTAATGTTGCTGGCTCTGAATCGCTGATGCTTCCCTGACCAGCAAACCCCAGGGCTTGAGGGGGAGCCCAGAGCTCCTGTGCGGGCAGAGACCACTCCTGGGGACCCAGATCCCTCTGCACCCTGCGCTGCCCTGCTTCTCTGCGTGCTTTCCTCATACACCTGCCTTCCTGCCTCTGCTTCAGTCTTGGTCTGTGTCCAGCTCAGTGGCTTCTTAATAGCACCGTCCACTAGAACCTTCCTCCACAAAGGCAACGTTCTTCCTCTGTGCTGTCCAATACAGTAGCCACTAGCCACAGGTGGCAGCTAGGCACCTGAAATAGAGCTAGTGCAGCTGAGGAACTGAACTTTAAATGTTATTTAATTTTAAAGCTTTTCTTTCACTCTCTCTCCCCTTCCTTCCTTCCTTCCTTCCTTCCTTCCTTCCTTCCTTCCTTCCTTCCTTCCTTCCTTCCTTCCTTCCTTTTTAGAGAGAGGGGAAGGGAGGGAGAAAGAGAGGGAGAGAAACATCAATCAGTTGCCTTTTGCACACCCCCTGCCAGGGACCTGGCCTGCAACTCAGGCTTGTGACCTAACCAGGAACTGAACTGGTGACCTTTCAGTTTGCAGAACAATGACCAACATACTGAGCCACACCAGTCAGGGCTAATTTTAATTATTTTAAATTTAAATAGTCACATGTGGTTTACAACTCTCTAATTGATCGTCCTCATCAAACATGGAATTTTGTTCTTTGCCGTCGGGACTGGCTACCCCTCCTGATCCTTTCTGCCTGTTGTCTTAGCACAGCTCAGAAGGGAATCACATCGCTCTTTCTCTCCCCGTCTAGGGAGTTACTAGACAATGAGAGTGGTACAGGTCTGGTCTGCCCTCACCCCACCCCAGCCCTATAAGCTCCTAGACTTGCTTCAAGGCCCAGCTCAAATGTTGCCTCTTCAGTGAAACTGGTCATTAACCGTCCTCTCTTTGTCCTGCCCCCGCCCTCTTCCCTACTCGACAAAGAGCTAACAGGTAATGGTTAAGCACAAGCTGTAGGTTCAAATCCCAGCAAGGCCATGTGGCTAACTGTGTGACTCCGGCAAGCTAATTAATGACTCTGTGCCTCCGTTTCCTCATTTGTAAAGTGGAGATAACAAAAGTGTCTCCTGTATGTGGTTGCTGTGGGAGTTAAAAGAATTAATGTATGTAAAACCCTTAGAACAGTGCCTGGTACACTATAAACAATAAATAGTAGCTATTTTTCCTCACTATTCTTAAAGCTCCCTCTTCTGTGCTCTGGCTTTACTACATTCAGTCTAGCATTTGTTACTCCTTAAATGCCTGTATTTCCAGGTAGCCAGTGAGCTCCTCAGAAAGCAGAAAGTTCACCTGGTTTCTTTTTCTTTCCTTTTTTTTAAAAAAAAAACAATGATCGATTTTAGAGAGCGAGGAAAGGAGAGAGAGAAAATATATATTGATTTGTTGTTCCACTTTTTACGCATCGTCGGTCGTTTTTTATATGTGCCCTGACTGGGGATCAAACCCACAACTTTGGGGTACGGACACAACATTCTAACCAACCGAGCTACACAGCTAGAGAGTACCTTGTTTTCTCTGATTCCGCAGTAACTAGTCTCGTCCCTGCAGAATGGGCACTCAGTGAAGGAGCACGAACGAGTGACTGAGTAACAGAATGAGCAGGGGCTTCTGCAGTGTCCCAGCTTCCCCACTGGCCTTCTGTGTAACCTTCTCAAGTCCCCCATCCTCTTCTCCATCGCTTTTCTCCCCTGGAATATTAGAGTTTTGGACAAAATAAGCTCATTCATTCCCTCCACCTCAAAATGTCTTATACTCTGGGATTAGGGTTGGGGGAGGGATTTTCCCTGGGGCTAAGAAGTAAAGTGTAGGCAAAACAGGAAGGCTTTGCTGGAATTTACATACCCACTGTCATTGGCATTGACAGAGTCCACACCAGCCCAGCGTCATCTGTGACCAGTGCCTCATTTCAGGATCAGGCTTCCATCTGTGCTCTGGACACTCTCCACGCAGAGGGTAGCAGAGCCTGGGCCTGCTCTGCTCTCCAGCCCAGAGGACTGTAATTAATTGGAAGCCATGGGAAGACTGCAGAGCCCTGGGAAGCTCAGGGACCTGTTCACGGTACCCCAGGTCTTGTCCTCTGCTGGGAGTCCAGGACTCCAGGAGGCCGGTTTCTGTGCTGGGTGGCCACGTGTACTGGCCAGGACTAAGGCAGTCTGGGGGGCTGTGCTTCAGTCGTCACTGCCAAGGGGCTCCTCAGGAGCTGCAGGACGTGGCCTATCTGGGGGTTAGGGTTGTCAGATAAAATACGAGATATGTAGTTTAATTTGAATTTCAGATAAGCAACAAATAACTTTTTAGCATAAGTACAGCCCATTTGGACACTATTTGGGACGTACTGTTCTAAAAGCTGTTCATTCTTTATCTGAAATTCATAATTAATTGGGCACCCAGTACTTTTATTTGCTAAATCTAGTGAGAAAAAGCAGGGGGGTGGGTAGCCATTTGCCATCCATCACTCCTAGTGCATTCTGGGGGCCCCCCCGCACCTGAGCTCCAAGGAGCAGTCCCTGATGGTACCCAAGCCCTGCTGTACTGAGAAGGGATCTCTCAAATTCTGAGTGGCTCGCTGGTAAAATGAGGCTTGGGAGTACATTAGTTTCCTGTGGCCGCTCTAACAAATCACCATAAACTTAATGGCTTAAAACAATACAAAGTTATTATTTTATGGTTCTAGAGGTCAGAAGTCTGAAAGTCAAGATGTTGGGAAGGCTGCATTCCTTTCAGGGTTGCAGGGGGCAGAGCGGGGAGCGTTGTCTAAAGGGAAATCCAGTTTCCAGTTTCCAGTCCACATCCGTTGGCTGGTGGCCTCCTTTCATCTCCAAGGCCGGCAGTGACCCATCATGTCTTTCTCACATCGCATTCCTCTTGTGCCTTCTACCTCCCACTTCCACATTTAAAAGACCCTTGTGATTACCTTGGGCCCCCCCAGATAACCCAAACATGAAGTCAGCTGATGAGCAACCTTAGTTTCCTCTGCAATCTTAATCCCCCTTGCCGTGCAAAATAATGTCAATAATGTCGTCACAGGTTCTGTGGGTGAGGACAGAGCCATCTCTTGCGGGGAGGTGTTCTCCTACCACACAGGTGGTCTTCCAGTGTCACTTCTCCTCCCTGCAGTTTGCTCACGGAGTCCCAGACCTGGCGCTGAAGGACGTGGCCTGCAGCGAAGCCCTCCTGCAGCGTTTCCTAATCTTCAGCCAGCGCCGAGGGGCACAGACAGTCCGTGAGGCCACATGCTCCCTCTCCCAGGGTGCCCTGCAGTGGATGGAAGACACATTCTACGCCAATGTGGACTTCTTCAAACTCTTCCGTGTGGTAAGAGAGGTATTTAGCTTCTTGCCCCTTGGAGGGTAATTCCTGGGCAGTGGGGCCCGGTCGCAGGCCATTGGAGACCCATGAATTGACAGGCAGGAAGGACGAGAGCCTGGGCTTCAAGACAGTCCTTGAGGAAGTTCCAGGCTCCAAAGGCCAAAGAGTATCGACTGAAAGCATCTCTAGAGTATTGGCCCATGCTCCTGGGAGTCACCATTAGGTATGTGGTTGTGGCAGCTCTGAGTCCACCCCAAAAGTGGGATAAGTCCTCTCCACCACCTTTAGCAGCGTGGAAAGGAGAAGGAGGCCTGGTCTGACTCCCTGTCCTACCACTTCCTAGCCAGGTGATCATGGGCAAGATAGTTGACTTTCCCTGGCCCTGTCACTCATCTATCAGGCAAATATAATACTTTATAAAGTAATAGGAAAATATAAATGAAAAAAATATGCAAAACATTTAATTCACTTCAGAAAATGAGAGCTTGAAGCTCCCTGTTCTGAGCCTGCTCTTGACCCCAAAGGTTGCTGTTTCTGAGTAGAAAAAAAAAAATAACAGAAACTTTCATAGTTTCAAAACTTTGGAAAAGCCTTGATCTAGCTCAACCCTGTATTCCAGAACTGTATGTTGGACACCCTTCTCGGGACCTGGTAATATCCCCTCCTTTGCCAGAAGGGTCAGATGAGAGGGAATTATGTCTGGAAAGGAGGTGGAGAGCAGCATTTCTTACTTCAGAGTGTATGAACATCATCAGGGAAGCTGGTAAAAGATGCAAGTTCCAAATTCCCACCCCCCGAGACTGATTCAGGAGATCTGGACCAGGCTCAGAATCTGCCCTGTTACTTTATGCTTTAAGGAACACTCAAAATTAGAATCTTTTAGAGAAAGGAACATATATAACACTTCTAGCATTGAATTTTTTCCCCCTTGTGCCTATATTTTAATTTCTGGAACTGTGTTGGGAGGAGTATCAGTCACTGAGAACTTGGTTGAAAAAGTTACCTTTTTTACCTTTTTAATGGTTGCTGTCTCTCAAGTCCCAAAAAGCCACTCAGATTTTCTTAAAAAGCAAGATGAAGGTTTCTAAAAATGAAACAAAATAAAACAAGACCACACAGTTTCTGGCAGAGTTCACACTTTATGCCTTTCAAAGTGTGACTTTCTGGTGGAACATTGCACAGTTCCCAGCCCATCAGGGTGGGCCTCCTGAGTGACAAGAGGCGTCGGGACCTATGGAGGCTACCACCACTGAGAGCCCAGGGCCCCCCAAAGGGTCTCTCAGCTCCCCACACTGCATGGAGAATAAAAAGCCATGTGGTTTAAACTTCTCTGTCCAAAGTTACAAAGGAAGCTAATTTCAGACATGTTCCTTGGTTTGTTTTCAGAATCAGACCACAGAGTGAGGCAGTAACAACCACTTGTTCTGGCCAGTGAGGCTTGGTGCAGCTAGGAGACCGGTACCTGGGTTCGCAGAGCTGTTGAGCTTCCCTGGGCACCAAGGGTCATGCAATCCTCTGGTCACTAGAAAAGGGGCAGGGTCTTGCGCCTCTCTTTGAAGGACCATGGCTGCTGGTATAGGTAAAGGCACCTCTGCGCCATGACCAGCACTTCTGGGGGACAGTTCTAGAAGTAGAAGGATAAAGGGAACCTGGGCAAACTCCATTAGGGACTGAACCCAAACCCAGGCCACTGGCTTCAGAACATTTCTTTATCAGACAAGAAAGACCAGAAAGTCTTCCTGCCCTTACATGCTGCTAGAGTTCAGAAGCCAGAGAGAACTTTGGCCGATCACCCTCATTAACCGGAGATGGGACCTGCATGCTTGCTCACCACATCTGCGCCCACCCGTCCACGCACTCAAACCCGGACTGGGTGCCCGTGAGGCCAAGGCTCCCCGCGTGCCTCTCCTGCCTTCACTGAACTCTCTGTTAACCCCCAGACACGCAAATGGCTCACGTCACAACAGCACAGCTTAGAAAGGCCAACACTGACGACAGGGGTTGGGCCCTAGAGCAGTGATTTCCAGCCAGGCTGCTCGATGAGTCACCTGAGGAGCTTTTAAAAACTACGAATGCCCAGAGCCTACGTAGGCCCTGAGATTCTAATTCAGCTGGCTTTAGTATTTTTCAGAGCTTCCCAGGTCATTCCAATGTCCAGCCAGGGCTAAGAATTACTGACCTAAAACATAGGAGTTTGATTCACAGTCTCAATTTCTATAGAGCAAGCATAATAATTACAGTACCTCAAATGCCTCTAAGGCTTCGAAGCACCTTCATTGGATCAACCATAAAACCAGGGTGCTGTGGAGCCTCTCTGCCGCTCTCTTTACAAAGCCGTTGAGTGGCCCAGAGACTGCCTAGAGGAGAAACCGGGACGCAGACGGGGCCTGGAGGACTCCTCCTACCGGCCATCTTCTTGCTCTGCCCGTCTCTGCGGGGAAAGACCGGACCAAGCCAGAACACACGGGTCCCGAGCAAGGAGGACAAACACCCTGGCTGGTGCCCTTCAAATGTGCTTTTTTATTTGACAAATGGGCAGAGTGGCTAAACATTTTTTAGAAATTACTAATAAAATCTAAAAGAAATTACAGGCATTAAAATAGGATTTTTGCTTTTATTGCTCCTGTACCCACCCTAACAGTGTTTTCAGAAAAGCCACCCTGAGAGGGCACAGAAAAGATCAAGGCAGACCCTGCGACCCTTTGGGGAAGGGCATTGGGGAGGCAGGGGCTGCCCTGAGGCGGGGGGTCCGAGGCGGCTCTGGGATGAGGCTGTTATTGCAGCTGGTTGGCTCCAGCCACGCTGAGTTCCAGTGCGGGGGGTGGGGGGGGGGGGATGCTGGGCCCGCTCTGCTCCCGGGCTGTTTCTCATAGGCACGTAGGCCGGTATACAAATAAGGTTTTATTAAATGCCAAGTCAGTGCTCATTAACAAAGAAAGAGGGACAATCCCAGTAAACCACTGTGACCGCACCTGCCCTTGCTGTGAAGAGCTGGGTGTGTGTGGCCTGCGGAGTTGAGACAGGGGGAGGAGTGCAACCTCCAGCCCCTGAAACCCCGGGAGCGGGAGCGGAGAGAATTGGAGAGGGGCTTTGGGGGTTAGCACCGACTGGGGCCAGCTGTGTTTTTTCTTGGCCCCTTGGAGTCAGAAGTAAGTGTTGTCATCTTCAAATAAAACAAATGCAGGACCGTGGCCTTGCCTCACCCCACCCGTCCCCACACAGACAGATGCACACTTGAATGCACTTTGGATGCCCAGAGACTCAGGTGGGCTGAGAAAGAAACAAGCAGCCAGGCGGAGGGGTTTTCTCCAGGAAGATTTGTCCCCTCTTGGTTTCACTTCGGTTGAGAGCTTGAAAGAGCTTGTTTTCACCTGTGGTCTTTCGGGCTTACCGCCCCCAGCTTGCAACCCAGCAGCTCAGACCTGGGCCCACCGTATCGTGACTGCCAACACTACCTGAAAAGTTTCGCACCTCATAAAAAATGATGTGTCAGTTTCGGGTGAGCGGTTGGGATGTTTCCCATCTGATTTGGCCTGAGGTAAGCATGCCCCTCCTCCTCCTCCTCCCTCTAGATCCTTCCTGTTTTCTCTCTACTCCGGTACACAGCTTTGAAATCTTGCTGAGAAGCAAATCTGTCCCTTCTGCTCTGATGTTTATTTGTGGGAGTTCAGCAGGGGAACTGAGGCGGGTGCCAAGACCTGCCACACTGCTGGGAAATGGTTTCCCTCCCTTCCCCCTTTCAGTGGATGTTGATGGAGGAAATCTGGCCTCCCCAGCTTTTGGCCCATGGTTTTCCCCTCTGGAGTGGCTTCCAGGGTGGCATGATTCAGCTTTCTTTCCTTCCCCTCAGATATTACTCTGTCACAGTTCTTAATTTTTCTGACTTCATTTTATTCATGTCTCTCAGACTACGAAGCGGCTGAACATTGCGTTCCGGGAAAGAAAGGACCCAGTCTTGGGGGTCCAGACTCCATGCTCCTTTCAATGTCCTGCTTTGTTCTTGGCTCTGCTCCCTAAATTCCTGAATCGTGGGGAATAAATGTGGGTGGATTGCCCGCTGCCCAGTGTGAGCTGGCCATGGTTTCTGCTCTCCGTCATCATTCGTTGGGGGTTGCTCAGTTTTAACCATGCCTTTCAATTTTCAGGTGATATAGCTATGTCGAAATTCTCTGGAAAAGGCCCACATCTGCGGGATTTTACAATGAGGTCCCATTAATGACTTAACTTTGCGGTTTCCTCTCCCTTCTGATTTCTGAATCTTTGGACTGTCAAACTTTCTCCCACTTCTGTGTGTGGGTTTGGGAGGGAGGAAGAGAAAGGAGTGATGCCCAGCGCCAGCAGCGAGAGAAGAGGGAGTGGGCAGCATAGCTGTTAGGCGAAAACAAAGCAAAATCAGAAAGTATGTTTTTGGTTCTTTGAAAATTATTAAGCCACAGCAAATTTATTTTATTGATAGCATTAGTATTTTTTTCTGCCTGCATCTACAAAACTGTGTCTATTATAGCCAAAATCTCCCCTAGGTCAACAGATTTCAATAAAGAAGAAATAAAAAGGCAACCAGAGGGAGTAACATCAGTGTGCATTAAATGTACATTAGGCCTCCAGGCTTGGTGGCCATTGGCCTGACTTGATTTCTTTTAAGCTCCAGGCCTACAGTGGGCCAGGGCTTCTTTTCATGACAGATCAGATGCTGTTTTTATGAATTTTTTTTAAAAAGTACTAAAGCTTGAAACTTAAGTCTCTTAGGACACAAGCAAACCCCTGTGAAGGCTGCTCCGAGGATAACAAGGCCTGGGTGCTGGCCTTAGTCAGTACGAACAGATTGAGCACCGATGTATTAGGAGTCGTCAGGTTCTCTCCACGGTAAACCGGTTTGAAGAAGGATTTTTGTCCTCATATTTCTTATCTCTATAGAACCGTAGTTCTTAACTTTTTTATAGATTAGGACTGCCTTTGAAAATCTGACAACAGCTCTAAACCTTCTCTCTAGAGAAATATGGGCACAGACATGCAGTGGGAGGGGGCTCATGGAACTTCTGAAGCCAGATACCAGGTTAAGAGCTTCGGCACTAAAATTTCTTTCCTGCCTACTGTTAATATACATCCTTTTCTAGGGTGTCAATAGAGCCACAGATGATTCTTCCTTAACTCTCTTTAGGAAGTCATCAGCTTCTCCCCTGAGCATGGGACCATTGGTGAGGGGGCCAAGAAAGCGGGCAGCCCAGTGGAGCACACAAAGACCTCCTGGTGGCCAGGAGACAGGGGCCTGGCTCTGGGTTGGCCCCTGGCTTGCTGTCATTTAAATGAACCTCAGCCACCCCATTTGTAAGGCCTGTGTTACATATTGCATGGGGTGGTAGTGACATTCACAGTAGAGAAGAGATGGAAAAGCTCTTTGAAACGAAAAGCACTTTTGCTCTTACCAAAGCAAGATTACAGCCACTTTGCAGAGGGCTCCATTGTTCCCACTGTTCTGCTCCCAGAAATGGCCTCCTCAAACACTTAGGTGCAACATTCTCCTTCCTCGGACTCCTCAGACTAGCAAGAAATCTGTCTCATGGAGTGACCTTTTGACTGCCCCCAGATTCCAAACTCAGTTTTGCTTTCATCAACCACAAATACCGGGACGAAGTCACAATGGAGAGAAAAAGGCCTAGTTTCTGTTGAGCCAAAGCAAGTCCCATAACTTGTCTGTTCACATACCCTAGAGCCCACCCTCTCATCAGACACCCTGTTCTCACCAGTCCCAGGAGACAGTATGTCTCAGTGACCTCTCCCATCAGATACAGTCCGGCATTTCCACCCCACCCCCCATCTCTGAGAGATTTAGTCTGAATTCTCCACTCATGACGCATTTCCTGGTACTCAGGGTGTCCCCTCTGGTTGTCCCCTCACCACTGAAGCCAGCTTCCTCTCTTCTAATCTGATGCTTAACAACTGACGTGTTGCAACAAACCTGCCTTAAATCCACAATCTCCTAGTTGCCTAGCAGCAACTTCCCTCCTGGATAAATCTGGATTTCCTGTAGCAGCAGCCCAGGGCTGAACAGGGGGCTACACTGTCGGTCCAGTACTTCATCTGCTTTTCACTTCTGTCTGGGTGCTTTCAAGACGGCAGCTCATCTTTCACTCCAGAACCTTCCACTGGCTCTCACATACCATGTCATCTTTGTAAAGACACTTGTAACCTATGGCTACCTATTTACCCTTGCATTAGGTAGATCCTCAATGTAGAAATCAGTACTATTTTTCAGATGCTCTTCTTTAAAACAGAGAAAGTAAAATTAAAAAATTCAACTCATAAAATGTTCCCTTTGTGTGCTAACAATGTGGTATCTGTTTAATTAACCCACTGGATCCAAAGCATCAGCAGATACTGCACAAACAAGATTTCTAGTAGCTTATATGCTTTGTTCTGCCTTCAGAAAAAATATTACACAGTCCATAAGGACAGGCATGTTTCTTGTCCCTTGAGAACCCAAAGAGACACCTGAAATAACCAGAATCTTCTTGCAGCCATTTCTTAGGTACGTGATCAAGGCCCAAGGACCCCTCAGGCCAGTCACTGCTGATGGGAGGTGATAGAGACCTAACCTTTCCAAAGTCCTGTTTGTATATCTAGCTCCCTTAGGAGGTCAAACCAGACCTTGAACTTGGGTTTGTGGTGCTGAGTCCCACTGTGACATGCAAGTGTTACTTGTTATTTTGGAAATTAAGAGAACTTGTTTGGCATAGGAAGCAGTGGGAGATGTGCTGGTGTGTGTGTGTGTGATACTTGTCATTTAGTTTATGACCTTTTTTTCTAGAAATGTTTTCACATTTCCACTCAAATAAACCTACATTCTCTTCCAGTTCTTCTAGTGGAACAATCCATGAGAATTCAAATAGATAATGGGGGAACCAAAGGAAGAGGAGAGTCCTGGGAAAGTTATTTTATAAATTATGTAAACATCATTCAGACAATTGGTGACCAGGTTATGTGGAGGGCTGCCGGGGAAAGGGGAGGGACAGGGGGAGCATAGGCACTGGTGTGAGATGTAAATTGTGTCTGAAACGAAGGGATGAGTTCCAGCTCTCATTATCTACCATATCCACTGGAAAGAGGTGGCAAAGAAATTGCAGCTATAGTACCAGGCACTCAGCTGGAGCTCAGTAAATAATGGAATGATGACTATTATTAAATTATTAACAAGATCAAAAGGAATGTTAACAGGACATAAAAATGCATCTCAAGCTATTGTTCTTCTGGTTCCCGCTCTATCAAATTCCGGGTCTTTTTCTTTCTTACCTGACCACCTCTGTAGTCACTCTCTCCTGCTGACTCTCCCCATGTTCCTCACTCCATGGAGAATTTCTGGCCCTTCCCTTCCATGTACAAACACTGCCCTCACCTTCACTATTGAAACATCAGCTCAAGTGCTAACTTCCCTGTCCCCAAGTGAAATTGACCTCAATCCCGTCCTGTAAGTCACCATTATACCTGTAGAGACATACCTCATGGATCCTAAAACCTCAATAGACTATCTCTTTTTCACTAGCTTATAGTTTATTTACTCATTAATTAGTACAATGAATATTTATTGAGCACCTACTATGCAGCATTCCCTGAGGATATAAAAAAAAATAAAGCCTATTCCTATGCTTAATGAGTCTACAGTGTAGTGGACTGATACATTTAAAGTAATTGCCAGCCAATATAAAAGTCATAAATGAATGCACTGAGGACACTAGGAGCAGCTAGGAGAGTCACCTAACTCGGGGGAAGGAAAGCAGGAAGCCGTGGTGGTGAGAAAAAGAAGACCTTCTGGAGTAGGTGAGGTGGCTTCAGATGAGTTCACTCAGCTTACTAGGGGCAGCGTGAGGATGGATGTAGTGGAGCGGGGTGGCATTTAATCTATTGGGCCCTGAAGTGATAGGCGTGGTGTCTAAGACCTTCAAGCTTTGCAGAGGCCTACAAAAATCTTTGAGACTCAAAAGAAATTAATTATGGCTCTGAAAATTAAAAAAAACTTTAGAATTGAAATTAATAAACATTAAATTTAATGTTTAAAGAAGATAATGTTATTAAACTTTATTGTTAAATTTACTGTTTATAAAACTGGAAATTTAAAAACTAGTTTTGTTTTTTTTTTTAAAGAGAAGTGGCTATTTTTTTTAAAGATTTTATTTATTTATCTTTAGAGGGGAAGGGAAGGAGAGAGGGAGAGAAATATCAATGTATGGTTGTCTCTTGTGCATTCCCTGCTAGGAACTGGCCTGCAACCTAGACATGTGCCCTGACTGGGAATCGAACCACGATCCCTTGGTTCACAAGCCCGTGCTCAATCCACTGAGCTACACCAGCCAGGGACTAAAAACTAGTTTATAGTTCAGGTTTTCCCACTCTACAGTCCTAAGTATTTACTATGATTGCTGAGAAATCATACCAGATTATTTATTAAATGAATCACTCAAGGCCAATTAATTTCAAAAACAAAATTAAGAGCTTTAAAATGTACATATAGGTATAGATACAGATATCTGTCCATATTGGCGGCTAAATATCCATACATATAGGGATGGATAGAGAACAGATGCTTTTCAGTGAGTTGAATTTGATGCAGGATGGAGTTTTAAGACCAGTGTGCAAAGAGCTGATGGAGATAAAAGAGGGGGAACGTAGAGAAGGTGCCCTCTTAGGCAAAACACAGCCACAGATCATCCCAGCCCACAGTAAAGTGAGGAACACAGACAAGGAACTCACAGGGAAGGGAAAGTAATTAATAGTGATAAGAGCAGGTCACCGAATGATTGATGCCCAATCTCTTTGGAGACATGAATTTGATAGTTCCTTATTTTCTATGCCTCTGGGCTCCTAGCTTCTGTTAGGTGCCTTCTCCTCATTTGGGACCTGGTTGTTATTTTTCTGTACAGCTTCTTTGGACTCCAGAGGGCTCATGCTGCTCCACATTCAGCCCCACCATCAGTTTTTAGAACTCCAGGCTGGGGATTTTGGCAGTAGAATTGAAATAGGGAAAAATCAGTGATGACATCCAGACTTCTAGCTTTGGTGACTGGGCAGAATTTGGTGCCAGCATCTGGGAAAGAGTGCACAGAAACAGAGAGAAGGTGATGTGATCCGATTAGGACAAGTTGGATCTGGGCAATGTCCAGCGGACAGTTGGATGTTTAAGTCTGGAGATGCGGGGAGGTCTGGATTGGAGATGCCAACTTGGAAGTCATCCACAAAAAGGTAGCAGATTAAATGTTGGAGGGAACGAGACTACCCAGGGAGGTGTGCAGAGTGAGGGGAGGACGGCATGGAGACCTTTGGGAACCTCCCTGAAGGGGAAGGTGGAGGTAGAGGGGCTCATGGGAGACACAGAGAAGGAAGAGAGCAAGCCAGATGAGAGCAATGACACACATGACAAGGAAGGAAAAAGACAGGATCAAAAGTGTCAAGAAAAGCAGAGAGGTCTGAAAAGATAAGAACCCAAAGTGTCTAGGTGGAAACTGGGGGTTCTAGTTAAAGCTCCTTAATAGCGCAGTGAGGTGGAAGACAGGGGAGTGTTGGTGGAAGAGGGAAGTCCCTGAATGTGGGCTCCTGTTCTAAGAAGTGTGGAATACGGGGGGGGGGGGGGGGGAGGTTGGACTGCAGCTACAGGGGGTGAGAGACCAGGGCAAGTTCTTTCTTTCATTTGTGAGAATCTTGAGCACGTATACGTGATAATAATGAAGGGAAAGCTGAAGATTCACCAGTGAGAATCTTGAAGGCAAACTTCAGAAAGGGAGGACTTTGCTTTGCTCATTGCTGTACCCCTAGCACCTGCCACACAGCAGAAAACACATATTTGTTAAAATGTGTAACTACGTCATTTAGAAACTGCAGTTGGCTGTAAGTAACTCTGAAGCAGAGTCCTGTGGTGGGTCATTCAGGAGGCTCCAGATATTTGACCAAATGTCATCCTGGGTGTTTCCATTTGGGCACTTTTGATGGATATTAACATTTAAATCAATAGGCTGAGCAAAGCAGATTGCCCTCCCTAATGTGAGTGGGCCTCATCCAATCAGGTGAAGGCCTGAACAGACCCAAAGGGCTGACCCTCTTGCAAGTGAGAAAGAATGCTTCCTGCCTGATGGCCTCTGAACAGGGACAGTGACTTCTTTTCTGCCTTCAGACTCAAACTGAGACATCAGCTCTTCCTGGGTGTCCAACCCACCGACTCACCTGGCAGATCTTGGGATTTGCCAGCCCCCACAATTGCAGAAGCCAATTCTTTATAATAAATCCATTCATACACAAACACACACATGAATATGTATACATATAATATACAGTAAGTCCTCACTTACCATCATTGATAGGTTCTGTGACTTTAAGCCAAACAACGTATAACAGAACCAATTTTACCATAGACTGATATGAAAAAAAGTTCCTATAGCATCTCATCAACGTTATAACAAAATGATATTTAATGAAACAAGGTTGAATGAAAAGTTATTCAAGGCCCTGCTATGTATAATATATATATAATATATATACATATAGTATATAAAATATATACATCCTATTGGATCTATTTCTCAGGAGAACCCAGACTAATTCCCTAAATGAGTATATCATTTTATGGAACATTATGCATATACACTATTATAGTTGGTCTGCTTGTTGCTATAATGAGAGCATTCGGTCATCACATTTTATATATATATACATGTATATGCATAAACACATGTGTGTGTGCATGTATGGCATGGTTCCTGTCTACATGGAACTTAATACCTAATAAGAGGCAGATGACAAGTAAGTGACAGGATAATGACCAGTGGTGAAGAGCACAAAGAAACAAGGTGCCTCAGAAGAGCAGAACAGGGCAAGGGCAAGCCAAGGAGCACAGAGAAAAGGCTATCATTTCAATCTTCCACGGGGACAACTGTCTCTTACATACATAGTTGTGTTAGATCTGAGACTTGAAGGATGAGAAGTTTGTCAGGCAGAGAAGGGCAGGGGAATGGTGGGCAGGCCACGGGAATGAGAATTAGGGAATGTAGAAGAAGCCCAGCCTGTTGAAGGAGAAGCAAGAGAGAAGGTTAGAGAAGGAGCTGTGTACCAGCTCACGAGGTCATGTGTGTCTAGCACCGCTATTGACTTGTCCCGGAGGCAGTGTGGAGCCGTGGAAGATTTCTGAGCAAGAGAAGTGGCATGATTGGATTGGCCTGTTAGGTGACTCAGGCTGCGTGTGGGGGGTGCGTTAGAAAAAGGAGACTTGAGGCGAGGAACCAGCAAGAAGGCTGTTCTGACATAATATTCTGGGAGAGAAGCAAAGAGAGCCCGAGCAAAGGCAGTCCTAGTGAAGAAGAAAAATATAGAGAGAGTGTCTACTTAGCATTTAGCAATTTATTTATTTTTATATGCAAAAAAACTTTATTTTAAAACTGCATTTTAGAAATAAGTATAAAAATAGAGACAGTATTATAATGAACTCTGATGTACCTATCACCCAGCTTCAACTGTTACCAGCATTTGACTGATCTTGCTTTAACTGTTCCTCACTTTTTCCTCTAAGGTCTTCAAAGTAAATCAGACAAATCATTTCACCCTTACATACTCCCTTATGTGTCTCTAACAGATAAAAACACACTTCTTTTAACAAAATCACAATGTCATAATCACAACAAACAAAATTATCAAAAATCCTTAATAGTATCTAATTCTCAGTTACGTTCATTCAGATTGTTTCAGCCAGTGTGTTCAGATCACACTCCTGGAGCTTTGTGGGAAGGGAGCAGCTCTGGAAACGCTGCTGGGGGTGGGACAGGTGCTCCAATCGGATGAGCTAGTGGATGACCCCTAGATTTTAATACAGAAAGTTTGAAGAACAGACAGGACTTGGCAATGACTAGTCGTTGGCAAACATTTTTTATCTGCTTGCTTTGTCTCTTCTACCTATTCTTCTCAGCCTCACCCTCCTGGGGAAAAACAGGAATTAAAGTGCTTTTCCCAGCATACACTGAAGCTATTTGAAAGAAGTCGCGCCAAGACCAATGCTGAGGCCCAGTGTTAAGGTTAAGGAGAAAAGATACTTCTCAGTGGTATGGTTTCAGTGGTGGCTTTGCCCCTCCCATGTCTGGAAAATTCTTCTCCTGTCTGCTCTGCAGCTGTCATGCATAAGAAAGCCTTTCATTTCAGAGTTAAAAAATAAGCCTGAAATGCCCCCTGAGTGTACCGACATTTACTCTTCAGCCTCAGGGTGAGAGAGAATGCCTACAGCATTATAGCAGAGAGAACGTGGAGCAGGATGTCTCACTAGACATGGGAGGCAAGGCTGGTCAAAGCCTAACTCCACCTGCTTCTCTGCTTTGCCACAGCTGGATTCCTGCACCCATCATTTAGGGGAACCGCTGGCAAATGAGAAGCTGAGGTTGTGGCTTGTGGTCACAAGTGTTTGAATCAGAATTACTTGCTGAGCTTGTTAAAAGACAGATCCCCTCCGGGTGCAGTCAGAATGCACACTTGAGCTGGAAAACCAGTTTTAAAACTTAGAATTCCGTCCCAAAAGACATAGGATCTGGGATGCAAGCAGTTTTCAAACTATGAAGAATGAAGTCATTCACTCAGGACTTGACCTTGGTTTCCGGAAAACAAGGTGTCCACAACGGGCTCTGGGACTTAGAACCAGCAGGTGGACTTCCACGTTCCCCACCACTGTGGAAAAGGCATGAACAGTTCCGTCTTGTCCCATGGATCTGGAGTCACTAGAACTGGGGCTGTCACTGCCGAGTGGCAAGGGAACTCTTTTTTCTTTCAAGCTGCCAGTAGCGGCCTGAAAGAAAGGTGATGTAACTGGCTAAATCATTTACATAAGAAAATAGTGCTGAGCAGAGGAAGCCACAAACCTGCCTTAATGAACACAGGGAGCAAAAACCTGAACAATGAGGAGGAAGCCTAAACGTGTATACAAAGCCCAAGGGGAAGGCATGGGCACCACCACGGGCAGCCTCCTTTACACTCCGTTTTCCTTCCTTCTTTCCGGAGTTTTGTTTGGTGTCACTAAACTAGCAATCAGAATCATTTGGCGTATTTCTTGTCACCATGAAATTATTTGTGATTGCCTAGCTCAGCAGGGTGACTTAGAATAAGAGTCTTTGATTTTCTTAACTAGATAAAAGAAGTTTGTTTCTGAAAGCAGTCTTGCATTAGAAAGAAGGGAGGAAACTCCCTGGCTGGTGTGGCTCAGTTGGTTGGGCATAGTCCCACAAAGCGAAAAGTTGCCGGTTCGATTCCTGGTCAGGACACATACCTGGGTTGATGGTTGGGTCCCCTGTTGTAGTGTGGAGTGTGTACAAGAGGCAACCAATCCATGTCTTTCTCACATAGATGTTTCTCTCCCTTTCTTTCTCCCTCCCTTTCCTTCTTTCTAAAAATAAATAAATAAAATCTTTTTAAAAAATAATCATTATTCCCTATGACCTTATTGCCTTAAAAAAAAGGAGGGAGGAAATGTTCTTCAGGCACACAGGATATAAGATAGTGCCTGTGTGTGTGTGTATAACTACGTGCACAAATGTTTTATACATATTATGTATGTATAAAAATGTTTTAAAAATTATTTTTTCTATCAATTACAGCTCCCTACACTCCTAGACAGTAGTTCTCAAGGTGTCGATCTGAGGTCCTGGGGAAAAACATTATCTGATATGTCACCAAGAATTCAAGAGGTAAGTGGCCTGATGAGAGTTCATTACAATTTAATTTTATCTTTCCACCGATTTACTACACTTATGAGTCAAACAATTTAATTGTACTTCAAACTTGTTCGTGGAGAAATACATTTGATCTTTCCATCTAGCAATTTCAAAGCACTTGTGTATATCCTAAATTATCTGTGCTCCTCAGTTGAAGGCAAAAGGAAGGGAACCGTCCTCCTGGTTTCACACCTGGGGAGAAATGTGACCTTGTCTGGCGTGGCACAAACTATCAGTGGACTCACAATGGAATCTAAGTGTTTCCAGTACCAAAGTGGTCCATTATTCTATTATGCTCATAAAATCCACATAAGTCTATTCCACAGCAGCAGTAGAACACAGGCATAGGGTCCTTTGCAGGACTAAGTGTCTTACATATATTGACTCATTTCATCACAATGAAAGTAGTTGACTTTTTGTGTGTTGTTTTGTGAAAGATGTGTGCATTTTAATGAGCATCTTGTTGCACAAGCCTTTGCCCATATAGAAACTGATCTTCCACTCACTAGATGGGAAGCACTGGGGGCATAATGATGCATAGATATGGTCACTGCCCTTGAGAAACGTACAATCCAACGGGGAGAGAGATGTGAACAATTGCTTCCAAGTATGACGAGTATTACAAGGGAGGCAAAAATGAAACAACTTTCCCCAAACTTTTGCCCCCTCCAGCTGACTTGGGCTTAGACAAGCTGGAAAATTGCATGGTTGGGATCTGTTTTCATAAAGCTAAACTCAACCTGGGCAGAATGCTCTGCAGAGAAAGTTAGAGAAAGGCCCGTTGTACTGGCGGCCACCTGCTGCTCTGGGAGTCTCCACTTAACATTCTTTTATTTATAAGCATTTAAACAATTCTTATCAGTATAATAGTTCTCAAGTTGATTGAGAATGTAGAAAAATAAAATTCCCAAAGCATATCAACACTCTTAATGCTGTGTGGGAGTTCCAGAAGGATTCTTGCCTGTCCAGATAGGTTGAAGCAGACAGTCCCATTTATATTAACCGATACTAGAACATTTGACCCTGGAACAGCCTCTTCATCTCTGAGTGCCTCGATTAAATGAGCAACGTAATAATCACCCCTTACAAGACTGTCCTAAGACTTACTGCCGTTGAAGCAATTTGAGATTCCGACTTTATTATTGAAGCCTAGACTGTGATTACAGGCATGACTCACCGTGCGGGTTCTACCTGGTGCTCAGTAGTTTCAGAGGGCAAGTGTTGGCATGTGGACAAAGAGAGGGGATGACAGGTAAACATCACTTATTGCGGCACAGGAACTGCTCTCGGTCTCACCTGACTGAATCCTAGTGGTTTTTTAAATTCCCACGTGCCTTTGAAAATGAGTAATAATGTGTGTTAGGGGAATAAAAGCAGCATTGTTTTTATTTTGTATTTTTCCTGAAAGCAAAGTCAGATGGCATTGTGGGAGCTGAGACCCTGGCTACTCTGAAAGCCCTCCACTTAGTTCTAAGCATTCCAGACCTACCTTCAAAGGATGAGGCCAGGTAGTGCGACCGGTACCCAAATGGAGAGGAGATCACCAGCCTCTAATTAGTTGGGTGCAGAATTTTTTAAATGTTTTTTTAAAAAAATGTTTTCCAAGTATTGTTTTAAAAGATTTTATTTTTATTTTTTAGAGAGGGGAAGGAAGAGAGAAAAAGAGGGAGAGAAACATTAATGTGTGGTGGCCTCTTGCCCACCCCCTACTGGGGACCTGGCCCACAACCCAGGCATGTGCCCTGACTGGTAATCAAACCAGTGACCCTTTGATTCACAGGCCAGCAGTCAACCACTGAGCCACACCAGCCAGGGCTTTTCCCAAGTATTGAGACTTCATCTGTTCTATATTTGCTTGGATGTTAAAACACACACACACACGCACACACACAGAAATCACAAACTACATATGTCAGGAAAAGGAAGAGTTCACATTTGGTAAAATTAAGCTAATAAGAAGATAACTTTCCAATTATAAGAAACTAAATTCTAAATTATTATTCGCCCAAAGAAATTTGCTCAGATCTTACCTTTCTAGGACAGTACCATTCCTCCATCATTTTATTTCCTAGTTTTTTTCAATATCTCCATCTTGATGGAATAACAAACCCAAGAATTAGTTTACAGAGAAGTACTTTCTACATTTCCCCGAAGACATATTCCCAAGGAATTCAAGTAAAGGGGACTGAAAGTGACAAGTGATATTAAAATGAACTGGGGTTTACTCTTTGATATTCTTTAAGACTTATCTTAGTTTCTTTTTTAATTGAACTTATTGGAGTGACATTGGTTCACAAAACCATCCAGGTTTCCAGTGTACAACTCAACAAAACATCATGTGCACATTGCATAATGCATTCATCGCCCCAAGCAAAGTCTCTTTCCGCCCCTCTTTCCCTTCCCTTTGTCCACCTCCACCTTCCCCTGGCCCCTTAGTTTCCTCTTAGGCCCTGAGTGGATGGCAGTAGAGTTCATGATTGCTGAGAATGTGGATGTTTTTCTCTTAAATATGGAAGTCAAACACATATGTGGAGGTCTCTCCAATACTTTGGAACTTGATTTCACAGTACATTATGACTCTGACTGCCTTAAAACAACCTGAAACCTTTGCCTTGCCCTAGTTCATCCATCGACCGAGTGTTCAAGACTTGCTGTGGGTGACCAGGCCCCTCATGCAGACTTTTGGTCCAGAGACCTTCACTCAGCTGACAGATGTCCTGTCTGACCTTTTGTGTGGCTACCCAGAGGGAGGAGGCTCTCGGGTGTTTTCTTTCAACTGGTATGAAGACAATAATTATAAGGCCTTCCTGGGGATTGACTCCACGAGGAAAGATCCTATCTATTCTTATGACAAAAGAACAAGTAAGTTTTCTGTGTCCTGTGTATAATTCAGGCCTTGGTGCCAGTTAAGGTGGAAGGTTTGATACTTTCAGGTGAAACCAGTCCTAGGGTTGACTCTCCCTTGCTCTTTTTGAGGGGTCTGGGCAAAGAGCTTCTCCTCCCAGAAAAGCATTTCTCCTTATAGGAAGGGGGTGGTGTGCATAGAGTTCTGGATGTGAGCCATGGAAAGAACTGAGACCCACTTGGAAAGCGAACAGAGAGGACATTTCCCACTGATCTGATTGAACTAGGGTTACATTCTAGAGGAAGAGAAGAAAGACAAATGAGGAGGCAGCCCAGAACTGCAAGCCAAGCTCAGGTCAAAAGGGCCCTGGCAAGTAAACACGGCTGTGGGGTGTTTTTACAAACACAATGCGCTAAAAATCTGTGTGTGTAGTACTGAATTGTGTTCCAATGGCAAGTCCCTGGCAAGTCCACTTTCCCACCTTTCAGTATTTTTTTTTGGCTCTTATAGGGTAAAGGAGAGTGGGACGGGGAAGAAATGCAACTGAGTGACCCTCCCGTTAAACATTAAAGAGGCAGTGAGGCATGCACCAAACGTCATTGGGCCCTAAAATAGCCACACAACCAAGAAGTTAAGCAGCTAATTGAAGGGAAATCATTGAGACTAGAGCTGAGATTCCGAGGAGAGGCCTCATGTGGCCTCTCGGTCCCTTTCATCTGAGAAAGGCCTCTGTTCCTTGCAATAATCACAAGTGGGCTCCTCAGCTTCCTTCTGCTAAAGCGGAAGAAACCGCAGGGCAAGCTCCGTCCTTTGTTTCTCTGATGAGGCCCTTATTGAGATGAACTGTGGCATTTGGTTACTTTCTAATGATGAGCTGGTTACTGGTAGGGTACAGCCTATCAATTTAGGTTATCTGTAAAATCCTCCAGCATAGAGTTGAATAAGACATGTCATTTGAACACACTAATGACCACGTTTAGCTCTGAGCAGCGGGAGTTTCTATAAAATCTGTCCCTTCTGTCCTGTCAGCGAGCTTTTGTAATGCACTGATCCAGAGCCTGGAGTCCAACCCTCTAACCAAAATAGCTTGGAGGGCAGCAAAGCCCCTGCTGATGGGGAAAATCCTCTTCACTCCGGATTCTCCTGCCACACGCAGGATCCTGAAGAATGTAAGGTTCCATCTGGTCTTGTCCCTTCTACCCTGGACCTCCCAGAATGATGTGAGAGAGGGAGAAAGAAGAGGAGAGGGGAGAGAGAGAGAGAGGGAGAGGGGGCGAAAGAGAGACTGTGCCCTCCTGGTAGTGAGGCTCCTGTTTGTTTTTTGCTAAGTAGACTCTTGAGTTTCTCCCCCATCACCTAAATGCTTTGAGCTAGCACCCCCTGCCCAGGCCCTCCCCTTTCTACCCAGCCTGCGATGAGGTTTTCTTTCCCAGCACCTGCATTATATCCCTAACTGGAGGGCTCTCGGAATCCTGGCTGCCTGAAATAAATACAGGGAGGGTGGCAGGAAGAGCATTTGCTCGCTGGGAGTCCAAATCTAGCTTTAGTTAGATTCTGAGATAATAACCATCAGTATTACATGTACCTCTGAGATACTAAAACATTAGATTCTGTCAATCTGGGAGGCTGGAAAATAGCAGATTGTTCTGGAAAATGTCAGTAGACTGAGAAAATTAAGACAGCCTAGAAAAGCGTTTCCTAAACATTGAGGGTTTCTGACACGAGCAGGAAAGACATAACTGAAGGTTCTCTCTCTCTCCTTTTCCTCTCTGTCCTTTGTCTGTCTCTATCTGGTTTTAGGCCAACTCGACTTTTGAAGAGCTGGAGCGCATGAGGAAGTTGGTCAAAGCCTGGGAAGAAGTGGGGCCCCAGGTCTGGTACTTCTTTGAGGAGAGCGCCCAGATGGCCATGATCCGAGTAAGGACGGTGGGGGTGGAGCGGGGCAGGCAGGAAAGTGCCACTTGTTTCCTTCTCCCAGTAAAGGCTAATCACGACCGGCATTAGATCAAAATATAACAGGCAGGGCCCAAAGTTCCAGAAGACGTCACTCAGTGGAGTCACTGACTGGATGGGAAATCTGTTTCTTCAGTTCTGGGGAAATGTAAAGACTGCTACAAGGCCGGTGGCTTCCTGAAGTTTCTTGCTTTTAGGAATTCACTTGTGGGCCTCAGATTTAAAGAGGGGTCTCCTCAAGGAACCGCCACCTCTGTAATGGCAAAGGTGGTTCTAGTTTCCAGCTTTGCAAAACCAGGAGACAAGGGTTCAATATAGCAGGGATAATTTAATTAAAAGAGATTAAAAAGATCCATAAGAAAAAGAAAGTTTCCTGTATACCACTTCCCCTGCCCCTCTCCCCCCACCTCAACATACACACCCTCCCTCTATTACAGAGATTGCATGTGAGGGGAAGATGAGATCTAGATAGATACACCTATAATAAAAGAAAACCCATGAGTTTTTTTTAGCTTGCCTTAGAGTCTCTATCTCTATTAAAAATTGAAAATGACCCAAGAACAAGACCAAAGATCCTGTGGAATTTTCTAAATGCTGTGACTGCTCTGCTTCTTCCCAAGGACACCCTGGTGAACCCAACAGTAAAAGGCTTTTTGAATAAGCACTTTGCTGAAGAAGGTATGACTGCCGAGGCTGTGCTGAACTTCCTCTACAAGGGTGCTCCAGAGAGCCAGGCTGATGACGTGGCCAGCTTCAACTGGAGAGACATATTTAATGTCACCGATCGCGCCCTGCGCCTGGCTAATCAATACCTGGAGGTAAGAAACAGCAAGCCACCGAGGGGCTGCACTAGGCCCCTTGAAGACAGCCCTGTGGATGGGGCCAGAGATCTCTCAGCAAGTCACGTGGTCTTGGGTTTCAGCTCTCATTTTCCCCACTGAAGAAATAAGAATTCCCACAGCTCCCAAACAGAGATGGGCCCTGTTCCCTAACAGCTTATCTATGCTTAAAAACAGTTCTCCCTGCACATTTTCTGTCTCCTAACGACACCTCCCTGACTCCTCCTTCATGGCAGCCCCTGAAGCGTCCGAGTCTGTCCTCAACCTTCTCCTGTCGGCCATTGCTTCAGTGACTGGCATTGGCCACTGTCTACCAAACCTCAAGTCTGAGGGCTCACTGCTTGCTGGACCCTCTCACTTCCCGGTTCTGCAGGCACATCAGGCTCCACATGTCCAAAACCAAATTTGTCTTCTATTCTGATCACCGTCCTCGCATTTTTCCAAATTCTCAAGCTAGAGATTTTAGTGCCACCCTCAATTATCATTCTTCTTCCCCTTCCACACCACAACTACCACTTATCCAGTGTTACCTTGTGCCAAGCACTGGTTAAGTGCTTTTACATATGTAAACCAAAATTAATTGTAAGTTGTAATAAAAAAAGTTTTTAAAGCATTTCTTTGGGCAAAAAGAATTGCAGCCCAGGAGACACAGATGAGGTCGCAATCTAAATTGTGTTCCGCAGAGAAAAGGGGGAGGCTTTCTTTTCCAGCAAAAGTTCCCACCTGAGTTCCTAGTTAGGTCCCTTTTTGTAAATGAGGTATTTTAATCTGTATACTTCTGATTGGACCAAAATGCACAGTCCTGATTGGTCAGCATTATTTGTTCTGATTGGACAGGGCAGGTCTTAGTCCACTGGTAGAAAGTTGAAACCAGAAACTCACTCACCTATAATAGTTGACTCAGCCTGCTTAGCAAGCAGGACACAGTATGGGAAGTCAGGAGTTCAGTCTGAGGTCTTCCCTGTATAGGGGATATGTCAGTAAATGACTGCCAGAGTCTTATTATTTATAAAATTTGGGCCCCCAGTTGACCATAGGGAATCCACCTCAGCAGATAATTTCCTCCTCAGGCATTCTTATCAAATGAATCTTTCTTTTTGGGTCCACGCATACGTTAGCTCATTTGATCCTCAGCAACTCCTTGAAGCGTGCACTATTATTGTTCCCATTTTACAGATGCAGAAGCTGAGGTTTAAACAGATTAAAGAAGATCCCATGCCATAGCTGTTAGACAGGACCCTGCTCTTCTGACCTTTCTACTGTCTCTATCATGTCTAGTCACCAGGGACAATTCTGCACCCAATTCCAATGCATGGGGATTTTTTCGTACACCACCAAGCAACTCTCCAATACCAGCTGGGTGTCCTATACTTCAACTCAGTTCTGACACTGTCTACCTGAAGATTGCATCACACCCCATGGATTCAGGGCTTAGTCCCATATTATGGCTCTACCCCCAAATTCAAACACCAATCACACATCTAGATCATCCAACTGGCTATAAATCAGAGGTTTCCATGATCCCCTTCATGGGTTTGATTAATTGGCTAAAGCAGCTCACAGAACTCAGATAAACAATTTACTTACTGGGTTACTGGTTTACTATTAAAGGATACAACTCAGGGACAGCCAGATGGAAGAGAGGCATAGGGCAAGATATGTGGGAAGGGGTGTGTTCACCAACCTGGAGGCTCCCAGAACCACATCCTTTTGGACTGAGGGTCCAAATCCATCCATCCAGAGGCTTCATTACATAGGTGTGATTGACTAAATCATTGGGCTTTGGTGACTGATTCAATCTCCAGCCCCTCTCCCCTCCCAGGTGCTTTTGTAAAGTCACCATTAACATAACAGAGACAGCTTTCTCCTGCTCAACTCAGAGGAAGTTCTAAGGGCTTCAGGAGCTCTGCATCAGAGACACGGATGAAAGCCAAAAACATATTTCTCATTACAAGTCACAGTGTCACATTCAGCTTTGTCTGCTCTGTCTTGTAAATATCAATTCCACCTCTTGCTTTCCAGGTTCTCTGAGGCCCAGGGGCTTTGTCTTCTGCCCACCAGCCTGTTCTAACTGCTGGACTCCAGGGTCCAGTCTCTTTTGACTCGGGCATTTGTCCACAGTGACACCAGATCTACATTCCAAGCACACATCCGGCAGCATCATTTTCATGTTAAAATCTTAGTGACTCAGTCCCCAAGGAGCACAAGTCCTTCCAAACCTGCCCCGCCCACCTTCCCAGCCACCGCTCACTCCCTGGCTTTGGCTCTGCTCTGGTCCTTTCTCCCCCCTCCCCATACCCCAACCTCTCCTGACTGCCCCCTTTGCAAATTCTGTTTATCTGCCCGTTTATTAGGGTCTTTTTGCTTAAAAAAGAAAAAGAGAGAGAGAGACAGACGGGGAGAGAGACTTTATAGGCTGACATAACTTGGGAGCTCAGGGCATCTAGGAATTGATGCTGCCACAAGGCCCTCCTGTCCTTCCATCTCGCCTTGCAGCTTTTCTCCACCCTCTCAGTCTCAGCCAGGTCCTCTTCCATTAGTGACACATGATGCATCAGTGGCTTACAGCCCTCTGTGGTCACCTTTACACCAAATATTCTGCAGGAAGTGGGAGTGGCTTTCCCAGAGTGTAAGCATAACTGTTATGCAGTTCTCTGATTGGCCTGGCTGCTCTACCTGTCCTTCGGGGTGGGGGAGGGGGTGAGGATTATGTGCTGTGATGGGGGTCTGGGTCAAATGCCCATCAGGAGAAAGAGAAGCAGAGTTAGCTTCATCTGCATCTCATGGACTGGGCAGGATTGCTGTGAAGTGGAGAAGGGTGTTTCCCTAAAAGAAGAAACACAAGGCAGAAGAGCCTGAAATGACATTTCCTTCCCCATCTGTTTAGCTCCCATTCGTTCATTCTTTGGGACTCAGCCCTCAAATGTCACTTCTGCTTCCATGTACTTTTAGCCATTCACACCTCTGTGTTTCCCTGGCCTTCTCTTCACACTTCTCTTAGACCCTATCCATATTACATTCGAGTTACCTGTTAACGTCTCCATCTCTGGCTGAATGACAAGACTGGAGTTACCCAGGGTCAGGGAGCACATCCTAAGTATTTCTGAATTCTCAACCTCAAATTCCCAGGAAACCTCTCCATCTAAGGGACTGTCACACCTGCCGAAGGGCCAGGTCAGGGCTAGGTCTGGGCCTCGTGTCAACTGGAACCACTAGAAGGTAGAAGATGCTCTGGGCAATAGGAGAGGGAATTAAGGTGAGGGCCCCCAAGAGCAGCCCCCTCCCCCAGACTCCTGGTTCTTGAGTGCAACTAAATAGTGAGGAAAAGCCCGGCTTTATCTGCTTTTGAGGACTCCCTGCTGCCCTGGTACCACCAGAATTTCCCCAGACTGTGGGACCTTCCCTCTCAAACCATGGAAGGGGCAGCAGAGGCTCCCTGGGTGGCCCTTCAGAATAGGGCAGTGTGACAACAGCACCAAACTTCAGGTTACAAAGTGATTTCCAACTTGTCTGAAAGCAAGAATGACTTTGGGCGCCTTTTACAAAACAGATTCCTGGATACCTACTCAGATCAATGGACTCAGAATTCCAGAGACGAGGCCTGGGAATCTGTATATTTGCACACCTATTAGATTGGTGGGAACTTCAAATCCCCTTGTGTAATTACTCAGTTGACGTCCCCCTCCTCTCACGGTGCCTCTACCAGCTAAGTCTCTGTGCCTGGCTGTGCCCACCATCATCTACCACTGTGGTTACAATCCAGGCAGAACCCTTGGAGGGGGCACGGATAGAAGAGAGGGGCTCTATTCCTTCATTCTCTCAGAATGGAGCTCAGGGTTTTTCACAATGTTTTGGTGAGGTACCGTCAGTAATAAATATATCACAAATAGGATTTTTTTAATTTGTCATCATTAAATGTCTGAATTTTAAACAGATTCTTGGACTGGGGGCTCATATCCATCAGCTTGTTCAACTTCAGATCCCCAGTAGCTTTTCCAGAACTGCTACCTTCACCATGAAGCTCCATGAGATTTCCCAGAGAGCTCCATGGGCTTCCTCGGCGTTTTGGCTTTTCCAACAAAGACATCATGGAGCAAAGAAATAGATTGGCAGCCCTTCTCTGTGTCTTTTCCAGTGCGGTCTAAAGCCAGTTTACTGACCACTTCTTTTAAGTCATTTGTCTGCACCTCTCGGGTCATGATTTCCATCGTCATCTTCCGGATTTGGCGGACCTGTTGATGCTGAGTGTAGGAGGTCCTCCAAATCCGACTGTTGCATTTTTAGTAAAAGCAACACAGAATAGACCAAGCAAATAGCCATCGGGTAGTCTTGACAACATGAGCTTCAGTCACGGTCTGCCATTTTTGACCACGGAGCACATTTTGTCGTGGGTAAGATCCATGCCATGGAGGTTAGGCAGCTTTTGCCCTGAACATTCTCAGTAATTAGCTTGACTTTTCTAAATGCAACTTCATCATTCTGCTGATCAGCTAGGCTCACTTCAAAAACACAACCTTTCAGATCATCAGATGTGATTTTCTTTCCTTGCATCGTCGTGACCAGTGTTCTTCCAATATTTCTTACATTGAACATAGCTGGTGCTATATCACACCAATCTTACTTAGAAAATGGATCAGCCACTTTCTTTTTGGCTCCCTTTTAACACCTTTCATTAGGCGCTTGTTCTTGCTGACTGTCACGGTGCAGCTCAGAGAGCCGAAAGGGACAGTGATGAAGAATATTTCTTGCCTCATCTGGCTTGACATTTGCATAGTAACATAAAGGTCTTGTTTTCTTGAAGCATTATTTTTTTCTGGGTAGCTTGTGCTTAATGTAGAACCAGACACCCAACAGAAACTTTAATAATTCAGCCTCTGGTGCCAGACTGCCTGGGTTTAAATCCCTGCTAGTTTTGCCTCAGTTTCCCCATCTATAAAATGGGAATATTCATAGTTCTTACCTAGTAGGCTTGTTATGAGGATCAAATTAATTCATGCCAAGTACCTGGAACAGTTCCTAGCATATAATAAGCACTTAGTAAATATTATCTTTTAAACAAAATACAAACAAAAAATACTGCTTAGGAGAAGGAAAGTGGCATTGGTGATATCAGGTCCAACCACTGAACCACCTCTGCTCTTCCTCTAGGGATTACAAAGCCGCTAATTACATCCAGTCTCAACCACCAACACCTCCTGAGGGCTTTGTAATCCCATTAGCCTACCGAAGAGCTCCTAGACAAACGCCAGGTGGCCACAGGTCAGTGGCCTCCCCAGGGGTCCCTAAGGGGGTTTTGATGGTACAGAAGCTCAGCAGGTGATTATGAAGATGTTTCTGATCTTCCTGCCTGTGGGGAGAGGGAGGAGGAAAGCCAGGAGGGAAGGACCTGAAAGGAGAAGGTAGGAGGGGAAATGTGCAGTGAGGGAGAAACCAATCATTGCGATTGGTCCTGGGTTTTCCTGCTGTTGTTCTTGTGTTTTGGGAAGTTCGGAGGAGCCACAGAGACCCCCAGCTCCCATTCTGCGGGTCTCTCTGGGACAGGGCGGCAAGTGTGTTCCTTCACAGACTGTTTACAGCTTGGCTGAGGCTTTCCTTGTCAGTAATATGACTGGTACTAAAGAGCTGTGAGAACTTCCTGTGCCAGCCTCTAAGCTTACCTCCAAAAAGAAAAAAAAAATCCCATAAGAGAAATTAAGCAAAAAACATTTTTTAAATGAAATCTAGGTCAGTGGGCACTCAGATGTGACATTGAATAATAGAATTGAACTAAGAGCAAAGACCTTTAAGACTTTTATTGTTATGGGGAAGGGAGTGATCCAATAGGTTTTTCTCTTCAACTAATAGAAAGACTAAATCCCCTTCCTTTCTGCTTGGGGTGAGGTCTTAGCTTCTGAACATTCCATTGAGTGGCCTGGAGTGTGTCCCATCCCCAGGAGCCACCTTGCTCCTGGGGAGCAAGCATGTGATGTCAGGTTACAGCTTACGGATGACTCTCACCCATCCAGTGAGGGCAAGAGGGCCTGGACCTCTGCCTCTTATGAGCTGCGTCACTCTAAGAAAGTCACTTACCTTCTAAGGCTTAACTGTCTTACCTATATGTCCAGAGAGTAGCACAAAGAACCGTATAGGGTTGTTGCTGACAAATGAGAGAAGAGTGCAGGGCACTCAGAACACTGATGCCGTTGGTCAGTTAGGCACAAGTGTGAATTCTCTGCCCTTGAGTTCCTTGTCCGTTGGGTGGGGCAGGTGATAGTACCTTCTCAGGTAGCTGTGAGGATGAAATGGGAGAGGGCTGGGTGCCCAGCAGAAACTTCTGATGCGTGGCAGCTCTTGCTGTGAGCCACATGAATGTCTACCCCTGAACCACAGACCGGGTAAGGAATGTACCTTTTTCTGAGATTCCAAACTCGGTGTAAACATCGCCCAGGGACTGTGAAGCTATTTTTCATATTAACCTTAGTGAACTGGCTTAGAATCAGGAATGTCAGGCCGTTCCTGCAGGCACAGCAGGACGGCCCTGGGCACATCCTGGCACTTCTGCGGAGATGGCCCAGTGGCTCAGGAACTTTTCTTGTTCTCGGTTGGGGGTTTCTATGACCTCATTCATCCTATAACCGTATTTTGTCTTCCCCATGATGCCCTGCCCTCAGCGGGGGGAAAAACAACAAATTAATGAAAGGCAGACTTCCTGGTCAGCAGGTGTGCAGTGTGGACCAGGGAAAGGGGCGATGATTTGGGAGCCTCACATCTCAAGCATGTGGGGAGATGCATTTCTACAGGCCTTCCGGTAACGCTGTTTGCCACACCTAAGGGGACCAAGGGCAAGTGAGTCCCCATTTAGGTCAGCGTCTTAGACTAGTATGTTTCTACTTTTATGATCATAATTTATGTGTCTTATTCACATATTTTTTCTTCTGGAGAAAAGCAGAGTTAGAGAAATTAATAATTTATTCCTCTGATTACCCTTTAGTTAAAACAAACATATACAGCCCTCCCCTTTGGTTTCTTTGTTTAGAGAAATGTTAGTCCTGGCACAGATGAAACACTATTTATAGAGTTCTCGGTGTATTTTAATTTCATAGTATATTTGAATTTCAGATCTTGAATGTCACATCAGGAAGCTGAATTCAGCCCAACTTTAATATGAAAATACCTCTAAGCAATGTGTAAAACTGTACTTCAACCACTTCCAACTACCTGTCCCTGAACCTTGACAAAAACATGTATCCATTAACTGCCTTTTCCTCTGCTGTCAACACAGCCACTACAGGTGCATAACGCTCTCTATCTGCGTGGCGGCGACCTTGTTGATGGATTGGCAGCGTGGGGCTTTGTTGGACCGCCTCTCCTCTGTACCTCGCACGCTGTTGGCCACAAGCCACCACCACCCAACCAGATTGTGCTCAGGGGTGAATTTTTCAGGCTAACCTAAGAAAAATACGATTAGGAAGATAAAGCTACTGATCATGTAACAGAATTTAGAGACAAATGTATAGATGTTTGCAGAATATCTGTCCTATTGCTCTCTTCTGTGGATTCATTAACTCCAAAATGTGCATCGGGAGGCTGGGGTGAGGTTGCAGGAGAGGGAGGAAGGGTACGGATGTGTGTACCATGAGGGCAATAGTATTTCAAGAGTCACGAACTGGATCATAAGCAACTGACTCATGGGCAGCGACCTTATTTCGCGCTTCATCAGTCTCTCAGAAACAGAACTGGGCGGACCAAGGAGGACACAGGTTGGGGGTGGCCTGCACTCACGGGTGGAGGCAAGCAAACGGCTTGTACGTGAGTCTGGGGCACTTGTACACGTCACCTTATACACCGCTCTTAACTACCTGCCCGGCAGGCATGACTACTGTCATTTTATAGAATTAAAAAAACGGCATTCCTGACATGCCACAGCAGATAAGTGGGAATCTGGAATTCCAACCCAGACCTGCCTGACTCTGATAAGGATGTTCTTTCTCCTATATTATGAGGGGCATATGAGTAAGGGCTCAGTAAGAATTGTTTGGGCAAATTATGTAATGAGTCAGATGAAGGCACCAATTACTTTATAATATTGAGGATAACAGACACTATTCTGAGTGGGTCTTTTCTGCTTGAAAATACCTAGGTTTATAGTGGAAAACCAAAAAGATTTGAGCTCATTCCGTCATTCATATATTTACATCTGTTGAACTCCCTGCATCTGAATAAACACAATCCACCCCTGAGCCCCAGAAGCTCACATTCTATGGGGAGAGAGAAACATGTGATTAGATAATGTCGCAGCAGTGGAATCTCAAAGAATGGCCAGAACACGAATTTAGTCTGATGGCGTAGAAACAGGTTGCACAACTCCAAATTCAAAATGTCACAGATCCTCCGAGGATTGTCAGTTCTTCCTCCCGGTTATCTCTGAAATCCCTCCTCTCCCTCTTCACACACGGCTTCTGTTTACAGAGGTCTGGGCATCTGTATTAGCTGGTCTGGGGCCTCCAGTCTCTTGCTCCTTCCATTCAGTTCCCGCGTTGCCTCCAGTGAGATCCTTCTAAAACCCTAGCCTCGCCATGGTGTGCCTGCCTAAAGCTACTCAGTGCCCCCTTATTGCCGTAATGGTGAAGCCCGCTGTGCCCTAGCCCCCTCACGACTCTTCCACGTTACACAGGATGGACAGCATACTGAGTGGCTGACCCCTTACCGTCTCAATACCCGCATCTCCCTTCAGGACCCAGCTCCTGTATTTCAGGGCTTCTATGTCCCGAAACCATATTCCCTCCATCGTACCCCTCCCCACACCCATAAACCCGAATCCCTTAAGGTTCCATACTGTCTTATTAATTTTTTTAATCCTCACCCAAAGATATGTTTATTGATTTTAGAGCCAGAGAAAGGGTATGAGAGAGTAAGAGAGAGAGAAAGAGAACATCGATTGGTCACCTCCCCTACATGCCCTGATCAGGGATTGAACCCACAACCCAGGTGTGTGCCCTGACCAGGGATCAAACTTGCAAACTTTTGGTGTACACGACAATGCTCCAACCAACTGAACCACTTGGCCAGGGTTTATTTATCTTTTGATTTCCCAATTTACCTCAGCGGAGCTGCTGTGGCATAAAGTAGACATTCATTAATGCCAAATTAAAACTGAAAATACATTTAAATTTGGGCCTTAAAATTTTAATTTGCTGGCTAAGTCAGGCAGAAAGACAATCTCAGGCAGAAGGAAGACCATTAGCAAAGTACAGAGGAAGAACCCGCAAGACAAGTTCAAGAGAAGCAGATAGTCTGGGTAGGGGTGTGGCTGTACATCGTGGGAGTGGTTGGGCATGGGGAGCAGCAGTAGTGTCCAGAGATGGAACTAGAAAAGTCAGCTGGCCTGGTCTGTGAGCAGCTTCATCCTGCAGGGGACAGGACGTCATCTCCGGCACTTATTTATGGGCTCTGTGAGTCTGGGCCACATCACTGTCCCACTGCCTGAGAAACAAGGGTGACACTGGGGCTGCAGTTCGGTGCTGCTCACCCAGGCGGCTGAACCGGAATATGCTCAGACTGGTCAGTGACCAGCTCTGTTGACCACTAAATATTTTAAACATGGTAATACCCGCCTCCCAGAGTTTTTGGGATGATTAAACATGAAAGCTTTGAGAGCTCAAGTTCCCTACAGTTGTCAACCAAGTTATTGACTGTTTTCCCTGGGACCCAACTAAATAGCAAGCATTACCTTGTGGCTTTCCTCGAGTGTGAGGCTTCCTTGCTCCAACTCAGCCTTTTAATTTGCTCCACTATTGTATTTTTTTGCTTTAGAAACAGGCATTTTTTTTAACAGCAGTGCCTTTCCTGTCCCTTTGTTTTCCCGTCATAGTGCATTTCCTCACTCTTTGTGGTTGACCGTTTCAGAGGCCTGTTCACCTGTGCACTGTGTTGGACGAAATTTATTGCACTGCCTTGGGCTCTGTCTCACCATCCCAACCAAGCACACAGCCCAAAGCTATGTTAGCCAGTGATCTTTTCCATGCGGTGCGAAATGCCTCTTAAGGGTAACAGTCTAGATCTGCCAGGAAATCCATTCTGGGATGTTTGCCCACACCCATTGGCATTTTTCAAAAGGAACCCCAGGTGTCTACATTAACACCAGCAGGACCACTTTGGGCCTCCGTTGGCATCCATCAGCCGCTTTGTGCTCAGCCTGAGTTGGAAACTAAAGACGTAAGAGGCAGGATGATAGAACCAACATCTCTAAGTGGGGGTGCAGTGCCTCCCTTATCCCTGAAGACCGCTCCCCCGCACGTCCTGAGTCTATTAGGGGGTGTGCAAAATATGTCCGCGCAGGGTGCCTGTCCTCTTTGACTATCAAGTTCAAACAGAAAGGTTTTGTTTCTTTTCTTCCACTGGACAATGTTTCCCACTTAATAAATAATTTAATGTATCTATTACTTAATGTGTTTGAGTTAAAGTCGGAGAGGTCACAGCCGAAGAAGGGAGCCTGCTGCTACTGCAGCTTCTCCTCCCGAGGTGGTGTTTGATTTAGCTGTGTAAACAAATGACTGCACTCTGCAGAGGTCTTGGGCGCAGCTGCCTGCCCTGGAGAGAGCTCCGGCCTCTTCCGCCGGGATGAACTCTGCTTCCTGGGGACTTGCAGCAAAACAGCCGAATCATAGGACTTGTGTGGACATCAAAGAGTGGTGGCTCTGCCACCTGGGTTTTGCTACAGCAGTTGGGAACTGAAGGAGACACGGAAACCCCTTTTAGGGCATTGTAGGGCTGAGATGCTGAACTCTTGGTTGCAAAATTCGCCCAGAATCTGCCTGAGACCATAAGACACTGTCTCTTTATTCACTGACAATGCCCTTTGAATTCTTTTCCTAGTAGTAGTGCTATCTTTATATTTGCTCCTTACACTGGCCAGTCCTTATTCTATCTCATTCTTCCCTACCATCCATAATTACTGTTTGTGTAGAGCCAAATAGCTTTTAAGATTTTATTTATATATTTTTAGAGAGGGGAGAGGAGGGAGAAAGAGAAAGAGAGGGAGAGAAACATTAGTTGCCTCTCGCAGGCCCCCAGCTGGGGACGTGACCTGCCGCCCAGGCATGTGCCTTGACCAGGAATCAAGCTGGCAACCTTTTGGTCCACAGACTGGTGCTCAGTCCACTGAGCCGCACCAGGCAGGGCCCAGACAGCTTCATAGATTGTCTCCATGGCCTCAGCCTCATTAGAACCTACTATACATCTTTCTTTAAAAATGTTTTTACCGTTGTTCAGTTACAGTTGTCCCTATTTTTCCCCATTACTGTCCCCTGCCCTACCCACCCCACGCCTTCCACATTCAGTTCTTCCCCCCATTGCCTTTGTCCATGGGTCCTTTATACATGTTCTTTGATGATCCATCCCTTTCATTCCCCCATTATTCCCCTCACCACTCCCCTCTGGTTACTGTCAATTTGTTCTTTATTTCCATGTCTCTGGTTCTATTCTGCTTGCTTGTTTGTTTTGTTGATTAGTTTCCACTTATAGGTGAGATCATATGGTATTTGTCTTTCCCCACCTGGCTTACTTCACTTAGCATCATGCTCTCCAGTTCCATCCATGCTGTCACAAGGAGCAGGAGTTCCTTCTTTGTTTCTGCTGTGTAGTATTCCATTGTGTGAATATATCACAGTTTTTTGATCCACTCATTTACTGATGGGCACTTAAGCTGTTTCTACCACTTGGCTATTGTAAATAACGCTGCTATGAACATAGGGGTGTATAGGTTCTTTTGAATTGGTGTTTCAGGATTCTTAGGGTACAAACCCAGCAGTGGAATTGCCAGGTCAAAAGGGAAACCTATTATAGTTCGACTTACCAGCTAATGAGACCAGAGCAAATATGTATGTAGAAATTAATGGCCTTGGCCAAGGGTTTAGTCATTAATCTTTGCCTCTGCAAAACACTTGTGTACACACTCACATAAATAGACAGGCTCATTAGCCAAGATTTTAACTTCGGAGACCAGAGCAAATACCAACAGGGAATGAGGCAGGCAGCCTCAATGTAAGAATTCAAGGGTATAGCATGAGTTATACCTCAGAGGATGACCCAGGGACTTCTGATTAATGTCCAGGGCTGCTTTTACAATTGCTCAGCCTTGACCTCAGGAAGATTTGGTGCAAATGATATTCAGGATTAACTTCATCAGACCTTCCTATGGGTAGAACTGTCTGAGTTTCACCTAATGACCAGTGAGCGGCCAGTGAGCTACAGTGGGTTAGGACCCACCTCCTCCCGTCCCTCGTTGCTCAGGTGGGGTGTGGGGCTTTGGCTTCTGTCCACAGCGTTGTTCTGACCAGATGAGTTGCTGTGGTCAGTTCAGGACCGGTTGTGTTCCCAGACATATTGTTTAAAGAAAATAACTGCCTTCCTCCCTGGATAGATAGCTGTCATGAATGAAAGGTACTCTGGCAGGGGCTTAAAATTCATTAGACTCTGTTGACTTTTAAGATATTTTTCAAAAACAGTAATAAAAATGGCACTTATGAGACAGTTTAACTATGCAGCTAAGTATACTCTATCCAGAGGATGTTCACTGTGACCCATTGTGCCCGTGAGTGAGTTGGGAGGGACCATGGTAACTGCCTTCCTAAGCGGTCGTGTGGCTTCAGAGCATTAATACAAGCAAAGCCCTTGGGCCGGTTTGGGGCACGTAGTAAGGACAAGCATCAGCTTTTATTCTCACCAGGAGGCGCTGGCTGTCCCTTCACACATGCTGCCATGCGGTCCTCAGAACATGGTTCTGAGGTAGGGCCATCTCAGTTCTACAGAGGGAAACAGGTGACACAGGTAGGAAACAACAGGGTGGGAAACGACAGGGTTTTCGGGGCCATTCGTCTCTCAAACACTACGTTACACCACTTTCCAAGATGAGGAGATAATCCAACTTTGAAAATGGGTCCTATGTGTTTCAGGGTAGAAATGAGTGTTTGCAGACCTTTTAAGCTTTGTTTTTCCAGACAGTATTAAGGTACCAATCTAGGGGGACAGAACAGGAAACACGACTATATCTGCTGCCTGACAAAACAGCCGAGATGGAGCTCACGTCACTGCAAACATCAGCCGCTTGAAAGTGCATTTGTCTTTATTGTGTTTGTTGTTGTTGTTGTTGTTGTTATTTTTCTGTTTTGCTTCACTGAGAGTTGAGTTCTCATTAACATCATAGCAAAAACTCACTTTTCACTGATTTTTTCTAGTTTACCATATGAATTTTGGGTATACGGGATTATTTTCAAAACATAGTAGTGAAGCTATATTTCTTACAACATTCAGGACTTCTAACTTGAGTTCAATTCAGTAAGCACTTATGGAGTCTCTCTCATGAGAAAATGCTATTCCAGAGACCGCAGTGAGCAAGACAGGGCCCCTGATCTCAAGGACCTTACTGCAGCTGGAGCTGTGCTGACCTGTGCAGTAACCAGAGCCACAGGCGGCTTTTTTAAAAAAGTTTTTTTAATTTATTACCCTTGGCTGGTGTGGCTCAGTGGATTGTCTGCCAACTGAAAAGTCACCGATTTGAGTCCTGGTCAGGGCACATGCCTGGGTTGCGGGCCAGGTCCCCCGTCAGGGCACATGTGAGAGGCAACTGATGGATGTTTCTCTCACACATCGATGTTTCTCTCCCTCCTTTTCTCCCTCTGTTTCCTCTCTCTAACAATAAATAAATAAAGTCTTTAAAAAAATTTTTTATTTATTGATTTTAGGCAGAAGGAAGGGAGGGAAAGACAGAGAGAGAAAAACATTGATTTGTTGTTCCACTTATTTATGCATTCTTTGGATGCCTCTTGTACATGTGCCCTGACCAAGGATTGAACCCACAACCATGGTGCGTCAGGATGACACTCCAACCAACAGAGTACCCAGCTGGGACTTTTAAAATCTAAGTTAATTAAAGTGAAAAATTCAGTGCCTCAGATGCACTAGTCACATTTCAAGTGCTCAATGGCCAGATGTGGTTACTGGCTTCCATATGGGGTAGGGCATCAATATAGAGCATTTCTACATTCCAGAAAGTTCTACCGCTCAGTGCTGTGGTCTCTCAGGTTGCAAATTGTGCTCTCTCAGGTTGAGAGATCTTCCAGCTCAGAGACTATGCTGCCGGGACTTTGTGGTTGGAGTGTGGCTTACCTTAGACCGATGTGCGGGGAACAGCACCACCCTCAGGCTCCACACGAAGACGTGGATTCAGCTTCAGCTTCAGCTTCTGACCTACAATGACCTTGGCAAAGCCCTTTACCCCTCACCTCTCCAATGCCAGTTCCCTCACGGGTACATCAAGGACATGAGACCACAAGATTTCTACAACTCCTTCTGTCCAAATATCCTGGGAGGCTGTGAGTGAATTAGTAGAACATTATGGGGTGTGTGTGCACCACAGCTAAAAGAAACTACAAAGAAAAAGTCCATCTCCCAAAATAATTTTGTTTTCATTTTAGAAATTTTTTTGCAGATTCATTCCAATTTCTATTCTAAAATTTTATATACGCGGTCCTAAACTTGTCAAACTGATTTTTAAAATGAGATTATTTTATTATTCATCTTTGTAGAATGTCAAGATCTCCCTAATAGAAACTTAAATTTATTTTTTAAAATACACTCTGACAGTTCCACTTCTATGGCTCCTCGCCAAACCAGCGGACTGCCAATGCTCTGTTACTGAGGGAGCTTGGCCTTGGGCTGCGATGCAAGTCTACATATCAGATCTCCCCTCGCCTCACAAAAACCATCAAGTAGCAAGCCCCACATTATTTCTACCTAGAAAAAGTGAACATTTACTGAGGACCTTATATGTCACGAGGTCCTTAAGTCCTTCATCTCACTTAAGGACTGGACGATGGTAGGCTGAGCAATGCTTGTTTACAAAGAATAGCTCGCTAAAGAAAAATTTCCATTTCCTTTAATTCTATGATGTGTGCCTACACTTACTGGTATTTCTTAAAGAAATACCAATTCTGTTTCACTTTTTAAAAACTATTTTCTTATTGTGGTGTCACTTAAGCCTTAGACCTCTCGATTTTCTCATGTACCTGTATTCCTCTTTCTTTTGTTTTCTTTCTTTTATATCTAGAAGACTGAGAACATTACAGGGGACCTGCTCCCAGGATGTGGAGTCTGGGGTGGGACATTCAGTTCAGAAGGCCCAGGGAGCGTTGACTGGCTGCACCTTGTTGTTCAAACCCAGCTGCTCAGTGAAGAGTTCTGGTTCACCCTTTGACGCCCTGTGTGGGATTCAGCAGTGAGGGGTTTTTGGCCAATGAGTTCGGTTTGCCTGCTTCTTACCAGCACGGCAGGAGCTTGGGTCTCTGGTCAGATCCTTTGGATTGGTCCACTTGTCTCATTTCTTCATTTTTCCTGGTAGTTGCTGTGGAAACCACTGAACTGGAGTTTGATACCTACTCTACCACTTTGGAGAAGTTACTTAGCCTCTTTGAGCCTAAGTTTCCTGGGCTGCAAAATGAGGATAAATGATAACTGCTCTCCTACTTTCCCAGCTGGTCACAAGCATGTGGAGGGCCTGTGGACCCAGTAATACCTATGGCTCCTGGTGTGGGAGGAAGAAGTCTAGTCCTGGGGTTGGAGACGGGGAGGGAATCCAGGGCCTGCCATGTTCTAGCTGTCTGACCTCTGGCAGGTCTCTTGTGTTCAGTTTCTCTTAGTAAAATGAGGATTTCGGGTAACTCAGGCTCTGTGAGAATGAATTTGTTCCTTTAAGCCTGCCTCACGTCAATAGCCTCCTAACCACTCTTCCTACTTCCTTCCCCCCCCTCCGCCAGTGATCTTTTGGAAACAGGGTCTGATCCCATATGTCTTGTCCCTGCTTAAAAAACTGCAGTGGCTCCTTGGGGCTTTTAAGGTTTGTCTGGAATGTTCCTGGTTTTAGCTTAGAGAACCTCATGTCCCAGGAAACCGCTCTGTAAGTTGGTCCCACTACAGAGTCTAGCAGAGCAACTGATCTGGTTCCCACCCACCTCCCTAGTGCTCATGTCTCACCATACATCTATCTCTCTTTGCTTACATAATTCCACGCACATTGGAATGACTGGAGAGTGTTTGACAAAATGCTGATGCCCAGGCCTTCCTCTTGAGAACCTGATTTCTTTGTTTAGAGTGGGGCCTGAATGTGGGTATCTTTTTAAATCTTGTCAGTGGCTCTAAGGCTCAGCCAAGGATGAGAGCCACTGCTCTATTCCTGCGGATCTCCAGACACCTCCTGTGTGGTTCCTGTGCTGAGTAGGTTGCCTTTCCCTGCATTCCTCCCGCAGGCCAGTTCCTGTTCATCTTCTTCCTACTCAGGAGTCTCTTTCTCCAGGCAGTCCTCCCAGAGCTCTCCAGGGAGGCTTAGCTACCTCCCTCTGCTGGGCTCCCAGACTGCCCTGGGCTTGCTTTCATCAGAACCTGATCATTCTGGGTTACAATTGTTAGTTTACTCCAACCCTCTCACTTATTAGGGCTTGGGTTTCCTTCAGGAAGAGATTTTATCTTTTCTTCTTGTATCCCTGGGGCCAAGCAGGCTCTGGCACACTGCAGGCTCTCAGTAAGTATTTGGGGAACACGCTGATCAAGACAAGGCCATCTGACCTCTGGTGAGTTACATTATAAGAAAGAAACATCAATACAATAACCCAAGTGCATTATAAGAATAAGGGGTTAATGGAAAAACAGATTCAAGTAAATACTTTAACAAATTTATGAATGACCCCTAATATTCAAATTAAAAGAAATTCTTAGTTTTGCTCTTTTGAGGGTAATGGTTTTTTTTCTGTTCCAGGGAGAGATGTGTTAGGAAATTCCTCCATTACCAGCATTACCTGTCATAAAGTAGTGATTGGAAATGATTCTGTGATGAACTCATTTTGGCCCTCTGTTATTTTTTTTTCTTCCTCCTTTTCCTCAGCTGGCCATCCTTGTGTGTTTGCAGAGAGGCAGGAAGGTTCACTGTTTCTGTCTTTAAAACTCTTTTCGGCAGGCTTTCTGATCTTCAAAGCAGCCTGTATTCAGTGTGACCCCACTCCCTCAACTCCCCATGCTGGGGAGTGAGAGCTGTGAGTATTGTTGTCATTTTGACAGCTTGCATATTTGGACAGCCTTGGACAGCCGGAGAGTACAGACCTCACTAAATCTGCAGGATTTAAAGCAAGTCAGCATTTCCTAGCCCTCTTCCACCCCTAAATCTAGACACATTGAAAAATTGACACCAGACTCCAGAGTTAAGCAAACAGTAAGTTTATAGGTCCCCTTGCATTTGACCCACCCCCTGGGGGCACCAGCCTTTATCCTCTCTGCCCTTTATTTCAACTGAGTCTGTGCAGTTGGTGTTCCTCCAACTCTCTCAACCTTTGTGATTATCTGTAGTGCTTAATCCTGGACAAGTTTGAAAGCTACGATGATGAAAATCAGCTCACAAAACGAGCCCTGTCTCTGCTGGAGGAAAATAGGTTCTGGGCTGGCGTGGTGTTCCCGGACATGTATCCCTGGACCAGCTCCCCACCACCCCATGTGAAGTACAAGATCCGGATGGACATAGACGTGGTGGAGAAAACCAATAAGATCAAGGACAGGTGACGTTTCAGGCAGTCTCAGAAAGTCCTGGGCATCCCGAGGGATGTATAAGGCTAGGAGAAGGGCAGGAGTCACTTGGAAAGACAGAGAAACACTTTGGTATCAAAGAACTAAACTAACCAGTTGGTGGGACCAGGAGAGCTCAGGTGCCTTGTCTTCATACCCCCAACTCGGCGCTTCTCCTTGGCTGGCCTTTGTGCAACTTGGGGAGAAAAACCTCTAGGAACTGAATTATCTTCCTATAAAGATCCTGCAAATGGGGTTTCTTCAAAGTCACTGAGAAATTACATTTGGTACAGAGTAAGGGATTGAGACTGGACACAGTCTCCAAATCAGTGAAGTTAAATGAGAGAAAATAAGAAATTTCGGAAAACTCAAAGTAGAGCCCTTGACTGAAAGCATTCACAAGTCACGTTGTGGCTAACAGTCATAACTGAGATCTAAATTATGAACCAGAAAATAGAATTGGATGGCTTGGGAAAGATTAGGGGATATAGTCCAAGAGAGAGTTCTGAGTAACCTTACACTTGTGAAGTGTGCAGGAGCTGTCCGTTCCCACTCCCATCCTTCATCCCTCCCTGTCTCTGGGTTTTCCCTTAGGTACTGGGATTCTGGTCCCAGAGCCGATCCTGTGGAAGATTTCCGATACATCTGGGGAGGGTTTGCCTATCTGCAGGACATGATTGAACAGGGCATCACGAGGAGTCAGGCCCAGGCTGAGGTTTCGGTTGGAATCTACCTGCAGCAGATGCCTTACCCGTGTTTCGTGGATGACTCGTGAGTGGGAGCCTCCCAGTCCCACTCCTGGACAAGCTAATAGGGTTGTTAGGTGCGGTGGGGTGCTCCCCAGGCTTCAGTCTCTTTGGAGAGAAACCCCGGGGACTGCGGCCAGCTCAGAGAGAATGGAGCTCTGACTGGGAGTTTGCCTCTCCAGGCTCCAGGCAGGGCCGGATGGGCAAGTGAAGTGGTAGGGAGAAAGGAGCTGGTGTTGGGGGTGGAAAAGGGAAGGTAAAAGTTAAATCAAGAGAAGTGAGGTTGAGGGAGGGGAGAAAGGCATTTAAAATTTCCACTACATAGTATGTTTGGTATGTGGAAGAGTTCTGGTCAGAGTGTTTGCACAATGACTGCCAAATCAACAAACGAGGACTCTGCATTGCAAGCAGGTCCAGTTCCTAGGAGCCTCAGAATAATGCGGCTCTTTCCCTAATTAGCATTCCCATGATGTATGCTTAATGAAAGGTAGAGGAATGTGTTGGATGAGCTCAGGTCCTCCCTGCCTGCCCACCCCCCTCCCAAGGCCTATACATTTGTTGGCCAGTAACAAGTTAAGCAAATGGCCTAATGTTTTCTGACCATGCACTTGGGGGATGGTAAAGAGAGGGAGAGACAGAGAGAGCTGGGAGGGCTCATTTCCCATGGTGAATGGGGCCAGAAATACTCCCAGGACAGAGGCAGAGACCTACAACTGGCTTAGGGATTCAACTCCTAGAAAAAACTGGGAAGGTCACCATAGTGTACAAGCGTGTTCACGGGGTTCAGGGAGGAGAGAGACATGCACAGCCTGAAGAAAAGAAGAGTCAAATTGCCAGCTGGCAAGGCAGTAAAATAAAGCCAGTATGGGTACAGGAAACCCTCTTTCAACATCCCAGTCCAATCCATTCTTCTTCCTCGGCTCTACAGAAGACTAAAGAGATAACAGTGGCTGTTCAGTAGTCAGCTTGGGTTTGGACAATAGTCAGAGATGGAAAGTGGAACCAGGGGCAAAAGTACAGTTCCACTTTTAGGATCAGAATGGGAGTGTCTGGCAGGGAAGTGGGGTAGAGTGAGGAGATGATAAGGACTCCTAGCATTCAGTGTGTGAGAGCCCTCTGTTGGCAGGTCCTAGAAGTGCAGGCTTTATGAGTTCATCATTCTCTCCCTAGGGCCATCTTGAGTGAAGCCCTCCCATGCTGTAATTGGGCCCTTCCTGTGACACCCAGCAATTTTCGATAGACAATTCCAAGGGATTTACTAACATATCAAACACATAAAAAATGTGTGTGAAGTTCACAATAAAGTCATTCTAGATGATCAAATCTACCCTGTTTGCTGGAATGGGTATCCATAAATTTACTCCACAAGTTCATGGCCGGTGGAGTCAGTGGCTATGAGGTCACTGATTGATTTATTAATGGCCTGAAAGTGCCTCGCTGCTTAGTTATTTTGTGCTCTTCCTGCATAACTGGGGTTTGATCCTCCAGGGTAGATAGTGCCACCCCCCTTGGGGGGCCCAAGTATGGCTCTCATCACCACCAGTTCTCTTTGTTTGTGGTCCACATCCTTGGGCTTCAGTGCCAATCGACACATATCTGTCTACTCTGGTCACATGCCACATCATCCAGTCTGCAGTCCTTTCCTGCGAGATCTTGCAAGTAGGTATATACTATGTGACACACAGTGCGAGTTTATTTACCATTTTACTTACAGAGCATTCATCCAGGCTAACCAAAAAGCTACCATCTTGCTCGAAAGAAAAAGTAATCCTTCAGGAAAAGTGCAGTGTTTTAAAAGATTCAAGCCCATTGGATGCCCAGTGGAGAGTTTCCCACCCTTCCCTTCACCAAGGCCTTGTTCTCAACACTTTCATTCAACAAACATTTACTCCGCCTCTACCAGGTACAGGGAATTCTACTATTCTGCTTCTCTCCTCCCGTTTCAGTTTCATGGTCATCCTGAACCGCTGTTTCCCTATCTTCATGGTGCTGGCCTGGGTATATTCTGTTTCCATGACTGTAAAGAGCATTGTCTTGGAGAAGGAGTTGAGACTGAAGGAAACCTTGAAAAATCAGGGTGTCTCCAACACAGTGATCTGGTGTACGTGGTTCCTGGACAGCTTCTCCATCATGTCAATGAGCGCCTTCCTCCTGACAATATTCATCACGGTAAGCCAGATAGAGAAGGCCCAGAAAATCTTGAATAGTTTGTTCCTCCTACCTTTCCTCCTGTTAATGAACTTGTGTCTAGATTAGTCATCTAACCACCAAGGATAGCATGACATGTAACTGCCCAGCCATTTTGGCTAAGTCTCCCCCAAGAAGTCACTGTATCATAGCATCTTCCCTGCTCCCACTTCCTGCCCAGGGAGCCACAGTCTACATAGATGACTAGCTCATTTTCATGGACTATCTGGAGAAGCTGCTATTCGCAGGGTGCAGCACTGGGTGCTTCTACATGCAAAGTGTTCTCTCTTTCAAAACACAGAAGAAATTAATACAAGGAATGCTTTCTTGGGATTCCTGTCCCAACCACCAGCTGGAATGGGAATGTGGAGAGCCTTTTCAGTGCATTAGGTGAAGAGACCTGGACTGTTTATTATCTTCATGGTCTCACCACCCATGCTGCCTGCAGAATCTTCAAGACCTGTTTCAAAGGATGGAATTTTGAGTCTATCCTTTCTCAGTGATAGGAGTTTTTATAGCCCCAGACAGCACACAGAGGTCCATCCTCTGCAAACTTGCAGCTCCCTCACAAGCTAGACTTGGAAATAAAACACTAACTTATTATTTCACAATTATTTTGTATTGTTTCATACTGCTATCCTTCATTTTGAGTTCCTCCAGAGTAGATGATTTCTTTGTACTTGTTAAATGGTAAGGACATAAATTTAGGTAGTTTTTGATATTAATTTGATGAGATTTGGTATAAGTTGCAGACCTCAGTCTTTGCAAGCTGCTGATATAGTGTCACCAAGCTTGTTCTGCCTTTTTACCATCATCATATTCAGTGACCCTTTGTACCAGACAATGCATGTGCTGACCCACAGACTCTGGTTGGGTGGTGCCATCCTGGTAACCATCTGACTTGGAAATGTTCAATTACATATCCTGTCCGACCAGCACATACCCATTTAAACTAAACCCTGCCCCTTCTCTTTGCAGTAAAATGTACTAGGTCTGAGGGGTTTTGATTTCAGTGTTGCACTGAGATCTAGTGAGCTGTGGCCTTAACCAAACCCTGTGCTAAAGAGCTATCAAAACCAGTGCTGATGTAGAGGTCATTCTTTTTTAAAAAAAGATTTTATTTATTTAATTTTAGACAGAGGGGAAGGGAGAGAGAAAGAGAGGGAGAGAAACAGCAATGTGTTGTTGCCTCTTGCATATCAACTGGGGACCTGGCCTGCAACCCTGGCATGTGACCTGACTGGGAATCAAACTAGTGACCCTTTAATTCACAGGCCAGCACTCAATCCACTGAGCCACACTAGCCATGGCTTGATGTAGAGATCATTCTGCTCAACACAACACAACCCAGATGTGGCTTTAAATATGCAAAGGATCCCAGAGCTCCACAGAGATGAGGGAGAAGCCGAGCACCTTGTTTGCCTCTAGGGGTTCCCTTGTTCCTTCTCATCCTTCAGTCTGCTCCGTTCCCTACCAAGACATATCTGTGTCTTCAGAGCTAAAGGATTCGAAATGCACAGCATCTGATTTACACAAAATGCCCAAACCTATATGACATTGTGCAATGGCTACAGTCTTGTTGCTGGTACTTGACCTTGAGATCTGCCTTCCAAAGAATGAGCACAGGGACTTCAAAGTGTTTACGACGTGAGGTAGAAAATGTTCACCAAAAGTTTCTTGTACAAAAAGGTGCCACCTTGTGGGAACCAGAATATTGTTCCAGTAATGACAGAAACAGAGCTTTCCACACCAAAATAGGATTTTCCTTTTAATGACGCTCCCATCTTTCCTTTGTTCTTTCTTCCCAACTCAGTTATGCAGGGAAGAAGCTGGAAGCTGGTACAATGGGAGGCTTCCCTTGTTATTCAAGCTATTGAGAACAAAAAGAAAAATGGTCCTTAAAGGAAGCCAAGGCCAATGAAATTCTTGGGTCAGCCAAGTGAATTTCATCTCTACCTTAAATCAGTGAGAAATTCTATAGCCCTAGAAGTTGGGAGGACTTTGCTTTCAGCTGAGATAAGAAATGGATTTCATTCCTCTGAGAACAGCAACAACTGTCTTAAAATTCTTCCAGCCAAAAGCCACAGGTTGAGTGGCGGACTTGCTTTTATTGCACTGTGTGTGATTAGGGAAATTAAGGAAAAGGAGTGAGCTTTCCAGCATGATGTGGAGTCCTCAGACACAAAATCAGGAGTTCTGAGTCCTAATCTTCACTTTCATTTAGATTTACTCAAGGTTAGATTATAGTTAAGCATGGCTCTCTTCCTCCTCTCTTTGCCATTCATTTTATTCTACTTTTAAAAATCTGGTCTATCAAAGCCCAGCCAGCATGAGAGCATGAGTAGAGGAGAAATGGTAGCAACAGCAGATAAATAGCACGTTTGTTCCACTCAGCTCTGAGGTGCTCATTACAGATCTTGCTGATTGGTCTCTCCTTTGCCCTGGGAGGAACCTGCAGGGCACCATTGCCAGCTCATCAGAACCAATTCAGGAGATGGGTCTTCTTTGTATCTTTATGTTCTCAAGAACAGCGTGACCTATATATATTTGAAGTTAATGTGCAAAGGATAAAAATCCTCATAGGATGCCATAGCACAGGAGAACCAAGAAGGCCTAATCAATTTGAACATTTCAATTTATTCTGGAGTAATCTGTCAACAAGTCATTTATTTAAAATAGCTAGTTTGGACCTGTTTTCTATAAAAACAAAGTGATTGAATCATTAGTTAATGTGAAGGATACTGAGTATTACTCATAGGTCCTATGAAGTATATTTGTATGACATTATGGATGGGGCATCAACCTACTTCCAAGTGCTATGGATTAATTACTGATATTTTCACCTATGTGAGTGGCAAATCTCAGAATACAAGTACAAATTATGTAGTCAGCAGGCCATGCCCCAGGCAAAATTTAAAAGCTTGTCGGGTGGTCTCCTATCTCCCTCTTTTTAATTTTTAAATTTTAGCATGGACACATTGCTGCCTTTATATGCTATAAAATGAGTTTCTTGGTTAATTCCATCTGCCTCTTCTGTTCTTCATCTGTTCAGTATATCCCAGAGCTATTGATGTTCCAAGAACCCCTACGCAGATTTTCCTCCTGTTCACATCCCACCAAGGATTTGCTTAATTAACACACAGTGATTAGTTGGTACCAACAATGTGTTACCCTTCTAAGGAAATGGCATTCATAGAATTTAAGGAACTCAATGCATTGAGTCTTTTTTTTAAAGATTTTATTTATTTACTTTCAGAGAGAAGGGAAGGGAAGGAGAAAGAGAGGGAGAGAAACAATGTGTGGTTTCCTCTCACGTGACCCCCACTGGGGACCTGGCCTGCAACCCAGGCATATGCCCTAGACTGGAAATCACACCAGCGACCCTTTGGTTCACAGCCTGTGCTCAATCCACTGAGCTACACCAGCCAGGGCTTGATACATTGAGTCTTGAATGTGGAAATTTAGGTACTAGCAATAGGCCAGTAGGAGAGAGCCCCCTGGTACAGAGGGCTTCTGAAGGGCCTTGATTCACTGCACCGAGATCACCCTTGACAGGGACAGTGCCCCTGGATGTGGGGGGAAATTACTGACTCAGGAGGTCTCTGGTTTCAGCATGGAAGGATCCTACATTACAGCGATCCATTCATCCTCTTCCTGTTCCTGTCGGCTTTCTCCACGGCGACGATCATGCAGTGCTTCCTGCTCAGCACCTTCTTCTCCAGGGCCAGCCTGGCCGCAGCCTGTAGTGGGGTCATCTACTTCACCCTCTACCTGCCTCACATCCTCTGCTTCGCCTGGCAGGACCGGATGACGGCCGACCTGAAGAGGGCTGTGGTGAGGGACCTTGGGCTTACCCCTGGCACATGCTATGATTCCTCTGAGGGCTCTGTAGCCATCCAAGAGGACTGACCCGCCCTCTGAAGGGATCCACTTTGCCTTCGGGCTCAAAGGGGTACAGTAAGGTTTAAGGGCACTGGGTAAAAGTGTGAGTGATGTGAAAGCTCCTGCTCACCAAACCTGCTTGATTAGTCTGCCCTGGGAAGTGAATGAAAACCAGTTCAACTCAGGTCCCTTTGTGTGTCCACAAGGGGAGACAGCCAAGCCCATTTCACTCCATTTTCTATTCCTAGCGTTTGACAAGATTCAGAAGGAAGGGAGCTTGCCTCCCTAGCTGTCCTGTCCAGAACGATGTTTCCATGACTTAAAGGTTTTATTTCTTGCCAAAAGAACTTAAACTGGCGCAGGTCTCCAAGTGTCTTTATCACACTCTACCACTGCTTGCAGGAAGGGGTACAGAAATGAGCCAGTCCAGAGTCGGGCCCTCTCACCAGGAGACACCTCCAGAAATTGGACTTGCGATTGCCTGAGAGACCTCTTAGTTCATGATTCCCAAACACCACTGTCCTTTTCTCTAATCGTTTTCAAATAGGTTATTTCCACCTTCTCACCAGGCTAAAGATCTTCTGGGCCCTGTAGGGTACGGTTTTCCTTGTCTTCTGGAATCTCCCTGTCCACAGCTTGCTATGCAGTGGAGTCGAGACAGAACTACCACCTGCTTCTCGTTGGGGAAAGATCTAAGGTCCAAGTAGTTCTCACAATGCAAACTTAGTTGGTTCCAGAGCTGCCAGGGCATCTGCCTTTTATTTTTCATGCTAAATAAGAAACTAATTGCTGCTATCTATAGCACCCAATTTTCTTATTTAAAAAAAATTTATTGTTATTCTATTAGAGTTATCCCAATTTTTCCCGCTTTGCCCTCCTCCACCCAGCTCACCCCCTACTTCCACAGTCCATCCCCACACTGTTGTCCATGTCCGTGGGTTATTTACACATGTTCTTTGACTAGTCCCTTCCCCATCTTTCCACCATCATCCCCTTCCCACCTTCCATCTGGCTGTTGTCAGTCTGTTCCATGTTTCCATGCTTCTGGTTCTATTTTGTTCTTTAGTTTATTTTTGTTCATTAGATTCCTCTTACGTGAGATCATGTAGTATTTGTCTTTCACTAACTGGCTTATTTCACTTAGAATAATATTCTCCAGTTCCATCCATGCTGTTGCAAAGTGTGGGAGTTTCTTTCTGCTGTATAGTATTCCATTGTGTAAATGTACTACAGTTTTTTTTACCCACTCATTTACTAATGGGCACTTAGCCTGTTTCCAGCACTTGGCTATTGTAAATAGTGCTGCTATGAACATAGCGGTGCATAGGTTCTTTTGAATTGATGTTTCAGGGTTCTTAGGGTATAATCCCAGAGTGGAATCACTGGGTCAAAAGACAGTTCCATTTTTAGTTTTTTGAGGAAATTCCATGCTGTTTTCCACAGTGGCTGCACCAGTCCACATTCCCATCAACAGTGCACTAGGGTTCCCTTTTCCCCACATCCTTGCTAGCACTTTTTTGTTGATTTATTAATGATGGCCATTCTGACCAGTGTGAGGTAATATCTCATTGTGCTTTTAATTTGCATCTCTCTGATGGCTAGTGATGTTGAGCATCGTTTCATATGTCTATGGGCTCTCTGTATGTCCTTGGAGAAGTGTCTATTCAGACACTTCTATTCAGAAGTGTATATTCAGATCCTTTGCCCATTTTTTAATTAGATTGTTTGTCTTTCTGATGTTGAGTTGTATGAGTTCTTTGTATATTTTGGAGATTAGACCCTTGTCCAGTGTATCATTGGCAAATATGTTCTCCCTTATCATTTTAATAATAGTTTCTTTAGCCATAGGACCCAATTTTCTGAAATGATCACAATGGGTTAGTAGCAAGAAATCCTTTGGATTCTGCACAGGGGTAAAGCTAGGTGACCTTGGCATACTGGTTAGATGGTCAGTGTTTTGAGACCACAGCTAGATCCTGGGATGTGTGGATCTACCAGGAAGCCATAGTTCTGGCAACTGTGTGGATTAGGGTTGGGCTGAACACATAGCTAAATAACCCCTTCTTTGCAGAGAGACATTCTGAACCCCCTTAAGTCCTCTAAACTATGGAGAGGCCTCTGAGCAGAGGAAGTGGGAATAGCCCATCCCTCTGCCTGTGTTTATGTGCCTTCTGTCAGGTCAGGGCCAGCCATGAGGACTTGGCTGGGGAACTTCCTCTTCAGAAAGCCTGCTCTGCACACTACCCAGTCAGTTGACTAGTACTCTCCACAGAGAACCTAAAAGAATAAGTGTCCCCAGTTTGGAGATGGAAAAAAGTAAGATGGTTGATGTTTGAGGCAGTTCTGGACTGTGACAGACCCCAGGAGGTCATGAGACCTTCCCTGCATGGCCCTCTTGCTGTCCTAGGAAACTGATGACTTTGTGGACCCTTCCAGTGGGATTCCCACAAAGCCACTCAAGTTAGCTTCTTTGTTCTACCAAGAACTGTGATCTTAAGAAAGAGGTAGAAGAAGGGGGAAAAGTAGGTAAGTGAACAGGAGGACCTTTGGTCTTTCAATGTGTTATGCTGTGCTGTGTTTGTCTTCCCCGTTACACAACTATGTTCCATTGAACAGGTGCGAGGTGGCCCAGTGAGTAGTAGGCAGGGGTCCTGAGACCTGAGAGGCATTCCTATAATTCTTGTCCTGCAGGAAAACTTCCTTAACCTATCCCTAAGGTGGCTTTACACCTGGACACAATGAGGACCCTCTTTTGGCCCTCCTCCCTGCCTGTGAACATCTGGGTGCTGTTGGGTTGGGTAAAAAAAAACCCTGCTCACCTGTGCACCCTCTTTGCCCCACTGCAGAGCCTGCTGTCTCCTGTGGCATTTGGGTTTGGCACTGAGTACCTGGCCCGCTTCGAGGAGCAAGGCCTGGGGCTGCAGTGGAGCAATATCGGGAACAGTCCCATAGAAGGGGATGAATTCAGTTTCCTGATGTCCATGAAGATGATGCTCCTTGATGCTGCTGTGTATGGCTTGCTTGCCTGGTACCTTGACCAGGTATTTCCAGGTAAGTACTCCTGTTCATAGGGTAAAAGTAATTGGGTTCTTCAGATCCGCATCCCTCTCTCTTTGCTCTAATTTAAATCTCAACCTTTCTAAGCTTTTTAAATCTGGGCTCTCAGAATCAGCATTTGAAACTGAAATCCAGGAGTCAAAAATTCTTCAGTGAATGTTGTTGGCTGCTAATGTGCTAATAGATCCAGAATCTGATCCCTTGTCCCCACCTCTGCACAAGCTTCCTTGTCCAGGCCTCTTTCTTCCACTAGCACCTCCACCAGTCTGTTCTCCTCACTGTATTCAGGGATCCTTTCAGAATCTAGGTCAGACAGTGTCAACCTTCTGTTCAAGTACCTCCAGTGGCTTTTCCTCGTGTTCAGAGTAAAATCCAGTGTCCCAACTCTGGCCTACAAGATGCTTCATTACCAGCCTCAGCTACCTTCTTTCTCTCCTGTTGCCCCATATTTCTCGGCTGCAGCCACACCAGCATCCTTATTCATAGTTCTTCAATACACTGAGTTCATTTTCTTCTCAAGACCTTTGCATGTGCTTCTCCTACTGCCTGGAACATGTTTCTACACACACACACACACACACACACACAGCTGCAGGCTCGCTTCCTTACTCTGCTCAGGTCTCTGTCCCCATGTCATCCTATCATTGGGATCTTTCCTGACTGAAATTATCCAAATATCTATCCCTATGTAAATAATAATCCTTTAGTGTTAATGTCCCTTATCCTACTTTTTTTTCTCAGTAAAGATTTTTTTTATTTTTTAAAAGATTTTATTTTACTTATTTAGACAGAGGGGAGGAGAGGGAGAAAGAGAGGAAGAGAAACATCAATGTGTGGTTGCCTCTTATGCAACCCCCCACTGGGGACCTGGCCAGCAACCCAAGCATGTGCCCTGACTGGGAATCGAACCAGTGACCCTTTGGTTCGAAGCCTGTGCTCAATCCACTGAGCTACACCAGCCCTGACTTTGTATAAATCAGATTTTACTTCAAATTAATCTTTCCTAGTAGCTAGAGAAGTCCCACTGTGATTTGAGTGGTCTGAGGTTTCCAAGTCAACCAGCAGCCACCTCGTGCTGTGGCATCCGAGGCTGGTGCTTGACGCTATGGCCACGAGCTGCAGGGGAGAGAGAGGCTGGGCCTGGCCCCGGAAAGGATGTCCTCACAGCTCTCAGATCGTCTGAGGGCAGCACTTGCTGGCAGAAATATGTAGGCAGCAAGCCTGAAGTAGGAAAAAGATCACTGGACTGAGCCAGGAGGCCTGGGTTTGGATCTTAACTGTGTGGCTATGTTAGTTTTCTGTGGCTGTCATAACAAAGTGCCACAAACTGGGTAGCTTAGAACAACAAACATTTATTATTTCACAGCTTTGGAGGCTAGAAGTCCCAAGTTGAGGTGTTGGCAAGGCCATGCTCCCTCTGAAACCTGTATGGGAAGGATGACGCCTTGCCTCCTCCTAGCTTCCAGTGGTTCCTCAGCAGTCTTTGGCATTCTGTGTGGGCATCCTCTTATAAGGACATGTCTCATCCTGGATTAAGGGCCCACCCTACTCCAGTGTGACCTAACCTCAACTAATCAGAGCTGCAATGATTCTTTCCAAACAAGGCTGTGATTCTGAGGACTCTGGTGTCCTTTTTTCTGATACCACTTCGGATACCAAATGTGTCATTTTACCAACACCAAACAATTCTCCAATATTACCTGGGTGTTCAACAATTCAACTCAATTGTGATAGTAACTACCCAGAATTAGTGCAGACCCACAGGTTCAGTCCCAAAAGACTGCTCCTGTTAGCACAGGTAGCTAGATATTAATAATAATGGAAGGGGGAAAGAAAACCAAACATTATTAAGCATAATACACTAGGGAGCTCAATCAGACAATAAGCCTACTTCCTTAGGAAGCTACAGCTTCACACACTCCTCAGGGAGCCACTACATCCTCTGCCCTCAGGACCTAATCCCCAAAGTGGGCAGGAAGTGTTGTTACCCATCACTACCAGGGAAGGAATAAGACAGCAGGAGAAATTCCTTTGCTGGGCACACGCCCAGTAAAAGCCAAGATGGTAGAAGCCAAGGGGGCGGTGCTTCTACTATAACGTCTGTGCAGTAGGAACTAAGATGATGACCATAGAGAGGAAAAGCTGCAGGAGATCTAGGAAATGGATCTTTTAAGGGGAGGATCCAACACCAGCCCATGAATGATTGGGAAATTGATTGGTTATTTTGAACAAGCACCTGATTCTTCCTAAGCGCTAGACAATATAATCAGCTTAACGAAGCTCTCACTCTTTCTCTTGCTTGGTAGCATGCGCACTCACCCATTCATTCACACGTTCTCTCTCCACAGCAGAAACAGACAAATGCAAGCGATGATTAGGGTGAGGTACAGGAGTGATGGTGCAGAGAGCTTCCCTTCTCTGTCCAGGTACATTACCCTCCAAGCACCTCGACTCGATGTGCCCACCAACCTGGAAGTGCCCTGAATTTAATTGTTGAAGTTTTTATATTCCATCTCCAGTCCCTCTCCTTTCCCTAGAGGTGGGAAGAGAGGCTGAAAGTTCCCGTCCTCTTTCTACACGTTTGATTTTTCTGGTGGGACCCCATCATAAAGTGATTTAGTGGCCCCCACAGAGCCACCTCATTAGCATAAAGTCAGGTGTGGTTGACAACCCGGCTCTTTATGAATTACAAAATGCACTCCTCTCATTCGGGAAAATCCAAGGGCTCTACAAGCTCTGCCAGAAAGTGGGAATGAAGACTAAGTATATTTTGTATTCTACCACAGACCTCAACGTGCCATTTTTTTGGTGCAGGGTGTGGGAGCCTACACAAGTCGACCCATCACAGTGACTTTGAGCAATGCACTTGACCTTGCTCAGCTGCAGTCTTTTTCTATCTCACTGGGCCATTAGAAAATGATAAGTGAAAATTAGTTGGAATGAGAATGAAATTTGTGCATAATTCAAGAGCTTTATTTTAGCCAAACTAAAGCTTTAATTTTTTAACAACTATTGACTGAGCAGCACCTGGCTGTTAGCTCTACCACCAGGTCCTGAGGAAAGAGAGGTGGAAAAAACAGACCCAGGCCTGCCCTAGAGGAGCTTACAGTCTGGCAATGACCATAAAACATGGGATAACTATTAAATAAGCAAAGACAGTATTCTCGCAAAGTCAACATTTTACAGGGAGCAAAGCTTGCTAAGAGAACTGGACTAGGAATTTGGGAATCTTTTGCTTGAAACCCAGATGGTCCCAGCAGGGTGGGGCGGTGAAATCAGTGGCATCAGGATCATCTGAGCCTTGTTAGAATGCCCGCAGCTCGGCTCGACTAGCTGTGGCCCCGGGCAGACAAGTCACACCCAGTGTGCTTCCCTTTCCTTACCCAGAAGGATACCACCTATCTCCTAGGGTGGTTCTGAGGATTAAATTATTTAACATATGGGAAATGCTTAGGTAATGCCTGACACAGAAAGAGCATCTAACAAATGTCAGTGATTATCATCATTATTATATAATTATTGAAAAGAGCAAGATCAAATTCTTCAATAAAATGTTTTCTTAGAAAACTAATGTCAACCAAGATCATCAGTCTTATTGTTGCTGGTTCCACCCAAAACACATGACCTTTTGAGCTAAAACAGGTTGGAACGAGTAGCCTTCGTGGCATCCCACGGAAGCTGCATTATGGCTTATGAACGGTAAATATCTGTAGTGACTACTTGAGGTTGAGATAGATAAATTCTAGATCGTACAGAATTGCAGTAAGACAGGGTAACTTGGGCTTTCTCTCTTTATTTTCCTGTCTATTTTAGGGGACTATGGAACCCCACTTCCTTGGTACTTCCTTCTACAAGAGTCCTATTGGCTTGGTGGTGAAGGTGAGTTTTTTTTTAATTTTTAAATTAAAAAACACTTTAACGTTTGAAACTAACTTTTTTGGCCATGGACAGGATATGCGCAGGTTATAGAGGTGGCTCTTCTATCAAGTGTGTGATTCCTGATTGATTACTCTTTGGCCTCCCGGGGGCTCAGCCACCACGCAGCCTCTGGGAGCCCACCTTAGGTGGGCCGCTGGGAGTCCCTGGACCGGGTGAGTGACTGAGCGTTGATAAGCCCTGTGTCCTGGACAGCTTGTGCCCAGTGGATTAAATGGTCCTAGTAAAAGAAGGCCAAACCCCTTCAGGGTGCACATGACTTTTGCAGCTTCTCAATTTAAAGCAAATAGATCCACAGAATCCTGAAGGAACTTTTGCACTCATCTTCTGCCTTCCCTGCTGCTTTTTTATTTCTCATCACTTTTTCAAAATATGAACTAATTCATTCTTTTGAGGTAAGGGCCCAACCAGAGGCTGGGACGGAGCTGCGATCTGCAAGGCAAAGCCTCGCAGGCTCTCCTAGTGCTAATCTTTGCGGTGGTGGGGCAGAGGGAGAGCAGGGTGTTTGCCCAGAATGCCTCTTCAATCAAATGTACCTCCCGATCGGGACAGGAGGCTCCAAGGAGAGCTCTAGAGATGGGGGGAAACCACTGATTCTTTTGTGAGGTGTGAGGTATAAGGTGGCAGTGAAATTTCTGACCTGAGAACTGGGGACTCCCCTGGAACTGGGAGGTTCTGGAAACAAAGGAAGTATTTTCCGATCTGTTTGTTCCTCATCTACCTGCTTTTAACTTTGTGCTATTGGGCCCGACCCAGGATTTATGCTTTAAGCACTAATGTAGGTGTTTGTTTTCTCTAGGGGATTAGCTAGGGCCTTTAAAAAGCTTGGGTGGGTTTTTTCTTTCTTTCTTTATTTTTTTTAATTTTTAATTTTAATTTCTTAATTTTTAATTTCTTTCTTTAATTTTTTTTAAACAGCACTTCCACAGCTCAGTGTACTTTTCCATTATGTTGGTATGTCTGTCTTGTCTATCTATAAACTTACATTTCTGCACTCTTATAAATGGGACTTTTTAACACGGGAGTGTGTTCCTGGAATGTTTCTAATGTCAATGAATATCAGGATCTGTGGACATTTTTTTTTCCTCTACAATCTCAGCAGATAATCTGCCTCTCAAAAAAAATATCTTAAGACAAATGTTCTCCTTCAAAAATGAATCACATATTTTTGCCAACAGAAGCCAAATACTTTTCACCTGTCTCACAGGCTAGACTGAAATAGATTCCTAAATCTCTCTAACATCAGAAAAGAGCTGAGCTTCTCCTCCTAAACCCCCTCCTTTCACAGATGAAATAGGGCCCAAGAGACATCAGTGTCTTGCCCAAGTTCCCATTGGTCGCTTGGGACAAAATCTGGATCAGGGATCCACATTTCCTGACAAGGAGCTCACTCCAATAACTAAACTAGTTAGAAGACTATTTCCTCCTGCCCTTTATTACACATTAGTACAGTATCATATAGCTATGATTAGTACAGTAGCTAATAAAGTGATTAAAGGAATTGTGGACAATAGATTTAAAAATCCCTCAGGAAGCAGACGTGGAAGCACAGGGGGCCCATTACTTGCCACTCCACCGCACACCCTGCAGACTCACAGAGGGCGGCGGACGGGGAGAGGCTCTCGCTGGCTGCTGCACGGAAACTCGCCTGCTCTTGAGGGCACGCTCGAGGCTGGGGCCTTTAGATGCTTGGCAACAGTGGTTTCCTCCCGCCCCGCCCCTCTCTGGCTGGCTCACTCTGCCGCTTCTCTTCCCCTTCCAGGATGTTCTGATGTGTCCTTTTAAACCAAATGCCAAGATTTAAAAAAATGCCTCTGTGTGTGTGTATGTGTGTATGTGGGTGGATGGGGGTGGGTATGTTGCATGAGCGTATGTGTGAATGTGAGAATGTGTGTGTGTGACATGCATAGGTGTGGGGTGTGTGTGTGAGTGTGTGTTTACACCCTTCTTCACTAATTATGCAAGCCTGTACCTCAACCAGGCTCAACCCTGGAGGTATTCCCAAAACATTTAATGTCCATAAAAGCAGATTTCTCCATGAACCATTCCTCAGTCTGCAAATAAAGCTGGCCGCCCATCCTGTCACGTAGACTGTCCTCGAGGTGCACCGTGAGTTCAACTTGTTTGAAATTGGGGTGAAAAGTGCTGTTAGTGAGATTAGAAAACTAACCCACTTCTCAGTCGGTCTGGCTCTGTCAATATATATTTTTAATCACACTCTCTGACATTGTGGGCTTCTCCTGGCATGTTAAGAGAACGAGGTGAAATGCTTGTTAAAAAAACAACAACAACAACAACAAAAAAGACCTCCCTCTGGGCTTGGCAAAGGCCACACGATGTGGGCTGTCGGGGGCGCCACTGGCCACTTCCAGAGACTCACAGATCGGCAGGTCAGATGTTGGCAGGGCCATGCTCGGGGCTGGTTCCTGGGAATGCTGACTTGGCCTTTTGAGGGAACTGGGTTTCCCAGTTATGGCAGAAAACTCTGCCCCTCCCCCTGCCCAGCCCTTCTTCCCTCCTTCCCTGACTTACTGATTTGCAGCTCACCAGGAGAGTGACAGTGGCTTCTGGTTGGTGCAGGGTGTTCAACCAGAGAAGAGAGGGCCTTGGAAAAGACGGAACCCATAACAGAGGAAATGGAGGACCCGGAACACCCAGAAGGAATAAATGGTAAAAACCGCAGTAAAGAATGCAGAGCAGAGGCAAGGAAAAGGGCTCGAGCAGACCACCTCAGAACTAGGGTGCAAGGGAACCCCGGAAACTGTCTCTGTTGACAAGGGTTAAACCCAATAGCTTCTCCAGGGTCCAGCTGCACGTTTGCGGAATGAATGGCCCGGCCAGACATTAACGCACGTTTCCTGGAGAAAGCAAATACCAAGTATGTGGTGCGTTTGTGCCCTTGTTAGGTGAATCCCACGTGGGTTGCACAAATATGCTGACTTCCGAGGATTTTGCAAGAACAATAACTTGGGTCACTGGGACTTAAGGCGGATATGAGCTATAAGGAAAGACAAAAATAAATACTTCTGTGCACAGGGAGAAAGAGTGTAGTGGTGCTGCCTTCACTCACGGTTTATAAGTAGCCCATTCATTCAAGCCATCAAAAGCCTTTCCTGACCATAGAGGTTACCTAATGATTCCTGAACTGATGAACTAGGATATAAGTGTTTTCCTGGCCTTTGCCTCCCTCACCTTCCCCCTTGAACCAGTCCTGTACTTCTCCTAGTGTTCTCCATTCCCTAAGCATATGCCTTACTCTGAGGATACTAAAATGCTCTTGCTATTCTCACCCTGGGTTTAGAGAGGCAGCCTGGCCTCTGGCCTTTGCCCGACATTACATGACAGGGTCTGGCCTCCATGCCTCTGGCCCTCTCCAGGTCAGTGGTCAGTGACCTGCTGCTCTCAGAAAGCTGGCTTGAAGTCAGTAGCACCTCTGGAAAGACCCTCCTCCCAGAGTGGAATTCCAAGGCTGAAATCAAGGGTCTGGAAGCTGCCAGTTCCATCTCAGGCATAGGCGAGGCCAGAAGGTACAGAAAGAGGAAGTATTGGGATGCTTTTGGCAAGGGAATAAATGCCCAGAACTATAATGTGAAAATGGTAAATTAAGTAGTGCCTTCTAGGGTGAACTAGGGCAGGGAGAGACTGGAGGCCAGGGCAAGGTGGACATACCCTGGTAATGAGGGTCTGCAGTGGAGGGGCCTGTGGAGTAGAAAAGTAGAGGGGTTGAGTTTGAAGGACAGTAATGTGGAAAAGCAGACTGTCCTACTCAGTTAATTGGAGGAACTCTGGAGTTCTGAGGAACAAGAAGTCAGCTTAGTCAAAGTTGCCTCAAAGATTTGAGCCACGGTGACTAGAAGAATGGAGTCTCCAGGAATGGGCATGGGAGAGTCTGGACATGGGACAATGTTGTTTTGGGAAGAAGATGAGGAGCCTGAGCTGCCACCAGAAATCCATGAGAAAATGCCTCACAGACTATTGGAAACAATGGCCTAGGATGGAGGATGGCATTTAGGGCCGACTCCCAATAAAAGCAGTCAGTGTATTCCGCATTCGAATCCCAGCTCTGCCACTCGTGAACTTGGTGACCTTGATTGGACTCTTGGCGTCTCTCTGTGTTAGGCTTCCTCATCTATAGAAATGGGCATCATAATATCTAAGGGCTGTTAAAAAGGCGAAATGAGGTATCCTATATAATGCACTTGAAACAGTGCCTGGCACATAGTAACTGTTTGGCAAATGTCAGGTACTATTATGACCACCATTATTCTGTAGTCATCCTTATCAAGGTCACAGCTACAGTCACGGGGGGCAGGTGAAATTATAGGCAGAAGTCACGGCCCGGAGAAAGAATTTGGGGAACTTGTACATTAAGATGTCATTTTTACCTCATGTTGACTTTTTCCTCCGAGACTCCTTCTTTGAACGGGAGCTGCCAGGCTTGGTCCCTGGGGTGTGTGTGAAGAACCTGGTAAAGATCTTTGAGCCCCATGGCAGGCCGGCCGTGGACCGTCTCAACATCACCTTCTATGAGAACCAGATCACCGCCTTCCTTGGTCACAATGGCGCAGGGAAAACCACCACCTTGTGAGTCTTCGGGCACAGACGCTGGATTGCCCTGTGTCCTGTCGTTTTCTGGCTCTCTTGTTCCCCTCTTAGCTTCAGTCTACTCTTTCCCACAGAATTTTAGTGACAAAAATGCGCTCTATATTTGTGTCCCAGGAATCTGTAAAGCACACTGCCGCATTCAGTGCTCGCTGGCACATATTGTTTCATTTGATCCCCACAAGAAGTTGGAGAGGGAAGTGGAGTATTGCCCCCTTTGTGTGCCAAGGAAGCAGACATCCAGAGCTGAAGTGACTTCCCAAGGCCACCAGGTCCTGATGGTTCAGTGTGGGCAAGAGCCAAGGCCTCTCACAATCGTCTCTTGTCTCTGACAGTGCAAGCCTACCCCCCACATCACTAGTGTTATTACCTTCTACAGTGATGACAAAGTCATGGTCATCACTATCATATACCCTCAGTCAGTAGAATTCTTCTTATTTTCAAAGAGCATTTCTTTTTCTGCCTCTCAGGATTGATAGCAGTTCTGGTGCAAGTAAAAAGAGTGCAGTTTCTAGAGGGGTAATGGCCTGGTGACTGAAGGCCAAGTTCAGGGAAAATGAAGGCTCCGCACAGACAGCTTAGCTCAGGAGCTTCCCTGACTTTTCTCAGGGACCTGAGCGCCATCTGTCTAGGAGAAGAGGTACTGCTAAGTGTTCCCAAGTTGCTGGGGAGGCGGCCCTTTCCTGGAGCAAGGAGCCCACGTGACACACAGTCTTCAGGTCCTTTGGCTTCTTTCAGAGCCCCAGGAAGGAACAGCAGTGTACACCCTGCACTGGAATGTTCTCTGAGGGCGGTTCAGTGTGAATGGAATGTGGGGCTGGTGCCATTACATTTGGTTCTGTTTCCCTCTAGTGGTTGATCAACAGAGATTTCAGCTTCTAAGGACAATTTCAGATAGGCTAAGATTGTATCTGAACTCAGGGCCAGCGCTGGGTGGGGCAGCGTGAGATCCCTCCGACTGCCCTCCTTGCGAACTCGTGTGCTCAGAGAACTCCACCCAGGACCCCAGTGCCGCCCCCAGCCAAACCCATGACTTCATCGTCTGCTGGAATGCCGCTTCCCCTGGGGGGTGAGACACAATGTTTAATAAGAATAATGTTTTGAGTTTGACTTCATGTTGGCACTCTTTTAAGTGTTTTATAGGTATTAATTCATTCAATTCTCACAACAGCTTCATGAGGTGGGCATCATTATTTCTCATTTTCCCAAAATGACTAACATTGCTATTGGGCTCTTTATGTTTTGGATCCAAAGACCATGTGGCTGGTGGTAATTCCCATACCTGGCTTGAATCAATTAATCAACAAATACACATTGAATGTCTGGGCTTCTCATGAAGACCCTTCCTCTGAGCTTTGTAATGGTGACATCAGGCAAGGCAGGGCCCATGCACCAAAAATCTGTTACCGAGCCCCTAGGGCACCTGGAGTGTGATGGCTGAATTGGGAAGGGACCGTCAGTTGTAAGTGACCCTTCTGCAGCTGGAAATCCCGGGGACCCATGGGTGCCTGCCTGGGAGCACTAGGAAGTAAGTAGGAGCAGAGGAGGAAGGAGGATGTGGTCAGAGCATGCGAGCCTGGAGCTAAGCCCTGTGTGGGAAGCCATTGGTCCCCACAGCTAAGGATGGTTTAGGGTCAACTGAGAGCCGTGGATGGAAGTCACTTTGAGAGTCCTCAGTGGCCTGGGGTGGGGCTGCCATCCCAAGGCACTGCTAAACGCCATCCTTTCTGCTACTGACTCTCTGTTCGGCAGGTCCATCCTGACGGGTCTGTTGCCACCAACATCAGGGACCGTGCTTATTGGGGGAAAGGACATAGAAACCAGCCTGGATGCAGTCCGGCAGAGCCTTGGCATGTGTCCCCAGCACAACATCCTGTTCCACCAGTGAGTAGGACAGGCATTCAGTCCCTCCCCCTGTCTGATTCTTGCCCTGCCACCAACACACATGTTCCTAGAGCCTGGCTCAGGGACGCCAGCTCTGGAGGTCAGAGGCTATACCCCTGTTTGGTTTCCCCAAGTTCAAGGTCCTTTGTCTTGCCTGCAGTGAGTGATGTCCCTCAGGTGTCCCTGTGGTACTCAGAGCTGAGGTCCCTCCCTCATGAGAGTGACTCGGGTGGCTGGTCCAGAACGCCTTTTTCAGCCCTGAAGTCCTTCTTCTACCAAGGGAGACCAGTGTTCCCTTCTCCCTCTTAAATCAGGCGTGAAAAACGAACTTTTCAGGAGACTTTTCAGTTGCTTTTCCCCCAAACTTGTGTTTCGTATCTAAAGACTTATACATAGTCATTGAAGAAAGGAAAGAAGGAAATATAGATTAAAAGGAGAAAATAATACTCATCTATAATTTCATCACCCAGCGACAACCACTGATAATACTTTGGTATATAATTGTTCAAAACTTTCTCCTGTGCATGTATAGATATACATATATACTTTAAAATTATAAAGGAGAGTAAAACTCTGCATACAATTTTGTAAACCACCATTTTTTTAAAAAATGTGATTTATTTCTCTTATTCCAAGAAATCACGAACATCTTTTCATGTCATTACATATTCTTCTTTAAATACTTTCTAATGTTTACATACTATGCTGTTGTATAAAGGTACTATTTAAGCTGTCCCCTCTTCTTACATATAGTGAGCAGCGTCTGCTTTTTGGTTTGGTTTGGTATTATAAACGACGTGTGACAAACATCCCAATCCCTACGTCTTTGTGCCCGCCCTTAGCTATTTCTGTGACGTAAATTGCCGCAAGTGGAATTGCTGAGCCCGTTGCCTTTCTCGTTGCCCCGCCCCCAGCCTCACAGTGGCTGAGCACATCCTGTTCTACGCCCAGCTGAAGGGGAGGTCCTGGGACGAGGCCCAGCTGCAGACGGAGGCCATGCTGGAGGACACAGGTCTCCACCACAAGAGGAATGAAGAAGCTCAGGATCTGTCAGGTGCTCGGTGTGGGGAAAAAGACAGGCTGCAGGTCCCCGTTGTTCCTCAGTGCACAGGACGTGTGTGCGTGCGTGTGGTCTCAGGTTTATAACGGGAGCCATCCGAACAGCTGGAACCCTTCTATAAAGTTATTCTGAGCATTTAAGAGCAGCCCCCTCTGGATCATTTTCCACGTGGGACAAAGCAGCCTGTATTGTATTTGTTCCGATGTTTATGTGTTTGAACTAAAATGTGCAGACAACCTTCCAAAGATCTAATGCTAAGAGGCAGATACTGCCTTTTCTGCATTTAAAGAGGCCTGTACACCACTGGTTTGAGTGCTGTGTAAACATCGAAGGGGCAGCATCAAACCACCGCTGGAGTTAAGGTCCCCCCGCCTTATGCCACCAGCTCTGGGCCTTTCTCACCTTGTCCTCCACAGCCCCTGAGACCACCCTGCCCCACCTTGTACCTCCAGGTGGCATGCAGAGGAAGCTGTCTGTTGCCATTGCCTTCGTGGGAGATGCCAAGGTGGTCGTTCTGGATGAGCCCACCTCTGGGGTGGACCCTTATTCAAGACGTTCAATCTGGGACCTTCTCCTGAAGTATCGCTCAGGTAATGGCCACTGTTTAGTGTCCTGTGCTCTCACTGAGGTTTCATCTGGGGTCCCTACTCTCTCACACTTTTCATTCTGCAACTTAGCAATAGTAACAGCCTTAACTGCACTTACATGGGGGCCTCATCAGTGACTTGGATGAACCTAAGTTCCAGTGGAAGCTTCCTGAGAGTTTCACAAATATAAGCAGGGAATCACTAATGGAGCAGCTACATTCCAAAATATTCTAGAAAATTCTCTCAACCCTTCTGTCTCCAACAGTGGGTGCAGCTCTAGGTGAAATTCCCCTTTGAGTAAGGGGACCCAAGTCCCCTGCAAACATCCCGAGAAGCTCCAGAGCTGTTGGATGATTGCCATTCAGGACCAGGTGGGAAGGTGGCGTGCCACCATTCAGTGCTCCAGAAGACTACCACAGGTGGAAATGTGTCAAAATGGGACATTCCTTCTCTATCACAGCACCTTGCAACCAGCGGGTGCAGACCCAGAAGCAAGAGCAAGCAGAGCTGAGTGCCCATAAAAGGGATGGCGTCGTTCAAACCTGTGATCGATTTGCCATCCTGGAATCCTCATTACCTTTTTTATAAAATGACATTTCCAGCTAGTGTAAAAGAGAGAGAGTGTGTCTGTGTGTACACTTCGCAGAGATGTAAATGCAGTGCTTAATGACCCAGACGCTATGTGCATAGAACTCGGTAGATGCTGACTGGCAGTAACAAATGTGCCCCATGTATGATGATTTGTTTGACTTAGGCCCTGCGCCTGATGAGCAGTGCTTTACAACACGCAGGATGCTGTACAATGCTAGCTATTGTCCTGACTATTCTAGTACTCTGGACTCTGCTGCAGAATGCCTGTGTCTGGCCCCAGGGAGTGGGGAGGTCTCTGTGTGTCCTCTCCCATGCACACCGGCCCAGGCCTGCCTGCTGAGCCCCCTGCCCCTGCTCTTGCAGGCAGGACCATCATCATGTCCACGCACCACATGGACGAGGCAGACCTCCTTGGGGACCGCATCGCCATCATTTCCCAGGGCAGGCTCTACTGCTCGGGCACCCCACTCTTTCTGAAGAGCTGCTTTGGCACCGGCTTCTACTTAACTGTGGTGCGCAAGATGAAAAACACCCAGGGCCAGAGATCAGGCTGTGAGGTATGTGTCTGCCCAGGGCAAGAGCCTGTCCTGGGAGAGCAGGAACACACAGCGCAGGGCTGCCCTTCTGGACACTTCCACCCGAATCAGGTTCTGGCCCTCAGAACTGCCCTCTTTGTTTCTGTGACCATCCCAGGCAAATGACTTAATTCTTTGTCACCACTGGTTTTCTTTTCACAGAGAAAATGAGACTAATAATCTCTGATTTTGCTTCCTAGGGATATGATGAAAATAAGTGAGATAAAGTATTGTGAACAACGTTCAGGTTGTCACGCTTACTATATTGTAGCATCATTTATGCCTCTGGCCCCTGTAGTTTAAATGTCTGGCTGCTTCTGGGTTTTCCTGTCCTGGGTATATTTTCACAGCCCAGCATGCATCCAGGGGGTGGGAGGAGCAGAATGTCTTGCACAGTCAGCCCTACAGCTATCACATAAGTGATGACAAGCCAGGGGATCCTGTGAGGTTCTGCTTACTCTCTGTGCCTGAGTCACAGGATAAAATCACATAACCACACCTTCACAATGCTCGGATGAAGTAATAGTTAAAACCATGCAGAAAAATGTGTTGACCACACTTGGTGGTTGAGAAATAAGGCACGGTGGTGACAACAGTCAACACCAGGCAGATGCCATCATTAACTTGACCGATGTCCCTCTGTTGTAGGGGACCTGCAGCTGTGCACCTCAGGGTTTCTCCATCAGGCATCCAGCCCCTGGAGATGAGATAACTCCAGAACAAGTCTTGGACGGTAAGCACTGGGGCGGGCCACGTATTGGTTCTTGTCTGGTGATCACGTCTTGGTATTGTTGGGTGTGTCGCCTGCTGTCATGCATTTTAATGGGAGCAAAGAGAATACTTGATGTACTTCTCAAGTCCATGGCATGCAATTGCTTCATTTTTTCTTTGAGCTTCTTTCTCTTCCTCCATTCCCCAAAGGATTTTAAAAGTCATGAGCCTAAGGACCCTCTCCCTGTAATGGGGATTCAGTCTTTGTTCACTCCATGCCCTGGCCCATAATCAAGCCTCCGTTCGTGGGGGCATCCTGCCCTGGCTCCAGGCCACATGCCTGAGTGCCCAGAGAGCTGGCCTTCTAAAGGTGGCAGGTGAAGCCCTCTGGGGGAACCACGGTGACACACAGCTCTCCTAACGACCTTTTCCAGAGTCAGATTGCACTGTGTAGATGCCATGTCTGTGGAAAATTGCACATCCCTTTTACACTCCTAACTTTTTCCTCAATTTACCAATTCTCCAGCAATTGTCCCTTGGATTAGGGTGCATTAAACCTCATAAGAGGTGCCCCCACATTGAGTGTGATGCAGGAGAAAGGTTGTCACTGTAGAAGCGCCCACCCCACAGGATTTGATCTTAGAAATACTGTTTACCAACAACTCTTTCCATTTCTCCACTCTGCCCACCTCCCGCCCCTCCTCTGGGGTGTCTTTGCAGATGGAATCCCACACGCCCCATGTCCCTAAATGGGAGCAAAACAAAACCTATGGACTGACCCAGGTTAATGAAGGGGGCAAGTATCTGCTGATCAAAGAAAAAACAAAGTTTCTTACTTACCACAATTTTTTTCTAAATCTGAGGAAATTGTAAACTAACATCTGGTGAAACAAGAAAACTAGACAATATTTCTGTACTAAGCTTAACATTTACGGGAAACTGCTCAGAGTCGCCTCACATTTACTCGTTCACTCCTCTTTACACTGACAGAACTCGTGGTGAACACACACGTCCTGCTGGGTGACATCTGTCTGTCTGTCTGTCTCTAGCCAGCTTTGCTGTGGGCTCCTCCTGCTTTCTGAGGTTCCCTCCCAGGAGGAATCTTGGCGAACAAATTGATAATTTTTAAAAATGAATACTCATTACTGTGGTGCACCAAAATCAAGCTGGAAAGAGAGCCTGCTGCCTGGATGATTTTAAAAAACATTCCTTGATTTCTAAAGATCCATTTTCTGCTACTAGAATAGGGATGCCGTGAGTGACGAGAAGCACAGTACAGCACTTATGCCAGATTCACTCCTCGGAAGGCTTCCCCTCATGCACACCACACACCACACACTCATCCCCACACCTCCTTGCTGCCCTGAAGGGCCACTTTTGGAAAGGCTGACACGCACACATCTGAGACACAATTCCTGGGAATCCAACAGCTTCAGGTTGGATTTCCTTCCTAATAGAACAATGAACGTGACCTCCTGAGAGCTGTTAGGGCAGAGCAGCTTCCTCATGCAAGGAGCCCTCCAGCCTCTGTATGAAGTCATCCCTGAACTAAGGACAATTGAGTCCGACTTGAAGATTTGACATAAAACAAGCTTTTCAGTCCCACTAGGTAGAAGGATTTGGGTTGAAAGCCATGAAATCCTTCAATGTGGGTCATTTCTACAACAAAGAAAGAAAAGAGCCCATTGGGCATCCGGACCTGAGAGGACTGCTTGTGGAAATGCACCAGAGCTGGGTTCTGGGTCCCCCATATTCCTTTACCTTTGACCTGCCTCTCAAGATGATGGGCTAGGTGACTGCTTCTTCAGATAAATGCTTTACACTTTATAAAGTTAGATTTTTAATTTTAAAGTAACACATATTTGTGCACAAACCTCAATACTGATTGCATGAGGGTATCAGGTCAATACTTGATACTGGACATGCCCCCATGCACCCCTCCTTCCATTTCCTTGTCCGTCTCCACAGCTTCTTGGCCCCTCCTGCATTTGCTGTGAGCTGTGTTTGTCTGAGGAGGCAGGTGTACTTCCAAGGGGACAGATACAGTCCTGCAAAAAGTTAGACCAGCATGGGTGTGTAATTTAGGAAGGGGAGTGCTCACCCAGCCCAGTTACCAGGTCTAGGTATGTGTCTTGGGCAAGTCCCCTATAGCTTGGGCTAGACCAGGAAAATGGAAGCAACTTTGACTTAACCCTCAGACTTGTGGTGAATAAAAATGAGCAACAGCCCTGGCTCGTGTGGCTCAGTTGGTCGGAACGTTGTCCCTAAAACTGAAAGGTCACAGGTTCAATACCTGGTCAGGGCATATGCCTGGGTTGTGGGTTTGATTCCCAGTCAAGGTGCATATGATGATGTTTTTCTCACATCCATGTTTCTTTCCATTTTCCCCACCACCTCTTTCCCCCCCCTCTCTAAAAAATTGGTGAGCATATCCTCAGGTGAGGAATAAAATAAAATAAAGTAGTAAAGTAAAATTAAATAACTAACTAAATAAATAAATAAAGCAACAATGATGACAAGTGCTTTCTTACTCAAGATGCTGTTCATTACAACACCAGCTAAGACTCATCTGCTCACCAAGCATATTGATCTAAGTTTCTTACATGGGTTAATTAACTCATCCAATCCTCACAAATAACAATGAAGCCGATGCCATTATTTTCCTCTCTGCACAGATGAAAAGACTAGGATACCGCCAGCCCAATGTTACATAACTTGTGAGGGACAAAACATCTGATTGAACAAAGTCCGGGTAATGACTCCCGGGGGCATTGCATGACCTCTCAAGGATGCAGAGCTAGTTAGGGGGTACTTCTTTCCTCCTCCCCCTACTGCTTAGTGCCCATCAGGAGGCCAACAAAGCTAGACATGGACATCAAAGAGTGTTACTCCTCCAAAATGTACTCCTGAGGAACAAAGTGCCCCTTCCTCAAACGGGAACAAAGTGGGGACCTAGGCAAGCTCACAGCCTCCCAGTTTCTGGAAAACTGCCCTCAGTATCTTTTTCTTGCCCTAGGAGACGTGAATGAGCTGATGGATGTGGTTCACCACCATGTTCCAGAGGCAAAGCTGGTGGAATGCATTGGTCAAGAACTGATCTTCCTTCTTCCGAATAAGAACTTCAAGCAGAGGGCATATGCCAGCCTTTTCAGAGAACTGGAGGAGTCGCTAGCTGACCTGGGACTCAGTAGTTTTGGAATTTCTGACACTCCCCTGGAAGAGGTAAGGCAGAGATCACAGATACCAGAAGGCATGCAAAGTCTCACATTACAGGGAAATTCTGGGAATGCAGAAAGCCATACATCCCCACCCAAGCACAGCAACTATCTTCATTTTTCAGCACACTTCCTCCTGCCTTTGTCCATATGCGCACATATTTTACGTAATTGTGGTCACCATGTGTTTATAGAAGACTGTATTCTTAGATAAGGAGTCATAATGTATTTTCTTCCCATTGTGAAGCAATACCCAACAAAATTGATCTTGACTTAAGCCCTGGCTAGGCAGTTCAGTTAGTTAGAGTGTCGACCTTATATGTCAAGGTTGTAGGTTCAATTCCAAGTCAGGGCACATGCAAGAAGCAAACAATGGCCCTGGCTGGTGTGTCTCAGTGGATTGAGTACTGGCTTGCAAATGAAAGGGTCGCTGGTTTGATTCCTAGTCAGGGTACATGCCTCAGTTGCGAGCCAGGTCCCCAGTAGGGGGCATGTGAAAAGCAACCACACATTGATGTTTCTCTCTCTTTCTCTCTCCCTTCCCCTCTCCTTAAAAATAAATAAATAAAATCTTTTTTAAAAAAAGAAGAGGCAACCAATGAATGAGTAAATAAGTGGAAGAACAAATCAATGTTTCTCTCTCCCTTCCTCTCTCTCTCCACAATCAATAAATAAAGTTTTAAAACATTGATCTTGGCTTAGGTTTTTCTGACAGTGGAATGTCTAAACCAAATTCTCTCTTTTTTTTTTACTCTTGACAGGTATTTCTGAAGGTCACAGAGGACTCTGATTCAGGACCTCTGTTCACTGGTATGGTGCTGAAGTTTGCAGCTGTTTTCCTACCCCCCCCCCCCAACACACACACACACAAACTTTATTTTGAAAATCTAAGGAAAAAGTCATGAAACACCAAAGCAGGCAAACATTCTCCATAGTATTTATCTGACATCTGAATAACAGGGTTTTGCATTCTTGGTTCCTTTGAAGGGCAAAGAAAGGACAAATGGAGTTAGGTCTGGGTGGGAATGCTGGATGAATCAGGCTGGTAGCCTCCCTGTACCTGAGCCTTTCATCCCCCTCCTGGGTCTCTTGTTTCTGCCAGGTGTCCATCCTCATCTCCTCCTCTTATCTCTACCAGGCCTGTGATCGGCTCCTGTCTGCGCCAACTGTAGACTGCAGAGTTCTTAGCGATACTGGTGACAGTAAAGACAGCCCAGATGCTGGCTAGGATCCTCTGCCCCTTCTGAGACCAAGATAACATGATTCTGAACTCTCATTTAGCACTCTGTGGAGATTTGAAACTGTGGGGATCGTAATTCCTAGAAATTCTGGTGGCCTCTCGTTTATATATGTGAGCCTCAGTATCAGCAAGCCCTTTCCATGATTTCTACCCAAACCCCTAAGCCTCACAAAGCATTCAGGTAGACATTACTGTGGAGGTTGGGGGTGAGGGGCAAAGGGGGAGACGGATATATGAGAGGAGTTACCTGCCACACTACACAGGCTACTTTTGATAGAACAAAGAATGATAGCATGCACCCACACTGATAAAACCTTCTCCCTGGCCCCTCTCTCCCCTTCATTGCCCTCTCTCCTGCACAGCTGTGTGGCAGTTCTCCTTGGCTGCCTTGGGCTCCTGCCACTGGTTACCTCCCTCTACACAGTGGAGCATATCATGGTGTTTTCTCTATACAAAAACTGCTTCCTCCCTGTGGGGTTTCTGGTGCTAGTTCTTAAGGTGATATGGTTTTCATCTTGCTCTGTAAGTCATCCCAGAAGTTTATTTATTGGCTATGCCCAGAACTTCCAATGGTCAAACTTTCCAGTCCAAATGTGCTCCAGGACCCAGGTAGGTCATGTGGTAGCCAGAAGAGGTAGACACCGTGGCAGGCCGGGGACTGAAGGGCAGGCCTCTGGAGGGGGTGAGAGCAGCTTCCCACAGGGTCCCAGGCTTGGTTTCCAGCTTTGCAGACACAGAAATGGAATTCTCTTAGCTCAGCCAAAGTCAAAGACTTACATTAACCAAGACCAGAATGAAAATATGCTAATTTATAGCAGAAGCTATGCTGGATTCCAGAGTTGGGGTCTTTTGTCTGCAGAGAATAAGTTAGTCCCTCTCAAAAGAATAAATTACACATCAGAAGACTGGTCAGCCTGGGCACAGAATGGAATGTTCCAAAGAGATAGTCGAGGAGAGAGGTGAAGAGTGAAGCCTCTAGATGAGCTCAGACCTGAGCTCCACAATTCGCTAACTGAGTGGTTTTGGGTAAATCCTTGCTTTTTTGTACTTCAGTTTCCTCATCTGCAAGATAGGACTAATAATGGTATGAACCTCCTAACGTTGTTGAGAGAATTAAATGAGTTAATACCTGCCAAGTCTTAACACAGTGTGCAGTTTTGGATTAACATTTAGCAGCACTCTGATCTCAACACTGACAAATCATCTCTGACCTCAGACTTGTGTAGCGTAACCCTCGGTACTTTAGAGGGCACGTGGCATCCAGTGTTTGTTTAACTGCCACCAGTCTCATGGATGGTTAAGGCAGGGACTAGCCTGTCTGGGGAAGCTGAGCTCATACCGATTGGATGACTTACTTCAAGTTGCACAAGATTCTGAGTCTTGTTTTCTGGTTTTAGCTTTCAAATCTAGGACCCTCAATGCCAAACTCTCACTGCTTCCCATTTTTCAGATGACTACATAGCATTTGTTTTGGATTGGCTCCATTTTAGAGGACATTTTCAGATCTAGTTTGAAAATCTAAAGGAACCAGTAGCTTGTCCACTGGAGACACCCTCTTCCTTGCATGGTACCAAGAAGGTCAGTGCCACTTCTGAAGGGGGTGGCACGTAGCCAGTTACCACTAGAGGGCAGCAGAGCCAGGGACAACCTGCAATTCTAATTATGAACTTGGCTCTGGCTGGGAAAGTGGGCTCGGGGTTCCATGGGGCATCAGGAATAGGCATGCAGAGAGGCAGCAGATGTCCAAAGAGAGGGATGGCTGCAAAACATGCCAAATCTGAGTCCAGATCAGGAGAAAAGAGACTGGAAAACTAGGACTCCAGCACCCCTAAGTCAATGAGCTTGGGAAAGTCCTCTCCATCCTGAGTAGCCAGACCTGCTGTGTGGCAGGCGTCTGAGAATGCTGAACGGGTGATCTTTGCACTGCCTTCAGCCTGGGACACGTGAGGAGGGTGAAGAGAGCAGCTGGGACCAACCAGAGGTCCTCCAGGCTCTCCCTTTATGTCTAACAACATGTTCTGAGAATGAACATTGAACAATGACGATAAACTAAAGCTTCAGTATGGCTGATAATTTGCAATAGTTCATAAAGCACATTCACATGTGTTAGCTCATCTCACCTTCACGACAACCCTGTGAAATGTTCTCACTTTCATTCTGCAGAAGAGAAAACTCAAATTCAGGTTGTCTGGGCCACTCAGCTAAATTTATCTAGCAAGAGTCAGGGTTCAAGCCGGGTCTCCTGACTCCTAGCTCATTGGTCTTTCCACCACTTCATGGCGGCCGCTAAGATTTAGGAAGAACCGAGTCGACTCTGCCTTTTACATTTTTAAATACGCAGGTTACACACAAACACACTTTTTGTTTAAAAAATTTCAAATAATACAGAAGGAGGCTAAAATCATCCTCCCCCCTCATCCCTCACCCCGTATGCAGCTGTGCTGCAGGGTGACCTGTCAGCAGTCGATGGGCAGTCCTCCAAAGCTCGGCAGTTACGCATGTGTGTAGGAAATATCACACTTCTTTGTATATGATATGCGTGCTCTCTGACATAAACGTGATCTCATTACACATATTATTCTGCTACTTAGTTACACGTTTCCAACCTCTCTCGGTGCATTTAGAGCTCTCTCATTCCTTGTGACTACTATAGAGAATACTTAAATGATTGCAGGTTATTCTGTCTATAAATCATTTACGCTAAAAAATAGAATTTTTTATTAACCTACCTGGTTTGAGGTTTTGTTCTTGATTTAAATGAAGGGAAATCTAATGCAATAAGAAAAAAACTAGCATATGAGATCCGGACTTTGTGGGTGTTTTTCTAATTATTAATTCATTCTCAGGCAGCTCTCAGCAGAGAAGAGAAACCATCAGCCTGCGACACCCCTGCTTGGGTCCTAGCAAGAAGGGTCCTAGCAAGGAGGTCATACAGACTCCCCAGGGCTCCCACAGCGGCTCTGTGCAGCGGGCCCCTCCTGCTGCGGGTCAGACTTCACCAGCGGAGCAGGGCGGCCAGCTCAACACAGGAGCATGCCTCATCACCCAGCATGTGCAGGCGCTGCTGGTCAAGCGGTTCCACCACACTGTCCGCAGCCACAAGGACTTCCTGGCCCAGGTATTGCTGTGGGCCTCTGGTTGTGCTCGGTGGCGCCTGGCCGGGGCCTGCCCGCCCTCTCCCGGCCTCTCTGACTGGGCCAAGCTTGAACACAGGGGTCCAGGTGCATCAGCGAGCACCCTCTTTGGGTTCTGTTGGCTGTGTCTCGTCCTTGCCAAACTGTATTTTAATTCTTGGCTAACACAAAACTTCTCTGTAAGTAGTCAACCTCACTAAGCAGATAAAATAGAATAATAGTGAGTGTGTTAATATTGTTATTATGTTACAATAAAGGGGAAAGACATGTTTTTCTTCATTTTTGCAATGACCCTACATATCAAGGTCATAGTCCTCTTTTTTCTTTGCGTGTTTTTTATTCAGAAAAAGAAACTCTGGTTCACCCCTGGCTAAACTCTGGTTCACCTCTGGCCCACTTCAGTGTGCGGTGTCGGCCTCCTTCAACCATTCTTCGATGGTTGCCAGAACACTGTCTTCTCCCACATGCCTTGCCTTCACACATGCTGCCCACAATGTTCCCCAGAAGCCTGACCTCCCGCCAGGGCCCAGTTATGAGGCTGCAGCATAAATGTTTAAAAAATGAACATATATGGCTGCATGTGTGTTTGTGCGTCTTTTGTACACCACAGCCCACAGCCCACGTTGCCATGTTTATTTTCCCACAGATTGTGCTCCCAGCCACTTTTGTGTTTTTGGCTCTGATGCTTTCCATCATCGTCCCTCCTTTTGGTGAATATCCTGCTTTGACCCTTCACCCCTGGATGTACGGGCAGCAGTACACCTTCTTCAGGTGCGTAGACTAGTCACCGGAGGTCACCATTGGCCTCCATGGGGTGTGGGGCTCCTGGGTCACATGCTGCTTGCCCCCCCCCGCCGCCCTGGGATAGTCACCAACATGGCAAGGTGCTTGGGCTGCCATCAGAAAGGAAATCACCTGCCGCTTGGGAAAGGTGATTCCGAGTGGACAACCAGGACGGCCAGGAGTAAGGAAAGAGGAAGTACAGGTTAGGAGAGTGGCTGAAGCTTCATCCTTGTGGGGCCTGGACGTGATATGCCATCCGATCACTGGCTGTGCTTGGGGGGCTGCCCTCGTCCCAGAAAACCTACGACCACCCCACACAGCACCCCGGGCCCTGTGGACATGCCCGGCATGTAGCAGCCACCCAATAAAACACTGTCAAGTTGCATGTCCGCTGCTTCGTCCCTCCGTCCCCGTCACGTGCCCCCTGAGTGAGCCCCCTCACGTTGTCTAGCATGGACCAGCCGGGCAGTGAGCGGCTCGCAGCACTTGCAGACGTCCTCCTGAACAAGCCGGGCTTCGGCAACCGCTGCCTAAAGGAAGAGTGGCTCCCGTAAGTCCCTGAGAATCCCCACCCTAGCGCCAACAGCTGCCCTGGGAGAGCCAGGAGACGGGGCACCGAGAGGGCAGAGTGGGATCACCCCGTCTCAGTCCTGCTCTGCGCTCCACAGACACGGCTGTCTGTGACCAGTGCTCACCCAGCTTCCCGTGCACACCCATGTGCAAAGGCGCTCACTGTGTCTCCGGAAGCCCCTGCGTCATCGGACAGTTCTTCATTTCTATAATTCCCGATATCAGAAGTTCCATACTAAGTTAATTTATGCTTCTCACAACCTATTGGAAAGGAATCTGAATAAGGGAAGGAGGGAGACAGGGATTGTCGATTGTATAATCGGACCAAGAATGGCATTAATTACGTATGTGGTCAACTTTCAATTATTGCTGTAAGTATAGAGAAGGAAGTTTTAGAGGGCATTTGAAAGTCACCAAGAATCCTAGCAGCTCAATACAATTTTAACTGCTTCTCTCATTTAGTCTTTTCAGAGCTATTGATAAGGACCAAAATAGACTAATTTCAAACTCTTTTATTTGTCATCTCTCAACAGCTAGAGCCACCAGAAGAGAAAAAAGAGATAAAACTATCCACAAACTAGATAATTATTCCCTGGCCCCACATTGAGTCAATTAAAAAAAAAAACACCCTAAGCTTGATTTTTGAGCAGAAACTAACGTCTAAGAGGGTAGGAAGAGAGTACGTAGCTCTGAGGACAGGGAGGGAAGGCTAAGATGGAGAAGGTTGGGCGCTGTTTCTCATTTCTGCGGATTTTTATCAACTTTGGAGCTGACTGTGAAATATTTTCTTGTCTTCCATGAGGGAGTACCCCTGTGGCAACTCAACGCCCTGGAAGATTCCCTCTGTGTCACCGAACGTCACCCACCTGTTCCAGAGGCAGAAGTGGACCCCAGACCACCCCTCACCTTCCTGCAGATGCAGCACCAGGGAGAAGCTCACCATGCTCCCCGAGTGCCCTGAGGGCGCGGGGGGGCGCCCACCCCCTCAGGTACCTCAGCCCTCCGGGGAAACCAGGGCCCCAGTCTGACTGTGACTGCGGGGGCAGGGGAAGATACCTTGTGCCCCCTCAGTTTCTGGCCAAATAACATTTTAGAATGAAGGCTGGGGGCAGGACTATGCGAGGGTCCCCAGGCCCTCCCAGCAGGTCCCTGTGTGGCCCTGTCGGGCCACTTGGGGGACATCGCTGACCAAGAGCTCTGTTTCCCACTGAACACTCCCTGTGCAGCCTAGTAAGAACGTGCCTTTTATCACTGAAAAACTACACACGTCACCCATGTTCGGTGTGGAAAAATTAGAAAATACAGATAAGTCAGGAGAAAAGCAATCATTCTGTCACTTGAAAATAACCACCAGTAAATACCTTCGGGTTTTATCCAGTCAAACTGGATGATATTCAGAGCTCTGTCTGGAAACCCGCCATCCGCTCTTACTTGTGTTATGAGCACACGCCCACATCCACGTGCAACTACATCCTCGCTTCTAGCGCCTGCGCACTTTCCCCAATTTGGGTATGCTTTACTTAACCAGTCTCTCGTTGTTGGACCTATTGGTTTTCAATTTATATAACATTATAACCAATGTTGCGATGTCCATTCAAATGCATATGTATTTGCACACTTACTAACAATCTTACTTAAGAAGCATGCCATGTGCTGTGTAACTAACATGCACACGCACACACAGCCAACAGCCTATGCTTTGCAGGGACATCGGCAACCTTGGCTCTGAGCAGCATCCTCTCGGATGGTGTGAACTCTAGAATGTATCACAGCGAACCTCTCCCGGGACTTTCAGAGAACTCTCACTCTGTCTCCGGTAGATAACGGTTCTCCCGGCTGACTTGCGCAGGGTGGGGCATTCGGTGGGCATCACCAGTGAGCTGCTGATGAGTGCGTGACCCCCCGAGGGGCAGCGTGGCACTGTGGCAAGGGCACAGGCACTGGTGTCAGAGAGCCATGGGTTGGTTCCTTGGCTTCTCTGAGCCTTAATATCCTCACCTATAAACTGGGGGTAACTGTGATTTATTCTGTAGCAGTATATGAGAAGTCAAGGAAACAATGTGGGTAAGGAAACTGAGTCACTCAGAACTACACTGAGCTGAATGAGGACAACCCTAAATGAACAGTGGATAAAATAAGACACGCTGAGTTTCTCTCTCATGTGAAAGTTCATGCAGGAGCTCCATACTCCGTTTGATTTGCTCCCCCATGGTGAAGAGGCCTCAGCCTCACTGGCCCAGGTGGCAGAATCTCCTTTCCAGGCAGCAGAATGGAAGAGGGGATGGATAAAAAGTGAGGGCCTAGTGTGCAAATACACTGTCTTCTAGGGAGAGTTCAAGAAGTTACCACGCAGCACTTTCTCTCACACATCATTGGCCAGAGTCAGAAGTCAAGGGAGCCTGGGAACCACAGTCTCTAATCTGGGTGGCCTTGCACCAAACACAAAAGTCTGATAGGATGGCATGTGGCGGAAGGGCAGAGCAGGTAGTGCGGCGAGACTAAATTTTGCCACATCAGCCTTAGTTGCTGGCTTACAAATGATGTGCTGTTTATGAGCATCCTTTCTCTTTTTTATATACTTAAAGCATATGCCTTTATATTTCTCAAGCAATATATTTTTCCCCTTGAATCATAACTCAACCACCTCAGCATCACAGGGATCCCAAAAGAGGAACTCAGGGAGTTTGTACCAATTCTCTGTGCCTGGAGAGAGAGCTGTACTTCTGCTGGGTTTGCCGAGGACCCCTCTGGCTCCTCCTGCCCTAGTGTATGCAGCACTGGGACTGCGAGTTTGGGCTCTTGCCCAGGGCCGGGACAGAAGGCCAAGAGTAGCTACGTGGAGATTCATTTCCCCAGTGAATCCTAACTTCAAGGCTGCTTGTCTACTTTATAGAAACTTACTTTCAGTGGCTAGTCCTTGATCCTTGGGGGGAAAATTTAACAGGCCACTATGGCCAAAGTCCTGGAAACAGACAAACCAGTTCCTGTGATTTTTCTTTCACTCCTGCATTTCCTCATTATCATTCATGTCTCTCCTGGGAGCAAAATTGAACGTCATCAACCTGTACAGGAGCTACTTCCTCTCTCTCTCTCTCTCTCTCTCTCTCTCTTTCTCTTTCCCTCTCTCTCTCTCTCTCTCTCTCTCTCTCTCTCTCTCTCTCTCTCACACACACACACACACACACACACACTCTCCCTCTCTTATGTTTATATCCGGCCACTCACAATCTCCAATTCAGCCTAGAATTAAGCCAGAGGTACAGGTGCAGGCTTGGTGTAGAGGTAGTACATTTCCCTCATCTGGAAAATGGGATGGGGGATGCAGTCTCCTATAGGGACGCACCTGTTCCCACATTCTTTACATGGTGGTGGGTCCTGAGGTGGGAGTGTTCTACCCCTGACTTCTACACATGTAAAGTTAAAGTTATAGGAGTATTTTCATTTAAGAGAAGTTTTTGAAAACAATTCATCACAAACTTCCCAGGCACCAGCAACTGTTCCAGCCTAGACTGCACCTGGGGAGTTTGGCAGTTCACCTGGTACCACTCTCAGCTTGAGAAGCAGGGTGATGGAGTGAAAAGAGTGAGGGTTGTGGAGTCAGACAGACATAGGTTCAAATCCTAGGTCAACCACCTGCAAGTTCTGTATCTTGGTGCAAGTTAGCAAACCCTTCTGAACCTCACCTCTGTCTGCAATTTAAGTAATAATTCCCCTCTCGTGAGGGTATGAGGGTTAAGGGATATATTGTAATGTAAGTGGAGCATTCCACACGGTGCGCAGCACACTGCATTCTGCAGGTGCTAGTTCTTCTAGCATTAGAGAGAGGAACTGAAGAAAGTGAACTGAAGAAGGAAGTACAATAAAATGGGAAAGGGGGAAGAGGAGACAGAAAGTGTATAAAAATGAGAAGGACGGTGTGTGATGACGGTGGTTTTAAAGCCACCAAAAATTCCCTCGGCTACCTTTGGATGACACCCTTGACAAGGTTCCTGACTGACCAGAAACTAAACATTATTTATTCCCAAATTTAAAGTAATACTGCCACCTGGTGGTCAAACCCATGCTCTTTAGAATTCTCCAGAATCTTTTGATGAACTAGCTTCCAGTCTTGGATGTATTTGGAAGGTGATTTGTAAATTGTAAGGTACTGTTTGAATTCTTTCACTCATGTCACAGATTTATTATTTCAAGTATATGCCAGGTACTGTTCTGGGTTCTGGGGACACGGCAGCTAACAAGTCAGCGAAAATTCCAGCTCTCATAGAATTTGTATCACGTAGGGGTGTAACAGACAAAAACAAGTAAACAGATCAATTGGAAAGCAAATTTCGGGTGGAGATGAAGACGTGACTACACAACACTATGTTATGATCCAGAATGACTGGAACTAGAACATACCTCTCTGAGGAATAAAACTTGGGCTGAGACTTGAATGGTGATGAGCCAGCTCTGTGAGGTGTCCAGGCCGAGCATTCCAGGCACAGGGAACTGGCAAGTGCATGGCTACTTCAGGGGCGAGAGGTGAGCATGTGAGAAACAGGCAGAATAGGTGGGGAGGATGGGGAGGAGAGGAGAGTGGCAGCAAGTGCGCTCAGAAAGCAAGGCAGGGCCATCTCCCCTTGGCTGCGCCAGCCTTGGTAATGAATTTGGATCAGACCCCAGGGTTTATTTGGAGTGTGGTAAGCCAGGTGACTAGGTATTTGATTTACATTTTTAAAGTTCAGTCTGGCTGCTGGGCGGAGAATGGATTGCAGAGGGCCAAAGGTGGAATTAGGGAGACCAGTTTGGAAGCTACTGTAGCGGCCCAGGTGAAATGTAAGTAGAGGCTTGGGCTAGGGTGGTAGTAGTGGAAATGGAGAGATGCAGGTGTATCAGACATTTATTTGGGAGCTAGAGCTATCCTATCAGATCAATGAATTGCAGAAAAGAGAGGGATCAAGCATGACTCCCGTATCATTTACGTGGCAACTAGGGAGATGCCAGTGCTTCACTCAGTAGTTTCATTTCCCAGCCGCTGAGTTCATAAATGACTTTCCGTGAAGAACAAGCAGCTTCACAAACTGGAAAGTCTCAAATTCCAAAGTAATTAACACTAATGTCTCATTGCCTCAGAGAGTGCAGAGCAGCACCGAAATCCTACAAGACCTTACAGACCGGAACATCTCCGACTTCCTAGTGAAAACGTATCCTGCGCTAATACGAAGCAGGTAAAAGGGCCCTTTATGCTTTTCATCCTGGGTCCCTGTAGAAACTAGTAACAAAGGATGGAAGATAACTTACTCCCATGATTTATCAACAATCAGGGCAGTGGAGTTTTTTTCTTTTTCCTAATTTGAGAGCCTCATCCAACAGAAAAAGCAACTGAAACATATGCAAGTAAAATGCAACTTAAGTTTAATTTTGTTTTTGTTTTGTTTAGATTAAGCAGTCTTAAAGATTAACCTGTACACTATTAAGAGTAAAATTTTAAAGTATAGAATTTATCTAATAATGCAGCCTCATATTTTAACTAGTTAGGAAAGAGAGACAAAGTTTGGAGGGAGGGATGAATGAGAATAAAGGGGGAAAGGTAGAGGAAAAAGAAAGGAGATGGAAAAATAAGAAGTAAAAAGCAGAAAGGAAAAAAAATTAGACCAAGAGAGGACAGAGACAGCGGCAGTGTCTGAGTGAGCCCACGGGCTGGCTGTCCAGTGTCCGAGTGAGCCCACGGGCTGGCTGCCGGGTTAACCGCACCTGCCACACTAACTGAAAATGACCACCTGTGGTGCTGCCCTTTAAGGTGCAGGGAACTCTTCAGTGAGAGTCTATTTCTCCCAGCTCTGCAGCCGTTCTCACAGCCCCAGCCAGGGAGGGACTGGCTCCAGCAGCCCCTGTGAGAGCAAGCATTTGAACAAGAGCATGCTACCAAGAGAGCATCATAGGGAACCCTGATCCAGGCCCCGTATGCTCTGGGGCTTTAAAATAAAACAACTGTCTAATTTTAGTAGTACTTTCAGTTGCTTCCCCTACCAGAGCCATGCACAAAAAAATAAATGGGCTCAATTAACTAGAACACACGGCAGGTGGTGAAAGCAACTGCCGAGAAGGCAGGAAGCAAAGGGAGAATGCCAACCAAGCCCAAAAATAAAAGCAGAGTGCATGGAATTTTTGCAATAATGGAATAAACAACAACCATCCCAGGCTTTGTTCTCAGCAGCAAGGCTGCAATACGGAATCTTGGATTTTGTGCTTGATGACAATGAGAGTTCACGGGCCTGACCTGTGAGGTCTACGGTTGGCATCTTGTCATCTTCTATCTTGTCATTTTACCCTCGACTGGCTGGAAGTCAGTCTCTGAACTTTGGGCTTGGAGTAAGTCAGAACTTGCCCCAGGTGTGCAGGTGGTTATTAGGGCCTTATTTGTGCAGGTGGGAGAGGGGAGGGCTGCAGACTTCACACTGGTACGATAGTTGCCACATAATCTGGTTCCAGATGGTCTGACAAATGACCTGGTGACAGGGCCCCCCAGAAAGCCCAGCATGTGGGATGTGACTTGAAGAGCCAGCAGTGGAAAACAGCAGTGCTTTTTCTGCATGTGTGTTCGGCTGGGCTCCTAGGCTGGGAGGTTTCCGTGTTGCTTGAATATCAGGAAATGCAAAAATGCCCTGAAGACTGAGACACCCCAGTGACTGTCTGGAGAGGAAAGTTAACTCCCCTGTCATGCTTGTGGTATATTCATTGTATGATTTTTTTTTCACTTTTAGCTTAAAGAACAAATTCTGGGTCAACGAACAGAGGTAAGAAACTATTTTTATAAGAAATTAAAATCTCAAATTGATTTAAAATACTCCCATATAAACAGAGCCACACCTCGAAGCCCTGGAGATGGAATGTCCTGTGTGTGCTCAGGAAGCCACAAGACGTGTCCTGAAGGATGTGTGGCTGGAGACACCCTGGGCCCAGAAGATGCCCCGTGCTATAGGTCTCCTCAAAGAACGTAGATGGAAAGTGACATTCCTGGAAGAGTTGGTCCAGAGCATCCTCACTCAAGGGAAGTTCTACAAGCTCCAAGGGAATAATAGTTCACAATACTAATGAAAGGACAGGGGACCTAAGCTCTGGCACTTCTTGGCCTCTCCTTTTAAGTCTTAGGGAGTCTGGCCCAGCCCCACACTCACCTCATGCCGGAGGCATCCTGGAGACTCAAATGATTCCAGAGGTTTGGAGAATCCTCCAGGGATATTCCAGGAGTGAGCGGGCCTCCCAGGCTCCCTCAGAAACAGGCCTCTAGAATGAATGCAGAGCTGTTACTGACTTGATTCCAGACCATAAAAGTGAAATCCAGCTCTTAGAATTGCTCTCTAGAGGGAACTATGGATCCTCAGCTGAAGCAGGGAGTTGGGGGGCAGGAGGAGTGCAATTTGAGTCCCTGAGAAATAAAATTCAGCAAAATAATTTTGTTGATCCTACCATTGAAAGGTTTTAAGCCAGAGCGACACGCCCAGATCTGTGTTTGGGCAGGATCACTGGAGCCTCCCAGGGCAGTGTGGAAGATTTGGGGGGCTGGAAAGCCCCAAGGCTAGGGTCTCAGTTCAGGAGCTAGAGCTTGAGTGGAGGCAGGACGGTGAGGGTCTGCCCTAGGGAGGGCGGGGCTGAGCGGCACAGAGGCGGAGCACAGCAGGGCCGCACCGGCACCGATTGGGTTAAGGGGAGTCCAGGGCTGTCTGTCTGAAGTACCTGCAAAGCACAGAAGTGGCACAGGGGAGGAATCATGGCTGGAATGGCACAGAGTCAGGGAGGACTTCAAAGAGAGGATGACGTGTGTACACGGAGGAGTCGGAGCGGCCTGATGCTCCAGAAAGGGCAAGGCCCCCCTGGGAAGCTGGCAGCCCTGCGTGGGCGGTGGGGGGGGGGGGGGCGCTGGCTGGAGGAGGACAAAGGGGGAAATTTGTGACAACTTTAACCAGTAAAATATAATCTAAGAAACAGAGAAAGAAGAACAAAGTTGGTTTGTAACGTGGAGCCCTGTTGCCCACTAGTACAGACAATTTCCCCAAAAGTACACATTTCCCTACAGAAACTGAGAGAGCGGCTGGCAAGCACGAAGCCGGCAAGCACGAAGCCGCAGACCGGTCACGGCACTGATCTGAGGCCTTCTTGTTCCCCTGTCAGATACGGAGGCATTTCCATCGGAGGAAAGCTCCCGGTTCTCCCCATCACTGGGGAAGCGCTGGTGGACTTTTTGAGTGACCTTGGCCAGATAATGAATGTGAGCGGGGTATGTAAACAGCCTGGAGATTTGGGTAGGCCTTTCAATGTCGGTTGAAACAGAAATTATCATGACTGCTAAGAATGAAAACAAAAACCCTTTTGCTTGTTCATTAATTATGGTTTTCTAGGGCCCAGTCACCAGAGAGGCCTCTAAAGAAATGTCTGCTTTCCTTAAACATCTAGAAACAGAAGACAACCTTAAGGTATTGGCCCTGCATAATCTGCCTTAGAGCTGAAAAATCACGTGAGCTGGTTATTTTTATTTTCCCAGATTAATTAAATTCCATCGCATCTCCTGTTGAAATCTAGCGTGGAATGTCTTCCAGCTGCCAAACCCTCCCTCCTCCTCACATTCCTTTTCCTGCGGCTCACGTTTTCTAGAAACAGCTGTTATTAGCACAGGGCCCCTGCGCCCTGCACAGCCTCACAGAGCCCGTCACCGCCCTCCAGGTGTGGTTTAACAACAAGGGCTGGCACGCCATGGTCACCTTCCTCAACGTGGCCCACAACGCCGTCTTGCGAGGCAGCCTGCACCGGGACAGCAACCCGGAGGAGTACGGCATCACCGTCATAAGCCAGCCGCTGAACCTGACCAAGGAGCAGCTCTCCGAGATTACCGTGTAAGCCGCCACAGACCGGCCTCGCGGCTTCCCGGCTTCCCGGCAGCCTCTCCTCGCTTTTCAGACCCGAGAGGATTCTCGCTAACGGAGCCGCGGGCCTGGATGGCGAGGCTGTTTAACCAGGCAAACGCGAACACTTGCAACGCTCTGGGTACCACGCTGCTTGGCCGGTCTTTCTCCTCCTGCTTATTAGGGAAGTGAGCGTGTATTTGGTTCCACTCCCTTTTGGCGCTTGATAAGAAGCTGCTCCTGGAGCTTACGCAAACATTCTCCACGCCAGTTTGTAAAATGACAGCTGGGAACTGGGAAGGGTCAGTAAATCTTTCATCTCCCCAGCAGCGATTTTCTCAGGTTCCGGGATTCCATCTGATGGTCAGGCTTTGGAGATGGCGACAGAACCTTGCCTTCCGCCAGCTTCGGCTCTTACTGCACAGCTTCAGGAATAAAAACATCCATCTTGTGCAGTCTGTAGTATGTTTTTAGCCTTAGTTAAGGCAAACTTCTGATAAGCTGTAGGGTCCTCGTTTTCCCATCCCGGTATACTGAGTGCCCTGAACGCGGGCCCTCAGCATGCCGAGTGTCCCCGGCTAACGGTAGGGCCTGGACACCCTCCTCGGACCGCCTGGGGGCTCTGCTGAGGAACACAGTCTGTGCTGCGTTTATTCTCGCTCAGCCCTGCCAAGTCTCTTGCATCTGAAATATGAAATAGAAGTCTTCTGTGATTATAAAATGGTATATGTTCACTAAGTGAACTTTGCAGAATATAGAGTTTTAGGAACTTGTTATCTATAACCCTACACAGTTTAGGGTACTTCCTCAAAGCATTTTTGTGCGTTTCCCTTTCAGTCATCAGTTCAACTCTTCCTACACGTGTGGGTCACGCTATTTCCAATTTTCTAAGGACACTGAGGAGCACACATGGTGCCTTTGTGGGAATTAAAGGTGCTTCTTTCTCTAGTGGGCACTGTCCCCAGCAGGGGGTCATGGCTTGGATGTGAAGGTCAGGTTGGGTTTCAGCCCACACTTGGCCTCTTAGCCAGATACCTTGTACTTGACCCAGGAAAGGGCGAAGAGAGACAAGTCCTGTATACTCGGCCCATCCTCTTTTCCCTTAAACTTATCATTATGAACATTTTCTCGTGCTACAATGTGTTTCACATTCTAGCAAGATAATTTATATCTGCTAACAAAAGAAATAAATTTCACAGACCATATGACTATCTACCTAGAAAACTGAAAGAATCTATAGGCAAATTATTAGAACTGATAAAAGCATTATAATGTATGACATTATTATAAAAATCCATTTCTATAGCCATCAATAAATAATTTGAATATGTAATGAAGAGAAAGTTTATCTAGACTTTCATATTAAAATGGAACAATATTCAACCTTAACATGGAACAGAAAACCCAAGAATATCTACTTAACCTTGACCCATTTTAAGACGACTGAATGAAATGACAAACGTCGGGCTAGGGAAGGGGATCCTGAAGGCTGAGACCTAGCTTTGGGTGAGCTTCCCCAGAGCCTGACTCTGTTTTCTCCTACACCTGCTCCCCCTTCTTCACCCCTCTCTGCCTATATCTCCTGTCTGGCTGCAGGCTGACCTCTTCTGTGGATGCTGTGGTTGCTATCTGTGTTATTTTCGCCATGTCCTTCGTCCCAGCCAGCTTTGTCCTTTACTTGATCCAAGAGAGAGTGAACAAAGCCAAGCACCTCCAGTTTGTCAGTGGAGTGAGCCCTACCACTTACTGGCTGACCAACTTCCTCTGGGACATTGTAAGTGTCAGGTCATGGTGTCTCTCTCACCTCCATTGGCCTAGGGGGTGGGCCTTTGTGTCTACTATGATTGAGGGACAAGCAGGGTGGGGCTCTGGTACTGCTAGGATTGTTGGAAGGTGCTGCGCCAAGGGCCTTGAGTGTCTGCTGTCTTGACATCTTAGAAAGGCACAGAACTAGGAGCCTCAAGCTAGAGAAGAATGGAAGGGTCAGCTCACAGCTGCTGAGTGAGGGCTCCGTGTGCACTGCCCCAAGTGAGGCATCCAATAATTTCTGCACTGCAGGAATGAGGCTGGCCTTCCTGAGAATAGTCTGGAGCTGAAGGAGTAATATCAAGCAGACCTTCACCCCGCATTCTCTTCTTAAATCCTGCTCCACCCCCAAAGGGGTAAGGACGGAACTTCCCCTGTGGCAGAGTCACCAGATAAATATAGGATACCCACTAAATTTGAACTTCAGATAAACAATGATTTTTTAGTGTTTCACCCCCAAATATTTCATGGAACATAGTTATACTAAAAATTTTTTTTGTTTATCTGAAATTCAAATTTAACTAGGTACCCTATATTTTTATTTGCTAAATTTGGCAACCCTACCCAGTGGCATTATTTTTCCCCAAAGTAGCAAGACCTTTGCTGTATCAGTTAAGCCACCACATTAGAGAAAATGAAAAAATATATATTTAACAAGTCAACAGCAGACTACCACCCTTTCACAATCAGCATTGGAGGAGGCAGGGCGGGCACTTCATGACAGGCCACAGGGTCGAACTGGCAGCAAAGCCTAGTTATAATACAGCGGAGGTCACCGTGACAGCCGGCCTACTCCGGGTGTCTTGGGTAATGAGAGCCTCTGTTTTCTTTATCCCAACATTCTATGACTAACCTGAGTCCCACTTCATGTGACGATAAGATTCATTATGATGGAGACCAACACAAACGGCCTGCTCCACTATGACTTTTGATAACGATGGCAAACGCTGGGATTCCTAGAGACATAATTTATTTTATTTTACTTGACCTATTAAGCAGCCCTCACTTAACAATACAAAACCAGAAATTATCAGTAGCACTAAATCCTTTCCTCTCTTTTCTGTCTGTTCATGACAAACACTCATGGCCACGTGGGAGGAGGTCAGACCCTACAAGCCTCACCCTGGACAAAAACATCACTTCGAGAAGCCGCATTGACTTCATGCTCTGAACATGGAGGGAGCTAGGCTCGCTTGCACTGAAAAGCCATTAATGTGCTAGTTTTCTCATTCTACTTTGTTTAAAAGATGGGAAATAGAATTTACACGTGGGGGCTGACCCATGCATGTGCCTGGCTACAAACTGAGATGTATGAGCCTAAGGAGATAAACGTGGAGAGGACAGAGCGGTGTCTTGGGGGAGGTGACACCAGCAAAGCAGACACCCCAAGGAAGGGCCAGAAAATGGTGGCATGATGTTAGCAGGCTTCCTGATGCTCTACGTCTAGCCTGGAATTCAAACTCTGGGATCTACATTGTCAGAGCTCAGCACCCTCCTTAGCTGGTGGCAAAAAGGCAGCACATGCCTCAGGGTCGTTACTGAATGAGTGAACACTGTTTCTATCATTCACTCAGCGTATATGTGATATCTTACATTCTTTTTATTTATATCATGTTTTTTTCTGTGAAATTATGTAACAATTGCAAACTTACAGAAATGTTCCAGGGACAGTTCAAAATTGTTTTTCAGAGTCATTTGAGAGTAACTTCCCAATAAGATGCCCCTTCACACAGGTGCACACATATGCACACACTCATGTGCACACACCAGCACCTCTGCTGTGACCAGCACTCATGCTTCACTGGGTCTAATCCCCAGACCCCACTCAGGTTCCGTCAGTTGCCTGAATAATGTCTTTTACAGAAAAGGATCCACGAGTGTCTCAGTAGCAGGCATTGAATGTAGTTGTCCTGTCCCTCCAGGCTCCCCTGGCCTGGAGTGTTTCATCAGTTTTTCTTTGACACACGTGACCTTGACATTTTTGATGGTCATAGGCCAGTTATTTGGCAGAATGTCCTTCAGTCTGGATTTGCCCGGCATGTCCTCATGTTTAGGTTCAGGTCATGGCAGCAGCGCCACCTAGGGACGCTCTGTTCTTCTCACCACGGCCCATCAGGTAGCTTCTGCTCTCAGTTTGTCTATCACTGGTGGTGGCCACTTTGGTCGCTTGACTGAGATGTTGTTTGTTGAGCTTCTCCATTGTAAAGCTACCTTTTTTTCCATAGTTAGCAAGAATTTTGGGAAGAGGTACTTTAAAGCTGTGCAAAATCCTGTTTGTTATTATTTATCCCGACACTCAAGTTATCCCCAGTTTGGCCAGGGAGAGCCCATTCGAGCTGATTTCTGCCTGCTCTTGACTTCCGTCCCCATTGCCCTTGAGCACCTCCATGCTCTCTGGCACACGAGATGTTCCAGGTTCATCCCACTTCCCCCCAGCCCTACCTGGAATCAGCTGTGTCCTCAAGGAAACCTGGTTTCTTTCTGTGGAAAAGTGCCCTCAAAACCAAGAGCTGGCTGCTAGATATGCTCTATGCTACCGGGGTCTCATGGTCCCAGGCCTTCTCAGTGGAGAGAACTAGAGGAGATATGACGATATAGATATAGATAGATATAGATGTAGATATAGATGTAGATATAGATTTGGATATAGATATAGATAGATATAGATAGATCAAGATGCATTTACATCTATATTTATCTCTCCACGCACCAAACATGATGGGCTCATTAAAACCTCTAGTTCCAATCCAACACCATAGACTCATTATGGCTTTCCAGGTTTCCATATTTGTAACTCCCTTCTCCAAGTGTGAGACACCAGCTCCTATCACCCTGAATTCATTTAGCTACTGAGCAATACACCCACATGTAAAAAGTCCCCATCTCTGCCCACATCCCCTCCACCATGTGGACACCCTCCCCTCCCTGCCTCAGCTGACAGCGTGTGGAGGTCCTCTTCATTCTGCTCTGGCTCTGGTACCCTCCACCAGATCAACACTCTCCTTACCCCACTGGGGCTCCAGCACCCCACTAGCCCACTCTCTGTGAGATACCCTCTCACCCTTCGCAGGTCCTCATCCCATTTGGGACCACTGTCACTCCACCCCTGACCCCACCACGGCTGCCCCTCATTCCAGGCTGCCCATCATTCCCTGTCCATCCTAATGTCTTTGGGATGAATTGTGTAGGAAGTAAAGAGAAGGGGAAAAGTGACAAAAGGGTGTCATCTATTTGAGCTTTGTGAGGCCAAGGACCAGATCTTAAGTTTTTCTGAGTTCTGGAGACTTACTTAGTAGAATCTGTAGGACTTGATGACCAATTAATTACAAAGAGAGAATGAGAAAAGAGGTAGAATTGCATAATTCATTCTTTTAAAAGATGCAGACTGAAGGTCCCCTGCACACGGAGGTGGGGTGGAGTAGGAAGACTAAATACAACTGAACATATGTTTACTAACCGAGAACTATTTAGACAAATAGAATCAGCACCCCAGACCGTATGTGCTGGAGGAGCCGACCCAGTCCTTTTTGACAGACAGGAAACAGAGGTCTCCTCTTCTTTCTTTAAGATGAATTATGCTGTGAGCGTGGCCCTGGTAGTGGGCATCTTCATCGGGTTTCAGAAGAAAGCCTACACTTCCCCAAACAATCTTCCTGCCCTTGTCGCATTGCTCATGCTGTACGGGTGAGTTGTTTGGGCCTTTAGCTAAGGCCATCAAGAGGGAAGTCGGCAGGGGGGCATGATCTCCTGACAGAAAACTGGGTTTCTGGTGGCAAGGTTAGCTTCCAGCCCCCAGTAGGCTCTCCAGCCTGGACAGAAACCTGGCTGGCTTCTGTTTCTGAGTCCATGCATGGACGTGCTCCTGAGGCTCGGTGCACTCAGGGATGACAGAGTTGCCCCACGTGGCCTGGATCTCCTTCCATTCAAACTGTGGCCCAACCAACTCCTGGGAATCTGTCACTCCCCTGTCTCTCACTCAGCTGTGATTCTGATTCGCTGTGGCCAGCCCATCCCTCTCAGTGTCTCCATCTATACTGGCCAAGAGTTATTTGCACACAGCAAAAGACTCCAGCTGAAAAGCTGTTTCTGAGTCAGGGCCGGAGATGTCACAGAGATTAAATTCAGTGGAGCTATAGAGCAACGCATGCAACTTCATGTCCAGGCCTACACATCCTCCCTGTGTACCGTGGACAAGTCATACACCTCGTCTAGGCCTCAGTTTTCTTATCTGGCCCTTCCTGGGTGGGCCAGTCAGTACTCTCACCAGAGCGTGGCCTCCATTTATCTCTAGTGAAAAGAGAATTCGGGGACCAGCCTGACTGTGGTGCATCAACCCCAGGGAACTGTGAATGAGCCTGTTGGGACCTCAGCTCAGCTCTGCTGATCCAGACTAGAGTGGAAAGCATTGCAGGGTAGACCGTGCCCCTGTGCACCGTACAAAGCTTTACAGTTTACGTACATTCACAGTTGCTATCACATTTGCTCCTCACAAAAGCCCCATGAGATGGTCAGGGAAGGCATTATTATCTCAATTCAAAGATGGGGCACAAAGACCAAGGGGTGGAGTATCTCTTTGGTCTTCCGGGGACTCTCAGCAGTTTAAACATTTCACCTCATGTGTGAGGGAAGTGCATTATATCTAGGAGGACAGCAGCTGGAATAGAAATTGGCGCTCCGTGCCGCTGAGTTGTGCCATTTCACACAGATGGGCCGTCATTCCCATGATGTACCCAGCATCCTTCCTGTTTGATGTCCCCAGCACAGCCTATGTGGCCTTGTCTTGTGCTAATCTGTTCATCGGCATCAACAGCAGTGCCATCACCTTCATCTTGGAATTATTTGAGAATAACCAGGTGAGCACGATGTTTTTGGCATCCTTGTTTGATTACTAGGACACTAGAGAGTAGGTGCTGGCAAAGCAGAGCCGCAGGCAAGCACTGTCTCGACACGCTTAGTGCATAAATGAACCTTCCTCCCTCCCTCCCTCCCTCCCTCCCTCCCTCCCTCCCTCCCTCCTTCCCTCCCTTTCTTTTCTTTCTTTAAACTCCTTGTTCATGCTCGTACTCTAGTGTCATGGTTTTCTGAGCTCATTCTCAAGCTATAAATGGCTTTTCATGATTTTTCTATTTTGGATTTTCTTACTCCTTCAAGGTTTTCTTGAGGACTGCAGGTGTTAGGTTTTCTACACATACCAGAGCATTCATGTAATTTTAAAATTTAAAAGGAGCAAAAAGACATACAATGAAAAGTCTCCTTCCTACTCCTGTTTCACAATCACCCAGCTCCAGAGGCAACCTTTCATTTGAGTTTCTCATGTGTTCTGGGGACATATAAGCAAATGCATACATATTCTTCCTCCACTTTCTTTTCCTTGAATTAATTAATTAATTTTTAGAGAGAGGGAAAGGAAGGGAGAAAGAAAGAAAAGGAGAGAAACATCAACGTGAAAGAGAAACATTGATCAGTTGCCTCTTGTACGTGCTCCAACAGGGAACCAAACCCACAGCCCAAGATTGTGCCCTGACCGGGAATCAAACCAGAGACCTTTCGCTTTGCAGGATGATGCCCAAATAACAGAGCTACACCAGTCAGGACTCTCCCTCCACTTTCTTATGCGAATTGTAACAGAGTAATATATACTATTTTACATAAAAATTAATCCCGAGGATAGGGCTAGGAATTTATGAAGCTGAATGGGCCCTTGTATGACCTGTAGAGTCCAGTTGTCCCACCCACAGCCCCCAGGCTTCTCACTGCCCAGGGACAGCTGGCCAAACTGGGTCATAACCACAGCGGCAGCGGACACAGGGCTGTCTGCGCTCCACACTCCGCTCCCAGCTGCTGTGCCCGAGCCCTGGCCATGGCTGTCCTGGGAACTTCCCAAAGACTGCTGGTCTCGCCAGTGCGCCTGTCTCCCCAGTGGCCTGTGTAGCCTTTCCTTCCCTCACGAGGCCTCTGCAGCTCCAAGAGTGGGCCCCAGCCGGCGCCTCTGCTGTCCTGCGGCCCTGGTCCCCACTCCTGCTTCTGGGTCCTGCTGGGACGACCCAAGGCAAGTCTGCACTAACCATACAGTCTCATGACTGCCTGACAGCGATGCTTTCCAAACCTTGTCAGGCTTTCCGTGGCCCTTCTGTGCCATGACTGATAACACACATCCCATGTCACAGTCAGATCCCGGGTCGAGGGAGAGGAGAACACCCCCCCCACCCTGGCCACCCCACAGTGGCCAGAGTGTCCTGGCAGACTGACAGGGCTGCTCTTCAGAGCTATGTTTGTCGCAGGCTCACAGCCCACTCAGTCTGAAGAGTGTGTTACTTCAGAATAATTGAATAAGAAGCTTAAAAAACTCAAAACATTCTCCCTCCTGCCAGCTGCTCTCATTTAGCCAACATGTATTGAGCACACTCTCCTCCCCTGCATAAAAGCTGGTAGTTTCCACATAAGTTATCAGACAGATGCTGTGGGAATACCCAGTACCCCAGAGGAGGCTCCTCAGGTCCCAGTAACTGATGTCCCTTCTCAGTCAAGAGGTGTCAACTAAGTGAATACCACGTGATGGATGTGCCAATAGAAGCGAGCATGACCCTCGAGAACTGCCCCCCAGAACTCTCCTTCCAGTCAGGAAACGACCTGCACACCGAGTTAGGAACTGATATAACCTCAGGACACCACATTCCATGTGACAGAACATCAAAGGAGTGAGACGGGTGAATGCCACGGTCAGAATGGGCCCAAAAAAGCTGGGCTGCAGGGCTCTGGAGAATCTTTTTTTTTTTTTTTAAGATTTTACTTATTTTTTATTTTTAGACAGAGGGGAAGGGAGGGATAAAGGGAAAGAGAAATATCAGTGTGTTGTTGCCTCTCATGCACTCCCTACTGGGGACTTGACCCGCAACCCAGGCAGGTGCCCCAAGTGGGAATTGAACCGGCAACTCTTTGGCTCACAGGCCAACACTCAATCCATTGAGTCACACCAGGCAGGGCTGAGCGCTCTGGAGAATATTGGTGGAGGAAATTCAATTTAAGCCTGGTCTGGGACAAGCAGAACTTTGTTTCCCCATTTAATAAACAATGAAGTGCCTACTATGAACTAATCATTGTACAAGGAATTTAGGAAGGACACCAAATGATTAGGACCCAGTCCCTGTCCTTCAGGGATGACTGACTACAGGAGAAAGTAGGCAGGTAAAAGAATAATTCACCTGGCAATGTGGAAAGTATTCTAAGAGAGGAGAAGGTGTTTTACCATGGGAACCTGGAGAGGCTTACGCGGGAAGGGGTCACAGGAGCCAGCTTTATGAAGGAGGGAGTTCTTTCCTGCTAATAGCAACAGTTAACAGAAGCTGCAAGTACAAATGCCCAGAGGCAAAGAGCACAGTGCCTTTTGGGGAACTGTGGGGCGCAGAGGAAGCTGTGCCGTGGGGATGGGCCGGACTGTGGGCAGCAATGTCCTCTTCAGCCTTGTCTCCACCATGTCCCCTCTGCCTTCCTGTGGGAAGCTCTGCCTGACACTTCAAGGCTAAGGCAGCAAGCACAGTCTGGGCACCCGAAAACAAGCCCCTACTCAACACAGACACCACAGAGAGTCTCTGCCTTCTTGCACACAGCCCAGAGCTGTCCTGTGGGGGCTGAGCAACAGAGCTGGAATGTGCTCCAGGGACCCTCTCCCCTTGGGTCAAAGCTGGGTGACAGTGACGGCTCACAGCTGTACCAAAGCAGAGAGAGCCTGGGTCACATTCCCAGCCGCTGCTGCATCTCCTGGAAACAAGTGACTTGGAGGGCTTGTGGGTAATTTCAGAATCCACAGTGAGCTCCCAAGGGGCTGCCTGTGAGGCTCCCAAAGAGGCACCTCCTATGAGTATTTCAAAACTTTCCTACTTGGTGACAAATCTCTCCTGTGGACAGTCTGGCTGCTAGGCCCCTCTGTCTACAGTCCTTCCCTGGTCCTTTCCTGGGAGGGCATCCAGGCCCCACCTTGCTCAGGAGGGCGCAGAGGGCTGGGTCCCACTCCTGACTGCCCTGCTTCTCTGTGTTTCAGACTCTGCTCAGATTCAATGCCATGCTGAGGAAGCTGCTCATTGTCTTCCCCCACTTCTGCCTGGGCCGGGGCCTCATCGACCTGGCACTGAGCCAGGCTGTGACAGATGTCTATGCCCGGTTCGGTGGGTGGCAGTCGAGCCCAGTCGAGCATGGCCCTGGATGCTCTAAGGCTGGGAGGGCTGAAGCAGGGGTTCCTAGGCCAGACCTGCAGCCTGGGCTGGGGGCACCTGGTTGGTATGGGTTGTCCTGCTGACTCCAAGGGCTCAGGGCGCCTCTGTTTCCTTGGCTGAGGAGCCACAGGAGGGGTTGAGGGAAGGCTCTGGTCTTCCCTACTCTGACCTGAGGAGCCAAGATGAGACTCATGTTCAGCTTTTGCTTAATTCCTTGCATAAGGTCTGGTCTAGCTGGGCCAAGTATTGAAACTAGGTCTTTGGGCAGCTGGGCAGCAAAGTGGACTTAATTCCTATCATTTTCTGGTGGCCTCTGTCCCCAGGTGAGGGGAACTCTTCAAATCCATTCCAGTGGGACCTTATTGGGAAGAACCTGGTTGCCATGGCGGCAGAAGGGGTGGTGTACTTCCTCCTGACGCTCCTCATCCAGCACCACTTCTTCCTCACCCGATGGTACGTCCCTGACGCTGCCCTGAGGGTGTCAAGCCTGGGATGCGGCTTTACATCCACACAGTTATCTTTTCCTCATGAGCCCCACACCACGATGGTTTTCACAGTCTCAAAGGCTGGCTTGGTCTGAGTAACACAAGAAGCAGAGACACAGAATCACCACAAAAGAATTTGTGAAGAATCTACACTTTAAAGTATTTAAAATACAATGCTATTAATTTCAATCACTAGTATTTAATCCATCCTTTAATTAACAGGTACTCATTTTAAATTAGATGACAACATTGCACATGATAACGGTTGAGAAGTATTCAAAGTACAGCTGTGTGCATTGTGTATTCACAGAAAATAGACAAAGAAGAACCCGTTGCTAATTAAAGATGTGAGAGTAGAGGCTGTGGGGAAGGGAGCAATATGGGAGTGATATGAGGTGAGTGCAGCCAGAAGCAGTGTGTGGGGTGGAGGGGTGATAGTGACCCTCTCCAGGGCGGGGTGGGGGGCAGCTGCCAACCCTGCTGTTCTTCCCCTCAGGTGCCTCATTCTAAGGCTGGTGCTCAGGTTTCTGGAAGAGGCAGCCCCTTTGCAATCCAAGCTGACACTGACAGGGCCCTCATTTATTTATTTAGACAGAAGGGAAGGGAAGGGAGGGAGAAAGAGAGGGGGAGAAACATCAATGTGTGGTTGCCTCTCATGTGCCCCCCACTGGGGACCTGGCCCACAACTCAGGCATGTGCCCTGCCTGGGAATCAAACCGGCGACCCTTTGGTTTGCAGGCCGGTGTTCAGTCCACTGAGCCACACCAGCCAGGGCCTAAGCAGTGTTTTGTTTCTTATCCTTCCAACATCTCAGGCTGAGTCTGGTCACACATAAATAAAGATTTGGAGAACTTGTTTTTAAGTTTTGATCCAGAGGGAATTGAGTTATTAGAAATAAATCTGCCATCCTACTTAAGGATTGTGAGAATTGAATGAAGTGGGGACTCGGCTCTGGGCTTGAGCACTTGCCCTTCCTGCCGAATGCCTCTTCTCTTGGGAGTCCTTTGGAGAATTCAAGTCTCAGGGGTTAGGAAGCCAGGCGGGAGCAGCAGTGAGGGCATGGGAAGAAGCTGGGAAGAAGAGGACAGTGCTGAGGACACTGTACACCAGCCCAATCTGTCCCCTTTCCCTCTTTCAGGATGGCTGAGCCCACTAGGGAGCCCATTATGGGTGAAGATGATGATGTGGCTGAAGAAAGACAAAGAATTGCTAGTGGGGGAAATAAAAGTGATATTCTAAGTCTAAATGAACTAACCAAGGTAAGAAGTAGGTGTAGGCATGTTCGTTTGGCAGTGCCAGTGGGACCCAGAGACGGCACAGTGTTGTAAGTTGCCTTGTGCAGAGAAGTGCTATGCCTGGGCGAGCAATTGTTTTTCTAATTTTATGTGGGCCGGTCATGTTTGTGTTGACCTTGTCTTCCAAAACACAGAATTCCAATGCACTTCCCTAGTATGCATCTTGGGGACTGACACGGGGCCTCAGCCAGAGCCACTACAACGGAGCCTCACTGACCTTTCTCTGCTCACTTTCTGCACAGGACCAGTTTCAAGATTTCTGGGGCTCACGGCGCTTCACTGAATGCCTTTGTTAATCCCTAACCCCTTCGTGATGGTAGTTTTCGCTTAAGCCCTTCTTTGCTCTCTCGTGCCTTCCCTGCTGTACCCCTCTCAGTCCTCAGTCCAGTGTCTCTGACCTTGCAGGTGTATTCAGGCACCTCCAGCCCAGCGGTGGACAGGCTGTGTGTGGGAGTCCGCCCTGGAGAGGTACGTACACCATGGGCACCGCAGGACAGGGCTGCAGAACATCAGCTCATGTGCGAGCCTCTTCTCCCTGTGAAGCCGAGCTACCAAATAGATGTAAAACACAAGTCACCATAGATCATTTCAGCTTTTCTAGTAGCCACAGGAAAAAGGTAGAAACAGGTGAAATTAATCGTGATTTCTTATTTTATCCAATATATCTGAAATATTATCACTTCAACATGTAATTCATATAAAGCTCTGTTTACCAGGTATTTTACGTTCTTTTGTTCTAAGTCTTTCAAACCCCATGCGTTTTGCACTTACAGCACATACCAGCTCAGACTAGGCGCATCGTTAACACTCAGCAGCCACTACCGGGGAGGAAAGTCCCCTTTCCCACTACCTCCCAGGTTCCCCTCTGTAAATTGTTCAGACAAAAGACAGATTAACAAGAGAGAAACAAAGAGAAGTGTTTATCACATGCATCGAATATACTCGAGGAAACAAATGGCTCGAACGGTTGGTTATGATACAGGCTTACACAGCATCTTAGCGAAAGAGCATTAGACTGTTAGAAAGTGACAAGGCAGAAGAAAGGACTTTGAGTTACCAGGACAGCAAATATATGAGGAACTAATGGTAAATAATGGCCAGTTAGAAATATTTGTTATGTAGGTTCCTCTGGTGCCATCTCCAGGCTGATAGGGGTCCACAGTTGTATTCAGTGATTAACCTCTGCCTTCCCTGGTAGAGAGGGGAGGGAAAACACCTTGTAAATTTGTGTCCTGCTTTCAGGCAAACAGGGGAGGGCAGAGAGCTTTTCTTGTATCTGCGTCTTCTCAATTCCCTTCAGCTCAAAATCGTCCTTATGCCAAAGTGGCGTATTTGGGGTAGCCTATCCCGCTTCCCAGCACCACTTGGAGCCAGTGGCCACCTAATGGAAGCACACACACTTTGCTCTAGGGCCTGACACTCCAGACCCTCTTGGGTTCTAGAGCCAGGCCAATTCTGTGTGTTCCCCCTCAGTGCTTCGGCCTCCTGGGAGTGAATGGAGCTGGCAAAACAACCACTTTCCGGATGCTCACTGGGGACACCACAGTAACCTCAGGCGATGCAACTGTAGCAGGCAAGAGGTAAGTGTCCTGCTCGTCCCATCTCAGGGGTCTCTCATAGGGCTAGGCTGTGCCCCCCGTCCCAGCACAGGAAGGGTGAGCGTCAGGCCCTGTGTCTGAGGGTGACTGAGAGCCTGAAGGTCTGTGCAGAGGGGCAGGCCTCCCAGTGCACACGGCCCACAAAGTCTAAGATATGGACCTTCTGGAAAAGTGAACGGAACTGTGATTGTTAAGAGAGTCCTCTGTTTGCATGGATTCTCAGAAAGTCTGGGATGTGCTAAGTCAGTGGTTTTCACTCTTTTAGTATCATGGACTCCTCTAAGCATTTGATGAACACTCGTACCTTCTTTCTATAAAAAACACATCATTGTCCCTCGTTGCCTCCCTCCACATATTTTTGCAAAGAGTTTTGGGGAATTTACTGAGCCATGAAGCATATTTATGGCCCTGCAGGACCCCTGGGCCCCAGGTTGAGAACCCCTGTTATGAAGCATCCTGTCTCTGAGCTTCTAGATGGGGTTAGGTTCCAGGGCCTGTGGGGGCCTGCATTGCCTATTTCTGTGCTGCTGCTTGCTGCCAGGCCACGGAACCTTTATGAAAGAAAACCAGGCATGTGCCTTTGGATTCTGGAGGGTGCCTTCTGCTCTTTTTAATAAGGTGTGAGTAAACAGACTGGTCCTCTACAGGCACAGGATGGAGAACAGGAGCTCACACTTGTTCGCCTCTTTCCAGAGGCTCCTTGAGTAGCAGAGTTCACACATATTAGATGTGCCCAGAGAAAATCTATGCCCTGGTTTATATGCAAAATGAGGCACTGCCCCTGTCTGCCCAGCATTTGCCTGACTGGGGCCTCATCGGCTAAGAGCCATCCTTAACACAGTCCAATGCCCGCTGGGCAGGGTGAGTCCTGAGCACGCTTCACTGGCTCAGACACGATGAGTCTGGTTCCCATGCGTTCCCTGGTCACCCCTGTTGGGTCCAGAGCAAAGGGACTGGCAGGGGTGGAGCAAGACCATGGCTGGACCTATCTCATCTGCAGATCCAGCTCAGCTTACAATCAAGCAAAGGATTTCACAGTGGCAACAAAAGAAGTCTTAGGAGGCAGGGTGCAGAGGATAGGGGGATGTAATGGGATTTGTAATGCAATATCAAGTTATAGTCCCAGTGAGACACAGTCTGATGCTCGGAACATAAACCCGAAATGGAAGCTAGAAATAAACTATAGGTTTAAGGTACAGGATTGGGGCTCTCTGGTTTGGAAGCTCCTATGAATTTCACAAAATATACTCCTTCCTTCCCTGGGTGGTTTTAATTGGCCCAGCCATAACTGAAGTCATTTTTGTTATAGTGAGGGACTGTCATGGTGGATGGCCTCTCTGTCCCATCCCATTGCATCCACCCTTTACTCATAGACCCTGAGCTATACGGGAAAGGGAGAAGAGATTAGACCAGTCTGTGGACAGTTTATTTTCTCATCAAGGCAATGTATTTCCTAGTGGGAGCGGATGTATTAGTCAAAGGGACTCGAGAGAACTCATTTCACTTCATCTCTTCTCCCTGCCAACCCCTTGCTCTGGGAGGAGGGTGATCTGTTTGGTTCCTATTTCATTGACTATATCTCTGCCAGTAAATACAGATGGAGAAGTTTACTGTCATTGGGAAGCATGTTTCTTCTCTAGCTACTTCCCAAATGTCTGAAAGGAAATCACTGTTCAATTTCTTAAACCTCATCTTCCCTTTGTTTTTAAACTAATATGTGAGGTGATCCAATCTAAAAACAAAGCTAATTTGGGCAACCGGCATTCAATTTTCCTAACCAGGGAAACTGCAGGGACTCTGACTGGATTAAAGCTCAGAACTCCTGAAGTCCATCAGTTGCTGGTCAGAGGGCCCTGCTTTGATGGCTCAGTGTTGTCACATTCCCGAAGCAAAGCAGGGGAAGAGAAGAGGCAGTTTCCGTGTCCTGTTGGCCGATGCTCCTCCAGCCCCAGCTCTGTGGTCACCCCCTCTCTGAAGGAAACTTGCTGGTTGCTTTTTCTTGTTGCAGTATTTTAACGAATATTTCTGAAGTCCATCAAAACATGGGATACTGTCCTCAGTTTGACGCAATCGATGAGCTGCTCACAGGGCGAGAACATCTTTACCTTTATGCCCGGCTTCGAGGTGTACCAGCAGAGGAAATTGAGAGGGTAAAAAATGGTTTGATGTGGCAACTTAGGAATTTGGTAAACCATAGGCTATTTCATAACAGTGCAGTTCTTTAGAGATGGGAAAGCTGTAGAATGCTATTCATTCATTCATTCATTCAACAAATGCTTACTGGGTACCTGCTATGTGCCAAGGACTGTTCTAAAAGTGGGGTATAGCCATGAACAAAACAGACAAAAATATCCCTGCCCTCATATCCCAAAAAACAATGTATGTCTTTGTCCCTTCACCCAGAATCCCGCTTCTGGGAATTTACCCTGAGGGTAGGCCTCCTGCAGTACAAAACGCATAAGCACAGAGTTGGTCATTGCATTTTAGTTGCAAAATATTGGAAGTTAATGTTCAGGAATAAGATTTTGGTTGAATAACTTATAGTTCATGCATACAATAAAGCCTTAAAATCGCTGTGAACTGATACAGGGTTATTTCCAAGAGATATTTTCAAATAAAAAAAAAAGCAAAGTGGAAAAAAGAACATGATGACACTTGTTATGTAAGAAACTAGGAAAATAAGAAAAAGCACATGTCTGCTTATCTTTATAAATGGAAAAGATAAGTCAGAAAACAATAAATTTCATCACGAACAAGAGGGAAATGGGTAAAGGGAAATGGGAGGGAGTAATGCTTGTCTGAGTATATCTTTTTGTATAGTTTTGACTTTTAGAAGCATGTTAATATTCTACATATTCAAAAAAGCTAAGTAAGAATGGAAATGGGGTAAGAAGGAAAACAAAAAGGAAAATCCTAACACTGAAAGCAAACTGAAACAAATAAACTCAATTTTATTTCAAATAAATATTACTTGCAGAAGGGGAGGGAAAGAGCAAATACAAATAACTGATGTCACAGGACTTGGCTATATCTCCTCAGTCTCAAGAGGAGCAGAGGGAAAAAACTGCAAACAAATTCTGAGCTCTTTTTAGCCTATTTATTTTTTATGGTGGTGTGGGCAAAGCAGCTCTGCAACAGTGCAGCTGGGTTTTAGGATTAAGTAAATGGATAAATGTGTTAGTGTTCTTGGGAGCCAGAATTTTCACTGCGGAAAAGGGACATACAAGTATGGAAAAACGGAAAGCCAGAAATTACCCTGTGGGGATGGGTTGGAATTAGAGATATCACTGCACACTCATGAAATATTCATATGCACAAGTTTGGGCATGCATGCATAATGTGTTCCTGCATGTTGCACATATGCACATACATGTATGTGCACGTGTGTTTGTGTGTGTGTATAACTGAAAGGGTTAAGAAGAAAAAATATCCCAGGGGCACTGAGCACAGTCAGTGCCCAAAGTTTGATGTCTAATACCATTGCCCACGAAAAGAAACTATGACTTCAAACAAATGACACATTCCAGGTCTGGGACACCATAGGTATTAAATGAGCCTGGAAAGCCTTAGGCCAGAAGTAAGGAAGTGCGTAGGGAAAAGCAGTGGAGGCATGTCACAAATGCACAGGAGCCGTCCTGAAGGGGCTCCCAATGGCTGTAAATGGGACAATGTGAGCATCAAAATAATTAAGTCCCATGACAAATTATAAAACTCCAGGGGATAGGAATTCATAAGCCAATGTTATTAAATAGATAAATACACAAACGGGACAGAAGGGAGCATTCTTGCTTATAGTCAAATACTGAGAGACAAGTAGTTAAGTGGAAGAAGTTATAGCGTTGGAAGGTCATTTTGCAACAATTATAGTAAAGACTGAATTACAAAAGAATCATCAATGGTTGCTAAATCTAGGGGTAATTTTTTTATGAGAAGCAAGATATTTGTGTGGTTTAAAATATCTTCCACAGAGTGCTTATTGGTTGCGAGGGAGAGGCAAAATCACTCCACAATGGAGAACTGAGACAACACCTTCGCTGGGTGATCAAAATCTGCATCACCTGAGAGGCAGGCGGATCTCTCCCGCCTGTAATGCGGATCCTGAGAAGGACAGAATCTCACTGATGGGATATTCTGACTGGGAATACATGAACCTGCACCTTATCATGAGGAAAATATCAGATAAACTCTAAAGGAACATCCTATTTAAAAAAAAATAGAGGGGCTATATTTTTCAAAAGAATCAAAGTCATAAAAAAACAAAAAAGCAAAGAAAGGCTATGGAAATGTTTCTGATCACGGGAGGCTAAGTAGACACAGTGACTGAACAGCGGGCGCTAGACTGCATCCTGTACTGGAAAGAAGAAAATGCAGCGAGGGACATTGCTGGGCCCATCAACAGCACTGGACTACAGACGGGAGATCAGATAACAGCGTAGTAACAATGCTGAATTTACAGACATGTATAATTGGATTGTGGTTATGTAGGAGAATAACCTTATTCTTAGAAAATAGACACAAGTATTTAGGCATGAAGGGGCCATGATGCATCTTTGGGTCTGAAAAAATAGTGTGTGTATAAGAGCAGGAGAGAGAAAGAGTAAAGGTTTCATGAGTGTTCTTTTTTACTATTCTGATTTTTGCACATTTCTGTAATTTGGAAACTATTCCAAGTAAAAATTTAGAAAATGGAGCTTACATTGTAGTGGAAGGGACAGGCAGTACATAAATATACAGTATCTTGTGAGTGAAAAGTCTTAGGGGAAAGATAAGGTAGGGAAGAATGGTTGGGGCGGGGTCTGTACTTTTAGGTAGGGCAGCCCAGGGGAAACCTCACACAGGGAGTGAATTCCGAGTGGAGACATGAGGGCGCTGAGAGAGGGGCCATGTGGCTCTAGGGGAGGAACATTCCAGGCAGAGGCCCAACTGTGCAAGGCTGAAGCATGGTGGGTTTATCCAGCGACTTCCTAGTTTTATTGCAGACCACATGTATGTGCATTTGCGTGCACACACATGCACCTGCTACTCTCCATCATAGTTTCCTGTTGAGCTTCCCGAAAGCACCGTTATAATCTGTCATTGTTCTGTTTATTTCGATTGTTGCACCACCCCCGCCTGTGAGTACAAGGTCAGTGGCTATGTTTACCATTATTCTCCAGTGCCTAGTGCAGAGCCTGGCTCACAGCGGGTGCCCAGTAAGTATACATTTGATGCACAAGACCTCAAGTGTGACCCTGTTGAGGGATGGAATCAACAAGACCCACCATCTTCACAAGCAAACCCTAGGCCTCTTCCTCTTCTCCGATGGACCCCAGGGTCCATCGTCCAGGACCCTGGGGAAGAGGCTCTATCCTGCTCTTTCTAAGGCTGAAGCCCATTTCTCCAGGGGCTGCACCCACTGGGTGCTGAGCTGACCAGGCTGGGGTCTAAGGCACAGAGTGGAAAGGAGACATCTGGTCCTCGAAGCATGTCCAGAGAGCATGAGCCATCAGGTGGCGCTGCTCCCGCTGAGCTTCTGTCACCCTAGCTGTGTAAGATCTGGGAGCTCAAGGCTTTGAATTGGTGGAGACCTGGGGCATTTGCCTGTCTTTCCCAAATGGGATTCCTTTCTCTTCCCTAGGTGGCGAACTGGAGTATTCAGAGCCTGGGCCTGTCTCTCTACGCAGACCGCCTGGCTGGCACCTACAGTGGGGGCAATAAGCGGAAACTCTCCACAGCCATCGCCCTGATCGGCTGCCCACCGCTGGTGCTGCTGGTGAGGGGCACCGTGAACTGTGGGAATATGCAGGCTTGGAAATTGGAACCAAGAGATGCATCTCTGTGTTTGGGCCAGCAGATTTAGAAAATGCAGTCTGTTTTCATCTGGACTGCTCCATATAGTGCTCATTTTGAGGAAATGAGCCTAGCTCTTGGGGGATACTGGTTTCACAACACATTTTCACTCCGAGTTCCTGGGAAGTCTCTTGTGGGCCACAGGCTCACAGCAGAGAAATTCAGCCCCTCTGTGGAATGTCAGCATCTGCTCAGAAATTGCTACTGCCGGAGAAGGTCACTGTGGGATCTGTAGTGGACAGGAGCATTTGCCTGGATCAAAGTCTCATGTGACTCTCACTCGGAGTTGAGACCCCTGTGCTCATAAAGTCCGGGGTTCATGAGTCCCTGGGTTGCAGGACTTGGAAGCAACCAGAAAAGTCACCTAAACCATATCCTCACCTCCTTGCAAATGTATGATATTTAGGGATTTTTTTTGGCTTGCATGTTTGTTTTTAAAGGTAATTCTGCCTTTGCCTTAATCAACTTTAACCCATGTCTGAGATGAAATGGGTCTAGAGGTGTGCATGATCTGCCTTAACTCTTCTGATTTGCCACCTGCCTTCCATACTCTGTGCCTGGGTACCCTGAGTCTCACTCCACTGAGGAGTTACTTTGTGCATCACTTGCCAGAAATAGTGCTCAGAGGAAGCCAACCATGGAGGCTACAGTAAGCCAGGCCCCTGCCCTCTCTGCCTCCCACAGGATGAGCCCACCACAGGCATGGACCCCCAGGCACGCCGTATGCTGTGGAATACCATCATGAACATCATCAGAGAAGGGAGGGCCGTGGTCCTCACATCCCACAGGCAAGAGATTCCCAGGGGCTGGGGTGGAGCAGGCAGGCAGACGGGAGTCCCCACCCCTCACCTCCTCTCTCCTACCCCACAGCATGGAAGAATGTGAGGCCTTGTGTACCCGGCTGGCCATCATGGTGAAAGGCGCCTTTCAGTGTCTGGGCACCATTCAGCACCTCAAGTACAAGTAAGGAGGTGGTGAGGCAGAGCATGCCTTGTTACCTTTCTGGGAGGAGCAGGGGTGGTCAACCGAGCCCTGTGCTCTCTACTGACACTTGATAGGGTCCCGCTGCCCCCTCACCCTGTGGGCAGAGGCAGGTGGTGGCTTGGCCTCATTCTGCAGCAGCAATGGAGAAAGCCATTGTGCTGGAAGAAACTCTCTATATTGGGCTAAGTGCCTGAGGGTGAAGGTTCCCTGAGTCTCCAGATGGAGCATTCTTTTTTTTTTTTATTTTAGATTATTCAGTACAGTTTCAATCTTTTATTCCCATTTCAGCCCACCCACCCATCCCTCCCCACCTCCCTTCCATTTCCAGATGGAGCATTCTGATTGGGGCATTGCAGAGCCTGGCTGGGGTGAGGGAGGGTCACCATCACTGCCTCATTTTCCTACCACTTATCCCAACAAATCCAGGACTGATGACCTGCTTAGTAAGAGCTCACAACCACCTTAGGAATGATTAGGAAACCAAAGAGCCTGAGAATTAGTTTTCCTTTCTGGCATGTTGTATGCTTCTGAGTTTGAGAAATGACCATGTATTTAAAAATGAACCAGAAATGCCAGTATATTGTAAATTGTAAACTGCTGTAAATATGTGGTATTAATAATAGTTTCTCTGCCAAAGCTGACAGTTAAAATAAGATTATGACAAGAACACCATGCTCCCTTGCATTCTGGTATGCATTATAAGCCAGAAAGGGTGGATTTATAATGATCACTTGTTTGTTTAACAAATGCTTTTTGAGAGCGTGGAAGAGAAGAGTCGCCATGATAGTGGGTGAAAGGACCAGCACATAGCCCACCTCATCTGTGCCGAGCGGTGCCCAGGGGAGAGTGGTGCGCAGCATGTGTCATTCTGACACGCATCAGGGCCAATTGGGGGTTGAGAGAAAGGTGTGGTAGATTAGCTGCGTTTGGATATTTGACCCATGATTTCTTGAGCAATTACAGCTCGGACACTGCACAGATATCTAGGGGGACTTCTGCATGTGAGGTCACCAGACCTGTGTCAGCAGCCTCCTATGTCAGCTGATGGAGACATGGCTGTTCCCTCCTCCTTTCCCTCTCACTCTTCAATGTCCCCACAGAGAACAGGTGAGAGGGACTGTCCCCTGTGCAGAGAGACAGTTTGCCAGAGCTGGGAGGCAGAGGCATTGTATTGTAGAGGGGAATGACCGCCCCTTGATCATGAAGGGACCACTGGAGTAAGTTGTAACTGACACTGTTATACCGGGATGTACGTGCACAGGGAAGCCAGCTGGCCCTGCCCACACTCTGTGGTGGACCATTCTTTCTTCACCTGGTGAGGGGAGGAGGGAAGTACCTGACCCTGGCAGCTCTATTTGTTTTGGAAGCTTCCACAGGGAAGTGCTGCCTTTCCAAGCCTTTGTTCCCACCTGGCCAGCCACTTAAAGGGCCAGGCAGCCTTTCTACCACTGAGTGAGCACTGGCCCCACCCGCCTTCGTGAGCAGGTCTGTGATTTTTGCACGGAGCTAAGCCCACCTTTGACTTCAGCAAGTATGTGAGAGGCAAAGGCACAAGCAACATCCATGCTCCCAGGAGTTGGACACAGGAAGCTGTGATGGGTCTGTGACCCACTTCACCACACACAGACATTCAGACCCTAACAACTAGGATCAAACTATTTCTCCAGGAACTATCGTGGGTTTTCTTCCAGTTTTAAACGTGCCCGAGAGGTTTATAGTGTGGCTTTTAATCCTCAATATTTTTGATGAGTCCGTTCCTTGTTTTGGGATTGCTTTAGAACCAACTACTAACAGGCCTGTTCCACACCACCATGGGTGTCCCCTAGGTTTGGAGATGGCTACATCGTCACAATGAAGATCAAGTCCCCGAAGGACGACTTGCTTCCAGACCTGAACCCTGTGGAGCAGTTCTTCCAGGGGAACTTCCCGGGCAGCGTGCAGAGGGAGCGGCACTACAACATGCTCCAGTTCCAGGTCCCCTCCTCCTCCCTGGCCAGGATCTTCCGGCTGCTCATCTCCCACAAGGACAGCCTACTCATCGAGGAGTATTCGGTCACACAGACCACGCTGGACCAGGCAAGACCCGAAGGGGCCAGGTGCAGAGCAGGGTTGTGCAGAGGCTGGGCTGGACGACCCAACCTGGGCTTGGACCCCCACCACAGGGAGGCAGGACACGCCTGGGTTATAACCCTCTGGCCCATCTGTCCATTAGGGTAAAACTCCGCCTATCAGGAAGTGCTGTCTAACTTCAGCACATTCATTCACTTTATATCATCCTTCCCTACTACGTATGACTTTATTTCATCCTTCCTGATTTGTGGTGGTGACTTTTTTCTTTTTCAAATCAACTTTATTGATGCTTAATTTACATACAATAAATGTACTCATTTAAGGTGTACGATTAGATGAATTTTGACACACGGGTACTTGTATACCATGTGTCAGGTTTTAAAATGTGGTCACTTTTTATTGTGGTAACATATACCTGACATAAGGACCTATTTTAAGTGTCCAGCTGAGTGGCATTAAGCACATTCAGTGTTCTGCGACCATCACTACCACCCATCTCCAGAAAATTGTTCATCTTCCCCAATTAAAACTCTGTCAACAATTAAACTTTCTCCCCCACCCTCAGCCACTCTTAACCACTGTTCTACTTGACGTTGGCTACTCCACATAGCCCATGTAAGTGGAACTATTCAGTATTTTCTCCCTTTTGTCTGGCTTATTTCACTTGACATTGTGTCCTCCAGGTTCATCCATGTCATAGCACATGTCAGAATATCCTCCTTCTAAAGACTGATTAATATTCCATGGTAATATATTATGTTTTATTTATCCATTCATCTACTCGGACATTTGAGTTGTTTTGGGGGGGGCAGTTGTTGCTGTGTGTTTGTTTTGAATAGACATCCTTAAAGTCTGTTCAGTAAAGCAGCAGACATAGGGAAGCCTCCGTTTATCCTCTGAGGAGCTGCCTCACCGGCACCTTCTTTTCAGCCTTAAGCAGATGAAGGAAGGAGCAGGGGTGACAGCCACACTGCATATTGAATAAAGAACAGAGGAGAGATGAGATCGAATTCCTGTTTTGATTTTAGTTCCTTCTTCAGAGATTTAGAAGGTGCTGCCACTTGAGATCGGCCTTGCCTTGTACACCCCACAGGAGCTCTGTTGGCTTAGCTCAGAATCCTGACAAGCCCTGTCCCAGACACTGGTGGCCAGGCTCCCTCAGGTGGGCTAGCCAACCCTCTGCGGGATGCACAGTCTCCAGCAGGGCTGTATATTAACTGTGGAAAAGAGAAAGCAAAGTGGTTGGGTGTGGAAGCTACCATTTTTCTGGAAACATATCTATTCTCGCTCTTTTCTTGCCCTCAGGTATTTGTGAACTTCGCTAAACAGCAGACTGAAGCTCACGATGTCCCTTTGCACCCCCGCGCTGCCGGAGCCAGCAGACAAGCCAAGGTACTGGCGCCCTTTCCCAGTCCTCTGCTCAGACCACGGGGCCTGGGCCGCAACAGGCTCCGACTGGCCTCCTGCAGAGCGCCCCGCCCAGCCACAGCACTCCCGGTCGCCACCTGTGCTTCCCCCCAGTTCTGTGCTAAAGGACTTTTCAATCAGTAGTGGTGTGGATTCCTTTTATTATCAGGAACCCATTCAGATGGCGTGGGAGAGCATTTTTATAAAGGATTTTCCGCCATGTTTTTCCTTACAGCAAAAGGAATTTAGATTTTGGGAATGAGAAGCAGGGAAATAAGAGAGAACAGAAAAATCAAGAAAGAATCTTGATTGTTGGGCTATTTGACATCTATGTATGGTCATGTGCTTGCTTGAGTTTTGAAGGAAAGGAATTAACTAGCACCTCGTGTCAATGGTGGACACATTTGGTTAGAGTGAGGGTTACTGTCTCTTTTAGGAAGAGGGCTCTTTGTTCTCTATAAAACTATCAAAGTGATAGAGGAAGAAGCAATAGAAGGTATGTACCTGGCCTGTGATAACTCACGGGATAGGTGCTTCCAACTTTCTGCCCTGGCCCAGCCCCTTGTAAGGAGCACCCCCACCCATCCCTCTCCCGGGCCAGGGGGAGGGGAGAGAGAGAGCAAGCTAAAGTAAATACCGCAAGAGGCACCAGGATCCAGGTGCCTTGGTTTAAGCCTGGGATTACAAAGGGACAAATTAGCCATTCTCTCTAGACTTACCATGAGGTGTAAAGTAAATCAAATAAAATCAAAGCACTTTTTCAATCAGCAGAGATGTGCAAAACTTTATCTCCCATAAAATTCTCATTCCTTTCACCAGTTTCTTAATTGCAAGAAAAACCAAACACTGCTAATGACTGAAACACTGTATTCTAAGGCCATGCTTATGATGAATTTCCCCCTTCCTTTCGACTAGGAGAGACCTAATGGCTGCTGGGTAAGGTTGACTTTGCCCTCCGTCTCCCCAGAGGGCCCAGACATGTCTAAGTAAAGGTACCAGTCCAGGGAAAGTTACTTCTGCTAAGATTTTCCAGCCACTCTTTCTCATATATAGGTCTTGAACTTTGTTTACACCTATGGGAAATTATTCTTTGAAAGCCATTTGCAGTTATGAATGTTTTTATAACTCAGAATACATTATGAGGTAGTACAAGTGTTGCCAGTTTTTCCTACACCCATCTTGCATATTTTCTCTTAAAGGGCTAATACCAGGCCATCTCTGGGCCAGGCGAAGGGGCTGATGGTCTAAGATCTATATAATAGTTAATTTCAAACCTGTCTTCTTGGCTTTTAAGACAGAAAGAGCCTAGTAACTTTCCTGGACTACAGAGCAAACCTACAGACCCCAGGAAGCCTTTGGAAAGCACTGCGAGGGTGCAGCTTCCTCCCTCTAAGGTGTGAGCACAGAGACGCTGAGTCTTCATGACGTCTGCACTGTAGAGCCAGAGACCGGAGGGGTCATCTGGCCCAGAGTTTTCGCAGACATGCGAACAAGCATAGCCCATAACTTTGGGGATCTGACAGAATCACAGTGCCCTTGGCTGAGCTTCTTCCAGTGATTAATTGATGGCTATGTAACTTTTAAAATCCACAAGCCATCACACCATCTCTTCGGAAAACTGAGATGACAAAAGTCTACCTGTTCTCTCTGCGCAGGTCTGATCTCCCTCCACCGCAGCCGGAAGCGAACTCCGGGCAGTGGGAAGTGCAGGAGCCTTTGCCGTGCGGTCGTCCAGTCCAAGCAGCCTGCATCAGCAAGGCCCTGGCGCAGAGTCATACACACATGGGGCGTTCAGAGAACGCCAAAGGGGGCTTTTCCAGGAGGAAGCCAAAGCTGACTGGTTCGCCTGGGACACCTGATGGTGAAACTGGCCAACCAAACGAATGCAAAGCCCTTTTCATCCAGACCACAGAAGTAGAGTTCCCAGTTCATCCTGCCAGTAGCTTTGCTCTCAATATCATTCTCATTCAAGTGGACCTGCTTTTCTCTGTGTGTATGTGTGTCTGTTTTATTTTTAAGGAGGAAATAACATGCAAACATATTTACCACACACTAGCCAGTGTGCACCATCTGGTACTGTTTCAGACATGATCTGTGCCGGTGCAGCTGCCTGTCCTTGCATGAGCTTCCGTGAGAGTGATTGCCGCAGGGGTGCCAGTCGTGGCAATATTCTGCCCCCCTGGGGTGGAAGTGAATGATGAACTAGTCTTGATGTTGCATGTCAAGTCTGCTTTATAGGGTCTGAAGAAAACGCCCAGTTGGCACGGTATGTGAACATTGTCCATTGTTAACTGCGTGTTATTTGAACCTAGGTTTCACATCTGTTTGCACAGCTTATTTGAGTGCCCACCTCATAGGTATAATTAAGACAGAAGAGGCAAGGACAGGTGAGAGTGGATCTGTGATTGGGTGTGAGATCCAACATGTCTTTGAGACTCTGTAAAGATGCAAGGCCTCATTCATACAGAGCCATGCCCTCCCCACAGTGCCACGTGTGCACCTTCTGCAGTGGCAATATGGAGCAGTGGTTCACGGGATAGCTCATTGTTCACATAAAAGCTCATCAAGAATCAGAAAATAATAGTTTTGAACCAAACCATTTCAAATGGCTCATGGACGAGAAAAACAAATGGACTCCCTGGCCAAGGCAGTCCCCTCTCAACACTCCACAGACGGGCTTCCTAGTTCCAACACACTCTGGAGCAGTGCCTCTCGAAGCGCATTACACCATGGCTATACTGCAGGATCCGGGGGCGGGGCGGGGCAGGAGAGGGAAGAGGGAGAGAAAGATGCCAAGATCCAATACCTGTACCTGAGAAGGGGACATGGAAGAAAGCGAGCACAAGGTGCTGGCATTTTCCCTGAGGAAGGAGAGTCCTGTCTTTCTCCAGAGGCAGATGGAAGGCCAGGGTACACGGTTTTTAATCCCACATAGCTAGGGGCTGGCTGCTCTGTAAATAACTATGGAATATGCAAAACTAGTAGCCTCAGGGCTTAATTTGGTTTTGAGTTAAAAAAAATAACTACCAATGACCAAAACCATTTTAACTAGGGTTAGAAGAGGGTTTAGGAAAGCTCAGGAGGGTGCTGTTGATACCCAACATAATGCTATTACATCCTGGCTGGTTTTGGAATTTAAATTTGTAACTACAACATCACAGGGACACAGGCAAAGCAGGGAGCGGGGGCCACTATCATTCTTGGGTTGTGAGGGTTTAGAGAGGCATCATGAACTAGAAAGAGTCAGGTACAGGTGACGTCTCACCCTGCCTTGAGGGGGAAAGCTCAGTTTCGCTGTCTGTCCCCACTACACCTGAGCTCTCCAATAGCAAGGTCTGTATCCTTTTTTATCATTTCCCCTAGCTCCTGCCACACAGAAAACACTCAACAAACATTTACCAAGTTCAGCACTATAAAAATCCAGCAAAACATATACAGAAAAGAAGTCGGTCCAAGAAAATGATGCCTTCAAAATGCTAAAGACAGCAGCGAACTGCAAGCAGAGCCTCAGCAATGTCATGCTTTAAAAAATCACAGTCCAAAGCATAAGCCGGGAAAAAATCGAAGAGGAGGAGGCCGTTTGCTTGGGTTTGAGGAGTATTCAAGTTGGAAGCCTGGCCCAAATCTCCTCAGAACATGCTAGTCTATTGAAAGACCTCCCAATCTGGTTTAATAATGGAGATTCACAAAAAAGAGGAGGAAAAAATAGAATCAATTCAGAAAATAAGACAACTCAGAGGATGTTCCAGAAATATGGCTTGCTGTTAGGTTTTCTAAGCTTCTAGTTCTTCTTTGGGGAGCTCAAGGTTTTGGAATAGCTAGAATCAAAAGAGAATATCTTGCTGTGACTGATGTGGCTCAGGTGGAGCATCGTCCTGCAACCTTTTGGTTGCAGGTTCAGTTCCTGATAGAGGCATATATCTGGGTTGCAGGGTTTGATCCCCAGTCCAGGCGTGCACAAGAGGCAACCCGATGCTTCTCTCTCGCATCCATGTTTCTTTCTTTCCTTTCCTCTCTCTGTAAAAAGCAATGAAAAAATGTCCTCAAGTGAGGACTTTAAAAAAGAGAGAGAATCTTTTTTACTATGATGAAAAAGCTCACAGAGACCTTCATTTGTGCCTGCTGCTATTGGCTTAGAAAATATGGAGGAAGAGGAAAGTAGGGCAGACGACAGGTCGGCAAACCTCTGGGCTTGGAAGAGAGGGTCTCTGCGACACCCTGGGTACTTGTACCAGGGTCACTGATTAGGAGGAAGTCCTGTACCGGCAAGCCTTTGGGGATCTTGGAGAAAAGAAGGTTTTCCCCAAGAAATATGATGGCACCACCCTCGAGGGATTGCTGCTTCAGGCACCAGAAGGACTCAGCCCACTGCGCCCAGGTTATTCAGACTTGGTTTCCTCAATATGGTAATTCAATGCCTCAATAGGTCACCCGAGATGAACAGTTTGAGTCTAGTAAGCTCACAGGGCAGAATTGCTACCACATTTTGTTTAAGGTGGTTGTCAAGTTTGGAAAAGCTTAAGTACTAGAAGCTTCAGATTCACAAAACCACAGGCTTATAGAGCCAGAAAATATCTCAATTTAAAAAAAACTAAGCCCATATATATTTGCTTTGCATTGCTTTAATGGAAAAAGAAACCAAGTCTCAGAAAGATGAATTTACTTGGCTGTCCATTTAGCCTTCCCTGCAGGTTCTAGCTGGTCCTCCTCCAATTTCTTCACTCCCAAGACCAAAGAGACATGCCCACCAGACCCAGGACTCAGGAATTCCCTGCCAAATTGTCTACAGGCTGCTTTTTGGGCCCACATGGGCCTCTTTCTTGGGTGAAAGTTGGTCCTTGATCATGCAGCCTCCTGTCTACACATGGCATGTGAGGCCCCTTGGAAAACTACGAGAGGGTGGAAAGGGTGAGCCATGAGACAGCTGGTTCCGCACATATTGGATGGCACAGAATTTTCATTTGACCCATTACTAATAACATTATCTTTGATGATGAGATATCATCATTATTGAGATATCTGTCAGACTGCTCCACTGTAAAATACTTCCTCCCTTTATAACTAATAAGTATTTTGTAGAGATGCATTTTTCAGACTATGTAAATCATGCCATTTTCCTTCAAACACCATATAATCATTTGTTTATTTACATCTGCAAGTATTCAAGGTTTCCTATTTTATGCAATGGATTTACTATATTAATTGTTTTAATGCTCAATCTGTCTGTGATTTAAACAAGGAAATCCATCAAGCTGACTTCTGTGTCCTTGTTACATTTCCCATCATTCTTTGAGCACTTCCTTGCTTTCTGGCAGAACGAGACGTTTCAGGTTTATGTTGGCATTTCCGCAGCTGAAATCAACCATTTCCCAAGGAGCCCTGGTTTCTTTCAGGGAGTATGTGACTGAGAAGCCAACGTCTAGATTCTCTCAGTGGACAGGTAGAGCTTATACGTGTATGAATATGTGGATAGATAAATAGAGAGATAGCCATTTACTTATGTTTATTTCTATATATATTAATGTATGTACTGACAATCATGAGTTCACACTGATACTTCTGATTCTAATCCAGCAACACAGGAATCACTTTAATTTTCTCTCATTCCATACTTTTAACTCCCTTCTCTGACAGGTTGGCCTCTCACCATCTCTAATATATTTACATACATATTTATTTATCCGATTGATCCCCTCGGATGTAACCCATCTCCCATTTCTGCCACCATTCCCATCTCCACATGGATCCCACCTCACATGACCAGGGCTCTGATGCCCGCCCTTTCCTCTCAGGCCTGCTCAGGCTCTGACTCCCGCCACTCACTGGGCCATTCCCGGCAGCCCGCGGACGCCCTCCTCACCCTGACCGGGTCTGACTCAGTGCATCTTCCTGCAGGCCTGCCCTCCTCACCTCACTCAGTCTCTTCCGCCCGACCCAGGTCACTGAGGCCCCCGTTCAGCCCCACATGGACATCTACCCTGTTCTACCCACTTAACAACCTTAAAAATAATTTGTTCAGAAAAGGAAGGGAACAGGAAAGGAAAAGGAAGAGAAACTGGAGGGTACCTTTGGAAAGCCAAACTTGAAAAATTTAGGAGGAAAATATAAGACACTGTCTTCATCATGTTGGGATAAGAAAATTTTTCTTTAAAAATTTTTTTAAGTCCTCACCCAAGTATATGTTTATTGATTTTAGAGAGAGGGGAAGGAGATAGAGAGAGAGAGAGGCAGAGAGAGAGAGAGATGTGAGAGAGAAACATCGATCAGTTTCCTCCCCCACATACGCCAACTGGAGATCAAACCCACAACCTAAGTATGTGTCTTACTAGGGACATACCTCACAAACTTTTGGTCTACGGGCCAATGTCCCAATCAACTGAGCCACCCAGCCAGAGGAAGAAGAGTTTTCTTAAACAATAACGTTGGTTACTCACACTTACTAAGCACCAACTATGTGCAAGGCACTGTTTTGAGCACTTTACATGTTTAATCGTATAGTCCTTACAACTACCTAATAAGCAAGAAATGTGATTATCTCCACTTTACGGACGAGTGAACCGAGGTCCAGAGAAGTTAACTGAAACTAAATTGGAGCTGGGATTTAAACCCATGAAGTCTACCCCATACATACAGGACAAACACGTGTGCACATAAACACATACACACCCCATAGAGGAAACAAAATGTACTCTAAAATATAAAGACTGACTATAAGCAGGAAGAAGTTATTTTTAAAGTACATAATGAGCAGCCCTGACTGGTATTGCTCAGTGGGTTGAGTGCCGTCCCATGAACCAAAGTGTCGCTGGTTCAATTCCCTGTCAGGGCACATGCCTGGATTTCTGGCCAGGTCCTTGGTTGAGGGGCGTGAGAGAGGTAACCAATCGATGTTTCTCTTGTACATTGATGTTTCTCTCCCTCCCTTTTTCCCTCCCTTCCCCCTCTCCAAAAATAAGTTAAAAATCTTTATAAAAATACACACAGTGAACAAAGAAGTAGTATTGGATATGAAGAACTTCTGTGATTCAGTGAGATAAGACAACCAAAAGAAAAATGAGCAAAGATATGAATAAGCACTTCACAGAAGAGGAAACTCAACTGGTCATCTCATTAGGTTTCCTCAGTCAAGGAAATGAAAATCCAACAGGATACTTTTTATACTACCAGCTTGGCAAAAATTAGAAAGTAAGATTATCTTCATTTGTTTGGGCTGCTGTAGCCAAGTACCACAGACCGGGTGGCTTACACACAACAAACGTACTTTTCACAGAACCGAAGGCTGGAGGTTGGAGACCAGGATGTCTGCACAGTCAGCTTCTGGTGGGAGCCCTCTTCCCAGTTTCAGACTGATGACTTTTCTTTGGGTCTTCACACGGTGGAAAGAGCGAGTTAGCTCTCTGGCTTTGTCATTCTTAAGATGGTACTAATCCCATTCATCAGGGCTCCACCCTTATGACCTAACCACCTCCCAAAGGCTTCACCTCCTAATACCATCCCATTGGGGGGCACACAAACATTTAGTCCATAGGAAATACCAAATCGGGCAAAGTCATGGGGCAGTGGGAACGCTCACTGCTGGTGAGTGTGTGATAGAGGCCCCCACAACCACTCCCATGCTCAGAGACTGTCTAGGAAGACTTACAGGATTAAGCATGTAGTTGTTCTCAAGACTAAGATTTATTACAGCAGTGTAGAAAGACTACACAGACAGATCATAAGGGAAAAGACACGGGTGGGGTCTGGGCAGATCCATACACAGAGTCCATTCATCCCCCAGCAGTGAAAACACAGCAACATATATGTGGTGTTTCTGCCTTGGGAAGCCCATTAAAGACTCAGCACCCAAAAATCTTATTGTATTGCATAAGTGCACTCTAACTAGCATATTCTAAAACTCCAGACTCCCAGAAAGAAAGCAGGTTTTAAGCAGAACCCAAAGTTTGCAAAAGTCTACCCATAGGACGCTCCCCATCATCACTTAAAGAACAGTGAGAACACTCCAGAAATCCCAATTCCCAGAACCCAGCCAAGGGCTAACCTTGCAGGCAGGCCCTTCTGAAGACAGCAGCTTGAGGAGCCCCATGTTAGCCCTTTTCTGCGGACGCTATACATGGATGTGACCAGTCTGAGCAGCAACTTGGCAACACCTGATGGAGCTGAGCTAAGCCTCCTCCTAGGTCTAGTCTGTCTGAGAGAAACTTTGTATGTGTGAGCATGGGGCATGTCCAGGTGTGCTCCTTGTAGCCTTGCTGCTAATAGCAAAATAGCAAATATAAAACTGAATATCGAGCAACATCATGGAAAATGAAATGGGGCCTATTCATGTAGTAAGTGTTATATAGCAGTGGAAATGAATGGATTAGAGACCCAGGTTTCAACCACAATGGTTAACAAAAGTCTGTGAGGGCAGCAGGACAGGAAGAGCGAGCCCCTCCACGGCCACTCAATCTAAAATTTCAGCTGCCCTTATATCCTTAGCAGTTGTCACTGTCTGACATACTATATGTTTTTACTTACTTTTCTTGCTTATTATCCCTCTGTCCCTCTAGAATAAAAACTTCATGAGGGCAGGAATTTTTGTTTAATTTCTGTACTTTTTTGTTGTTATTTACCAATCCATTTTTTAAATTTTTATTTATTCTTTTAGAGAGGAAAAGAGAGGGAGAAAGATAGGGAGAGAAACATTAATGTGTGGTTGTCTCTTGTGCAACCCCCACTGGGGACCTAGCCCACAACCCAGGCATATGCCCTGACTGGGAATCCAACCAGTGACTCTTTGGTTTGCAGGCCAGCACTCAATCCACTGAGCCACACCAGCCAGGGCCAATTTGGCATTACAGAACTAAACTGAAATATATTAATATTCCAATCTTACATTTCTCACCAAATAGAAATAAAACTCATCAGCAAGAAAAACTCCAAAACAAAACAAAAAAGCAGAAAAAAGCTTATAAAACTAAATATGGATCTCAGCATTAACAGCTGAACAGAGAATGTGATTTTAAATTCTCAGCAAGTGATAAAGTTGTGTGAAACTGAACCCTTACAAATTATTTGAAACCTGGAATGACCTGCCAGAAATTACACGGTTGTGTCCGGGAGAACAGCGGGAACGATTATGAGTGAACCTACACTGTTCCAGCTGCACTCCACACCCTTCTCAGAGGAAAGCCTGGCACTGATTAGATATTGAGCCAGACTAATACTGACAGCAGAACCAGTGCTAGTAACCTGCCCACCAGAAGCACCTTCCACTGGGTTGGCAATTTTGATGTGGGCCCTGGACATCTGACAGATCTCATTAATTGGTGTTGGTGCCTTGGCCAGAGTTAGCAGAGAAATGGTGTATTGTCCTTGAATTGAGCAGGTATATAAGGGTGGTCCCTCTGGGCCCTGGGAGGTATGGAGGTAGCCCACAGCATCACCGCACTAATCTTGGCCACCCTCACAGATGGCTGGAGAGCTGGTTGGCGTGTGCTGCTATGGAGTGGCATGACTATCCCTTGGGAGCTGGGAAAAGCATCCACAGCATGGTCAGGCAGATCTGACCACACACTCTGTGACAGACTGCAGAACACCAGCTCAGCCGAGTTGGTCAGCACAGCCCCTGCTCTCGGGAGGAAACCAGTGCTTGGCCATGGTACCTGCTCAGTAACTATTTGTTAAGTTAATGAATGAGCAAAGTATGATGCTATTTTTATAAAATTTAAAACATGTAAAAGTAATAAGGATTATTTATAGACACCTGTCTTCGTGGTAAAAACACTATGGCTTGCCTGGGGCCTGTAAATACTGGAGTGCAGGAAGGGATTGCGTCTGGGTGGTGAGGAAGGGGAACGAGACCAGGGAGCAACGCAAAGGAGGCTCAGCGGTGTGTGTGATGTTCAAATTCCTTAAAAATAGCTGACGGAAACCTAGCAACACGTTCGAAGTGACAACACTAGGTAGTGGGGATAGAGATATTCGTAAGATTACTCTCTGTATTTTCCGTATGTTTGAAATAGTCCCTTTTAAAAAGATTCTGCACACAGCTAACATCTCACGCCCCCACTGTCGGAGGTTGCCTCGCGCTCCCGTGGATATCGCAGCGGTGTGCGCGGCTCTTCCGAATGACGACGGACTCCATGTCCCTCATCCCCCACGGAGTCACAGGGGCCCCGAGGCCCCTCACATGGCCTTTATGGTGTCTTACTACAAAATGGATTTTCTGTAAATACTGAATTAGGTGGAGTAAAAATGCTAATTTCGAAAATAGCAGGTTGAATTGGCTACGTACATTTGGGAGCCCGGTGCAAAATGAAAATGTGGGTGCCTTGTTAAAAAATTATTTAGAATTTCAAGATGGCAATAGCAGAACATTGAATCAAGTGCAAGGCCCCTCTGAGTGTGGAATCCTGTGCGACTGCCTCACACCCAGGAGGCCGGCCCTGAGGGCCATGTGGAGTGCAGGCCTCAGGATGTATCGGGGAGGGGGACACTTCGGAAGTTGTATAAATGTCTAACCACTGTGCTGTGCACCTGAAACTATTAAAATACTGAATGTGAACTGTAGTTTAAAAAATAAAAAGATAATATCACACTTTTAATTTAAAAAAAGAATCTGAATGATTTAAGAGGATAGATGTGGGGAGGCTGCTGGCTTCTTCGCCCACAGCAGCAGAGTCATGGCTTAGTGCGGAGCTGCCCAGGTAGGGACTGCATTCCACGAGCTTTGTGGTGTGGTGTGGTGTGGTCTCGTCACCAAGTTCCCTTGGGCAGAATGAAGTGGACGTATCACGCACGACGTCAGAGCAGGAGTGCCCCTCCATGCTCTCTTCCCCGGCCCTGCCAACTGGAACTCCATTTTGTGGTGACCCAGCTTCCGCCACTGAAACAGCCACAGGGACTAAGGATGGCAGAGCCTCCGGGTGGAAGGACGCTGGGCCCCAGAGTGTGCTGTGTGCGTGTGCAATACCTCCCACTCCCCACAGACCGTTAGGTGGCCCAAATTACTGCATCTCTGGTTACAGCATCTAGCTTGGTTGACTGAAGTGATGTGATATCATTTTTGATTCACCTGAGGGCCAAAAATAAGCCCTTCTAGACAGAAGCTGATTCTGTAACAGGCCCCTAGGCTCTATGCACCGGCAGCAATGGGCCCTGAGCTAGCCCAGGGAAGGGGCTTGGCTTAGAGGGGAAGTAAATTGAACCATCCATTCTAGGTGGAAGCACACACACTCCATCCAAATAAACACAAACAGCTCCTTAGAATATTAAAGCTCCTCAACACAGCAAGTCTGGAAACCCCTGAACAGAAGTCCAGATGCCCTCAGGAACACCCAGAACCCTTCCTGCAATCCTGGCAAGGGCTGCCATGAACTCAGTGGCCTGCTCCTCGCTAACCATCAGGAACTCTTTCTCTAGGACTCAGAGTAAACAAGCTCACTGGACCTGAAAACCAGCTGGGCTGAGTCAGAGAAACCAGGGAAAGAGATTTATCGGCTGGATTGAAACTCCAAAGAGTCATCTGGTTCCCAGCAAGGCTACGAACAGATCCCAAGGCGTGTTAAGCCCCAAATCCAACCAGCTACTCACCAAATAACATCCACGTGTCAAGGACCTGATTTACACAACACAACACGCAGCCCACACCAGGTACACACACACACACACACACACACACACACACACACACATATTTCTCTGGCAAAAGGTCTTGGCTTTTATTACCACATTTTACTTAAATTTGCTCAGGAGTTTGGGTTGTTTTGCTTTTTTAAAAATAACTACTATTAACGAATATCCAGGCCTGGTGTTTCTATTTCAGTGAGTAATGGGCCAGCCATCTGAAGATGCTCAGGCAGAGGGAAACCAGGGTGTCTGACCCTGGGCCTCACAGGAAGGGACATGGAATTTGCCAAAGCACGCTGCTGTGCAGCCGAGCAGGTATCTTCTGTAATTAACATTTTTAACAATCGTTAGCATGTCTCCAAGAAACAGCCTGGACTCTTCATTAGAGCCAGTAAAAAAGGGAAGATTTGAGGAACTTGTCCAAGGCCAGAGGGAGACTCGATGTCAGAGCCAAGATCAGGGTCAAGTCTTGACAGCCCCAGTTCTGTCTCCAGCCCACATTCATGTCCTCCCTTTTAATTAAAAAGAACAGTGGACTCCCTGGCTGGGATGGCTCAAGATTGAATGCCAGCCTGCAAACCAAAAGGTTGCTGGTTTGATTCCCAGAGCACATGCCTGGGTTGCTGGCCAGTCCCCCAACTAGGGGTGTGCGAGAGGCAACTGATCAGTATATCTCTCACTCTCTTTCTCCTTCCCTTCTCCCTCTCTCTAAATCTTTTTTTTTTAAAAAAACAAACAAACAAATAAATAAATAAAGGGAGTTAGGAAAAAATGGAGAAACAAACTGGTATCAAGCAAAGATTAAAACTGCATGAATGTACTTGTCAGACTCTCTTCTCAAAAGCACAGTGTTTCTACAAAAAAGGAATGGATACATCACAGGACTTAAAATACTAGTGAGAAATGCACCCTGGGAATGCAACAGCAACACAGCATGGAGAAGGGGGCTGAAAATGAGCTGAAACTGTGTGCAGGGAGATGATGGGGCGGCTGCCCACCCCCTGGAGGCGGCGGGCGCACAGGGCCCAGGACAGAGGCTGGGAGACACAGGGACAGTTTGCCTTCATGAGACTCCCCAACAGCCTGGTTCCATGGAAAGTCTGATGAGCAAACATGGTTTTATTCAATCTTTTCATGGAGTGAAAAGAATGGCAGATACTGGCCTAACTGGAAATAAAAAGGCAGAAAAGAAAATTAAGAAAGCTAAAGAAACGTGAATGGTGAGACATTTGGAATAAACATCCTGGCCTGACACCCCATGGGAATCTGGAAACAGACTCAGTTCACGCGAGGAGGACAGACGGAAGCTTCCGGTCAGGCCCAGGGTGAAAAGGGCACGCAGAGGTTCAGCAGACGGCGAGTGTTTAGGAAGCTGCATCTTCTATGAGAGGCAACTGCAAAAGGAAAAGGTCACAGCTTTAGGAGTTTACTAAAGTTTCCCACATGGCAATTCACAGGCTTGCTATTTCATGATCTGACTTAATTTCGGGGTGGGGCGGTGCGGGATGATGACGATTGATGAGATGGGTGGTTTATAATCGGCCAGCCCATAAAGAGAGATGGTGGCCTGCCTTCTAAAGCCACAAAAGCCACAGTGGGCAGCACAGTCAGAGAGAGAGGCTGAAACAAGAGAGCTTGCTTCCTCCCTCAGCCCTTGGCCATGTCAGGACATGACAAGAAGTCAGCAGTCTGTCCGCCCAGAACTCAGCGGTGCTGGCACCCTGATCTCGGATCTCCAGGCTCCAGAACCGAGAGAAAGAAGTTCTGCTATTTATTTTTTAAAAAGAGATAGAGAGGAGAGGAAGTTAAGACTTTTGTCAAGGGCCCAGCAGGCCTGGACACCTACATTCTGTAGGAGTCACATCCCCGGGAATAAGCCACAGGGGCCTGCAACTACCTTCCAGCTGACCGCCCACAGCAAGACCTTCACTGGGAAACCTCATTCCTGGAGATCAGTGCTGGCTTCACCTTTTCCACTCTTCATAGCTCTTGGCCTAGTTTTTGTCCAGCTCCTGACTTCTGATGGTCGCTCCTGGCTCGTACCTCAGCTGCTGCCTTCAGGACCTGGTGAGGCTTCTTGATCTTCAGAGTGCCAACTTGGTGCATCTGCCAGCGCTGACCCAGCCCTCTGACTGCCTTCGCCCTGGAGGTCCTGAGACAGAACTTCTGTCCCAGTTTCAGCCCCAGGGTTCCCCAACTCCCAACTGTAGCCCACCCATCAAACACCCCCGCCCTCTGACTTCAGCCCCATGAGCATGGTTTTGCACTTAGGACAGAGTCACATTGTGGCTGTACCCTCATGTGTAATTTGTTGCAAATTACAATTTACCTAACAACCTCAAAGTGTGCATGGTTAATCTCACAGCCTGGATCTATTTCTTCTTTCTTAATCTCTTTGTTGTCCCTGAGAGATCAGAATTTAGAAACAACTACCACAACCACTGTTTGGGTTTTATTGAGAAGTTATGCTCAGCCCAAGTAGATCAAGGCTCTGGTGCCTCTAAATTAAGAACTCGATTGATTCCTACCCAATCGTTTCTGAGCTTCTATGAAGGACCAGAACGCATCGTGTGCCCTGGGACACCGAGAACAAGACACAGGTCCCATTCTCCTGGAGTTCATGGTCCAATGGGGAGAAAGACAACTACCCAAATGGTTATGATTCAGTGGGCATACTACTGAGAGGTCAGTAGGGGAGGCATGCCTCATCCAAAGGAGACAATGACTGAGCTAATCATTCAGAAAAATAAAAGAATAACAAGGGGAAGGGGAGAAAGGGGGAATCGCAGGGAGGGTGTCCTAGGTACTGGGAGCAACATGAGGGTGAGGGACCTTAATTCTGTGAGGTGCATCAATTTGGCTAGAAGTGGGGGCTGCAGGTGGGCAGGTTCTTGCAGGGGGATGAGAAGATGAAGACAGGCAGATCCACGTCCTGGTCAGCCGGGTACTCCAGGCTCAGCCGTTTGGACTTTATTCTGTAACGTACTTTGCTTCTCAAATTGAGGGTACATGAGAATCAGTGGAGAAGCTTGTTTTAACAGCAGGTTCCTTAAACCTCCATGCAGAAATTCAGATGCAACAGATCATGGAGTGGTCCCAGAAAACTGCATTATAATAACTACCTCCTTGACTGGGTGAGTTTAACACAGGATGACTGAGTTGCATTTTTCCAAATACAGCTGCAACAGACATGGAGCCACAGCCATGGGGGATGGGGGTATGATCAGATTAGTTTCAGAAAAATCACTCTGGCTGAAACTACCCCATACGTGCTCACTCAGCATGGCCTCCAATCTTTTGGTAATCTCCCAGTAGCATTCTGTTGCCTAGGGGCTGCAAAGCTCAGAGTTGGCTCTGAAATAGTTTCCTGAGGAAAGAGTGCACTGGGAAGGTCATGCCTGAGTGATCCTGGACTGTTCTGTGTCGGGTGTTTTGTCATCCAAAACTCAGGGCAACAAGGTGTGCTGATGGTGAAAGCATGAAGACCCTGGGGCCGCACGCCCGTTGGTGGACTTCTGGATCCTGGGTCACAGACCCTGCTGGGGGCTGGAGCCTGGAACAGACCCGTGTGCAGTCTAGCCAGGGCTACATGAGCTCCTGACAGGAAGAGCCTGTGCTCATTTGGTTAACAAAGGCCCTAGAGGAATTTGGGTATAGGCCACATCAGCTCTTCACCCCTGAAATGCCAATGACAGCATCTCAGAAAGCTGAACCTATCCTGAACAATGTAGCCTACTTTCTTGCAGCCAATGGTGATAAATACATCGATACATATTTTTTGGTGGCCACAACAACGACATTACAACCAAAACCTTGTCCACTCATTTCTTGACAATGTCTAATTGTTTGAGCTGGAGTTGTTTTCAGCAGAAATTGCCTTCTTGTAACCTGGTGATTCTGAGCATGAAACCCAGGTCGACTGACCGCAACTGACAGCACAGAGGACTAGGTGATATTCACCCCACCTCGGTGCTCAGCACCCATGCCACCCCAGGATCCAGGCCCTATGAGCCTTCAGAGCCCAGAACTTGTCCCATCTCCCCATGCCTTCCACAGCAAAAGTCGCGTGTCTCCCAGAGTTGGAAACTGCTAGCGTTGGTAACATTCTGTTTCATATTCTGCCATCTAAGAGGACGAGAACCATGTCTTGGTCTTTTTTTTCTGGCTCGATACACTAATCTCCTACTCAGATGAGCAGGTTTGAAATGGGCAAGAGGCCTCTGTATAGGTGGACTGGGCTGCTCTTCCAGCCTCCCAGCCAAAGTGCTGACAGCCCAGCTCTGCACCCACTGAGTCACCAGCTCCCAAACTGAGACATTTGTTTCCCAAACACTCCCCAGATTACTTCTGGAGTTATGCTTAGCAGGATTGCCCCTTCACCCCCGGAATCCTGACTGGTGTTTCCTGGGATTGAGCCTCACTGGCCATCTGGCTATCTGACACCATTGAGGATCTAGAGAAGAAAATGGAAAATGTCATGTTCAGGGACTATGAACAGTCTTTAGGGATGACTCCATTTAATTCAGGTATAAGGGACCCAACTCAAACATTTTGGCTTTTCCATGTTAACTTGTCAGTCAGTGTCTAGGCCATAAACATTTTTAAAAATTTAATCTTTATTGTATTTTTTAGCCTGCACCACCCGGCCATCACCATACCATAGTCCATGTCCTTGAGTCCTTTTTCCTTTTTGCTCAATCCTTCTACCCCCTGACCTCCCTCCCTCAACTAGCTGTCATCTCCTCTCCATCTATTATCTGCCATCTGTCTCTGTTTTGCTTGTTAGTTCAGTTGTTCACTACATTCCACATATGAGTGAAATCATATGATATTTGTCTTTCTCTGACTGGCTTATTTCACTTAGCATAATGTCCTCCAGTTTCACCCATACTGTTGCAAAGGGTGAAATTCTCTTGTTTTTACGTAAGCCATAAACGCTTAAATGTCATTTGTGTGTATGAGTAATCTGACAATGTCAGTGTGTGTTTAGTCAATACCTAAGAAAAAATCTAAGAAACACCAACCTGATCTTATTACCTGAAGAGTAAGTTTTAACATACGTATCAAAACTTTTTATAATTAACGAGTTTCTCAAGGGTGATCATTTGGGATTAACTTTCAAGTCCATGATCAGAGCTGGAAGAGACGGCCATCAGGATGCTGTTCTACTCGAAAGAACTAACGTCTTAAAGTCACTATGATTCATTAACACGAGGAGCTGAGTGGTTGTCCTTAGTGACACCCGGCCAGGCACCCGTATGACTTGCTGCACAGGCCGAAAGGTCAGGACAATCAGGATGACTGTCTTTTTTCTGCCCTTGACACCTGGGGACACGAGCTTGGAACTGGCCCAACTGGCCGGGCACTGTTCTCATCCATTCTGATCTGGGATGAAGTTGCCTTAAATCTCAAAAGAACATTAAAGTCGAGGAATTCATTTGTTTCAATAAAAATAAACCTTTAAGTAGTCTTCAAAATGATATGTTTACATTACTTTATAGCTATTTTGTCAAAAGTAAGGATATAATATGTCAGGTACTTTCACATACATGAAATTCATTTCATGTCATTTAACTCTAGGCATTATTATCCCAACTTTAATTAAGAAGATTAACCTGGAGGTCAGAGAGATCCAAGATCACATAACTGGTGAGCAGTAGAGTTGAGATTCATGCAGATCTGTCTGCCCCAATTCCCATATGCTTTTCACCCCACCATACCTAAGGTGCGGCCTTGTCCAGAAGACACAGCTATTCTTGGTTTCATGGTCAACAATTTCCACCTAGTATAAACAAAAGTCACAGCAGTCTACTTGTCGGTCAGGTGTGGCCCACTGGCCGAGGATGTCTCCTAGCATAGTTCTACCGGTGCCATTAAAGGCAGAACCAAAGGTCAGGGGCCCCCACTACCACACCTCTACCTCCCCAAGGGCCCTCAGCTCAGAGACACTACTCAAAACACGTGACTGGTTTCCAGCACGACCAGTTTTCAGACATGAAACGACAAAAGCGAGTTTCAGGAGATCAGTGTGTACACACACAGGCGCGCAGCTGGGAGATCTTTCATCTTAGCCATGCAAAGCCTTCGTGCCCCTGGCCGGTGTCTCCCGGGGATTGTATTTCAGATGGGTTGGACTTAATCCTTCCCATTCTCAAATCGTCATTGCAGTTTATAAACTCCGACTGTCCCAAGATGAAATAATCACGTGGCAAAGGCTGTGGCTCTGTAACCCGCCCATGGCAAACAAGGAAGGGAGAAAAGACATAACAGGAATGGGAGGAGCTCTATCACTTGTCAAGTTCCTATCGTAAGCCAGAAGCTTTCAAAATAATTTTGTAAAGTAGTTGTTTTAACCCACTTTTTACATGAGGCTGCCCAAGCTTTGGGAGATTGAGTAATTCCCCAAGTTTGTACAGCTGAGGCTCAATTTTATCTCATTTTAATTTTATTGTATTTCACCTGAAGTTAATATAACTTATGCTTCCTCACATTATGATGAAGGTATTGTTATTCCTACTTTACAAATGAATAAACTGAGGTTGCTTCCATAAGGAGTTTGCCCTCTGGAACACTCAGCTCAAACAGATCATAACAGAACATCGGCTCCTAAAGCACTGAACAGTGAGTGCTGGAAGTAAGTCTTCATAGATCCAGGGACACTAAGTCTCCGTGTAGCCCTCATGTTTCAATGGCATAACCATTGCCTGCGTGGTATGATGTAATGACCTAGAGCAGAAGAACCGTCTTTTAAATCCAGTTCTTAACCTCACTCAAAACTGGAAGCAATGTATGTGCTTTGTCCTCCTCAGCTTTTAAAGTTCGTGGTTAAGACGTCCTCGGCTGCAGATAACAGAAACCAGTCCGAGTGAGCAGGGTTTTACCGGAAGGATGAAATCTAAGAACTAGGACAAGACAGCTTTTAGGGCCTCAGTAAGGGAATTTGAAGACCTTCCCTCTACAACTTACCTTTCTCAGTTCCCAACCCCAGGACTCAGTCCAAAACTCCGAATGAAAATACACGTACAAGGGATCAGTTTTGTTGGGAGCAGGGTTACCTGGTAGAAACATGGCTTCCAGGACTCACCCTAGGAGGGGCACAGTTCTTAGCAAAGAGAAAAGTCACTCCTAAATATTTATTCACAAAAAATGCATATAGTAACTTCATTCTAATCATAAGATTATAGTATAGACAGCACAATGTGGTGGGGAAAACACCATATAAGAAGTCAAGAAACCTAATTCCTCTGAATTCTCTGCACTGGCTTTGGGCAGTTTTTCATCTATAAAAAGAGGATTTGAAGCAGAGGACCAAATGCCTTCTAAAGCCACCCTCCATTCTAAGTCCCTCTACTTGGTGGGTGTGACCGTCACTTCAAGGAGATTTTAACACAGCTATGTGAGGAATGTGCATGTTTTGATGAGCCCCGGGATTTGTTTGAAGTTTTTCCCACAAAATAATGAGTGCAGTGTCTTAAGAATGTCAACATCCAGCTCTGGAGAAGGGGAGGACACGTCATTGAGGTGATCCTAGGTCTCCGAGGCTGGCCCCACGGACCCCATTTCTCACGTGACTTCTCCCAAACCCACCTAATGTACTCTGTCCTCAGCGCACCCAGCAGACCACATGACTGCCATGCCACACTACTGTGCTGGACTTCTAGTCAGTACTTTATTTTACTCCTGTCTCAAATGAACTCTGAACCTGATTCAGAGCTAGTGCTGGCATTACCCCAGTCAGGTGCTAACCAACCAAAACAGAACTCAAACTCATTAGAAGAGGAACAACAAATCAAGGCAATTTGTTTCAACCTCATGCCCTCTGGGTCCCTTCTCTCAATGATGCTATTCTGCACCAACCACAGTACTTGAGTGCTTGTCTAAAACTAAAGTAGTTCTGGCTTGAAACACATTCAAAATTGTAACACAGCAGCCACCTGTACCCACCTGCACTCCTAACCCCCTTACTCTGCTCTGCTTTTCATTTTCCCATAGCATCTACCCCTTCCAACACATGTAAACAAATTCTTATTGTAGTCTCCCACCAGACTAAATGTTACAAGAGCTCGTTGTGGTATAATAAAAAATAGAGATTTGGTCTTTGTACCTGGTTCTTGGCATAAGGCTCCTAAAATGCTTGGAATTTCCTGAGTAATAGGATTATTATCTTTGGTTATTCACGACGAACCTCTTTCTGACCACGGCTGAGTTTTTACTAGCTCTATGCTGAGTGATGGGCCCTGGATAGCTCAGGACGGGAGTTTGTCCCCAGAGAACCAACCATGTGAATAGCAGTGGAATTTCAGCCATGTCCTCGTCCTCCGGGGAAGAGAGAAGGGCTGAAAATTGTGTTCAGTCAGTAATGGTCAATGGTTTAATCAATCATTCCTCTGTAAAGAAACCTCATATAAAAAGCTCTAAACAGCAGGGCTCGGGAGCTTCCAGGTTGTTGAGCTCATTTACATGCTGGAAGTGGGGCCCTCGATTCCCCTGGGACAGCAGCTCCCGCTGTTGAGACTTTTCTGGTCCTCATCCGATGTACCTCTTTATCTAGCTATACACTTTAGGTTGTATAATAAACACTTATGTGATCATAAGTTCCTGAGCTCTGTGTGTCATTCTAGCAAATTATCAAACGTGTGGGCACCCCCAGTGTTGTAGTCAGCCGGGCAGAATTGTGTGACCTTGTTCACAGTTGGCATCGGAAGTTGGAGAGAGAGCCAGGACTCTCCTGCCCACAAGACTGGGCCCTAACCCGGTGGGGTGGGCAAGAAACCGAGAGCTCTGAGCTGCTCTAAGACCCTAGGATCCTGGAGACTCCCTGGCTTAGTTTCATCAGTTATGGTATCTCAGTGCCTGGCACTTGCTGAGGCCTCAAAAATATTTGTGTCTTGATGTTAGAAAGCCATCTGGAAGGAAGTGGGGTTGCCCACGAAGATGATGTTTAAAATAGGAGAAGTTTAATGGTAGTCTTGTGTGGGAGAGATGGCATCCATCCATTTATTCATTTATTCAGCAGATATTAACTGAGTGCCTACTATGTGCCAGGCACTTTTCTAGGAGTAGAAGTGTGTCATTTTCCAACAACCGATTCTCTAACTCTGCATCACTAACTGGTGTCCAACAATTCAGCTCAACTCTGACAGTGTTAGGAGAGAGGACAATCTTGGTAAACTCAGTGCTCATGATCCATAGCGATTCTTGAGCTCACCCACCCCCCACACCCACCCTAGCAAAACACAGCTCAGAACACAACCCTCTGAACCTCTGAAGCCTGGACTAAAATTGCACAGGAGAGACTAGCACTTAAGATCCAAGGTTTGAGAGTAATTCTCAGCAGAAGGGCACACCTGGTTTTATTGTACTTCACCTTGCTGTGCTTCCCAGATACGACGGGGTGGGGGTTAATATATACATTGCAGGTTTGAGGCAAACCTGTACCCAGCATGTCTAGCAGCACTGTTTTTCCAACAGCATTTGCTCACTTTTTGTCTCTGTGTCACATTTTGGTAATTCACATGATATTTCAAACGTGTTCATGATTATTATTCTGTTGTTGTGATCTGTGAGCAGTGATCTTTGAGGTGACTGTTCTGATGGGGTCCGGCCACCACCGAGTGCACCAGCACAGGACTGCACACTTTGCTGGTAAATGTTGCGTGTGTTCCGACTGCCCCACCTGCTGCCCCCGCTTTTCTCCCTCTCCTCGGGCCTCCCTATTCCCTGAGACACAACAATGTTGAAATCAGACCAGTTAATAACCTGACAATGGTTTCTATGTGTTCAAGGGAAAGAAAGAGTCACAGGTCTCTCACTTTGAATCAAAAGCTAGAAATGATTAAGCTTGGTGAGGAAGGCAGGCTGAAAGCTGAGACAGGCTGAAAGCCAGGCCTCTTGCACCAGTTAGCCAATCTGTTTATGCAAAGGGAAAGTTCTTGATGAAAATAAAAAGCACTAACCCAGTGAACACATAGATGATAAGAAAGAAAACAGCATTATTACTGATATGGAGAAAGTTTTAGTGGTCTGGATAGAAGACCCAACCAGCCACAACACTCTCTTAAACCGAAACCTAATCAAGAGCAAAGCCCTAAGTTCAATTCTGTGAAGGCTGACAGGCAAGGAAGCATCAGAAGAAAAGCAGAAGCTAGCAGAGGCTGGTTCATGAGGTTTAAGAAAACAAGCCTCTCCATAACATAAAAGTGCAAGATGAAGCAGCAAGTGCTGAGCTAGAAGCCTTCGTAAGTTTTCCAGAAGGTCCAGCTAAGGTAACTAATGAAGGTGGCTGCACTGAGCAGGAGATTTTCAGTGCGTACAGAATTGGCTCTACATTGGAAGAGGAAGCCATCTGGACTTTTATAGCTAGAGAGGAGAATTCAATGCCTGACTTCAAAGCATCAAAAAACAGGCTGACTCTCTTTGTTAGGGGCTAAAGCAGCCGCGACTCTAAGCTGAAACCATTGCTCATTCACCATTCTGAAAACCCTAGGCCCTGAAGGGGTGCATCTCCTCTGCCTGTGCTCTCTCCATGGGACAGCAAAGCCTGGTGGCAGCACGTCTGTTTGCAACATGGTTTACGGAATATTTTAAACCCACTGTTGAGACTTATGCTCAAAAGAAAAGATTTTTCTTTCAAAATACCACTACTCATTGACAATGCACCTGGTTACCCAACAGCTCTGATTAATGCTGCTTTCATTCCTGCTAACACAACACCCTTCTGTACCCATGGATCAAGGAGTAATTTCAATTTACAAGTTCTTGTTATTTAAGAAATACATTTTGGCCCTGACTGGTGTGACTCAGTTGGATGGGCGTTGTCCCACACAGCAAAAGGTAACGGGTTCGATTCCTGGTCAGGGCACATGTCCAGGTTGCGGGTTTAGTCCCCTGGTTCAGGTCCATGCAAGAGGCAACCAACTGATATTTTTCTCTCATGTCAATGTTTCTCTCCCTCTCTTTCTCCCTCTCTCTTCTCTCTCCAGGAATAAATAAATAAAATATTTTTTAAAAAACAAATATATTCTGTAAAGATCTAGCTGCTATAGTGATTCCTCTGATGGATATGGGCAAAGTAAATAGAAACCTGCAGAAAAAAAACTTTCTAGATGCCATCAAGAACATCTGTAGTGCCCTGGCTGGTGTGGCTCAGTGGATTGAGCATCAGCCTACGAACCAAAGGGTTGCCTGTTTCATTCCCAGTCTGTACACATGCCTGGGTTGCAGGCCAGGTCCCCAGTGGGGGGCATGCGAGAGGCAACTATGCATTGATATTTCTCTCCCTCTCTTTCTCCCTCCCTTCCCCTCTCTCTAAAAATAAATTTTATATATATATATATATATATATATATATATATATATATATATAAAGAACATTCATAGTTCATGGGAAGAAGTCAAAACACCAACACCAACACGAACAGAAGTTTGGAAGAAATTCATTCCAACCCTCAAGAATGACTTTGAGGGGCTCAACACTTCAGTGGGGGAAGTAACTGCAGATGTGGTAAAAACACCAAAAGAACTAGAATTAGAAAATGTGACTGAATTTGCTGCAATTTTATGATAAAATTTTAACAGATGAGGAGTTGTTTCTTATAGATTAGCAAAAAGAGATTTTTTTAATTGTTGTTCTATTACAGTTGTCCCAAACTTTCCCAGTTACTCTCCCCTGCCCCGCCCACCACCCACCACCCCACTCCCACAGTCAATCCTTGCCCTGTTGTCCATGTCCATGGGTCATTTGTACTTTTCCTTTAACAAAGCCCTTCCCCTTTTTGCCCCCCCCCCCTTATCTCTCTCTTCCCTCCCCTCTGGTCCCTGTCAGTCTGTTTCCTTGTTTTCATACCTCTGGTTATATTTTGCTTGCTTGTTTGTTTTGTTGATCAGGTTCCACTTATAGATGAGATCATATGGTATTTGTCTTTCACTACCTGGCTTATTTCACTTAGCATTATGCTCTCCAGTTCCACCCATGCTTTCCCAAAGGGCAGGAGCTCCTTTTTTCTTTCTGCTGCATGGTATTCCATTGTGTAAATGTACCACAGTTTTTTGATCCACCCATTTACTGATGGGCACTTAGGTTGTTTCCAGCACTTGGCTATTGTAAATAGTGCTGCTAGGAACATAGGGTGCATAGGTTCTTTTGAATTGGTGTTTCAGGGATTCTACTCTTGAGATGGAATCTACTCCTGGTGAAGATGCTGTACAGATTATTGAAATGACAGCAAATAAGTTAGAATATTACATAAATTTAATTAATAAAGCAGCAGAAGGTTTGAGAGGATTGACTGATTGTGAAAAAAGTCCTACTGTGGGTAAAACACTATCAAACAGAATTGTGTGCTACAGAGAAACTGTTCGTGAAAGATTCAGTGGATGCAGTACACTTTATTGTATTTAAGAAATCACCACAGCCACGCCACCCCTCAGCAGTCAGCACCTGGATCAGTTGGCAGCCATCAGCATTGAGGAAAGACTCTCTAACAGCAACAAGATTACAACTCGCTGAAGGCTCGGATGACAGTCAGCATTTTGAGCAATAAAGTATATTTAAATTAAGGTATATACATCATTTTTAGATATAATGCTATTGCACACTTTATGGACTACAGTATGTTGTAAACATAATTTTTATATGCACTGGGAAACTGAAACATTTATGTGACTTGCTTTATTGTGACATTTGCTTTATTGCAGCCCAGGAACAAAAGCACAATATCTCCAATGTAAGCCTGTATACAGCTTTACATGGGGGAGGGGAACCATCACAGCTTCACATCTGTGCACAGTATCGATCCAGACAGACTGTCCATTCTAGCCAATCAAGCAGTGGGAGGTTTTGGCCACACCCTCCCAGAGGTGAGCACTGGGAGCTCCTTCCACCCCTTCGTGGACACCCCGCAGTGGGCAGCTGAGCGTTCCTGGGCAGAGAATATGGAGCCAGCGTTCTTGGGGGCGGGGAGCTTCCGGTCTCCTGTCCTACAGCCCAGCTGGCAGACACTCCAGGAGCCAGAGGGAAGCTCAGGGGAAGTGTACCAATAGCTAATTTTTCAAAAGCTGGGGATTACCTCAGATGTTTTCTTAGTTTAATAATCAAGGATTGTAGTTTAGTGTGAAAAGATCATTTCTTTGCAAATAACTTACAACTTTTATTTTTCTAAATTTAATTCCTTAGAAACCTGATTGGCAATACTGTTATAAAAATCTAAGTCAACTTCTGGCCTAGATGGAGGCATAGGTAGATGCACTGTGCCTCCTCACACAACCAAAATAAGGAAGATAACAATTTAGAAACAAAATAACAACCAGAACTGACAGAAAATTGAACTGTATGGAAGTCCAACAACCAAGGAGTTAAAATAGACATATTCATCCAGACCAGTAGGAGGGGTGGAGTTGGGCAACTGGGCAGAGAGGGCTCGAGGCAAAAAAAAGTGGTGGCACTGGGCACACAGGGCAGCCGCTAACAAACGCCAGGTGCACAAACAGCAGCTGGGAGACCCTGGGTGCAGGATGACAACGAGCAGACCCAGCAAGGCGGTGATTGTGAATCGAGGCACTGCACATAAGGCGGCTCGCTGACTGGGCGGTCCCACATTCCCGGGTAGATAAACCAGGCGAAACTGGAGAGCAAGACAGACCTCGCAACCCAGGGTCCCAGCGTGGGAAAATAAAGCCTCAAAACACCGATTGAAAACACCTGTGGGGGTTGAGGTGCCGGGAGAAACTCCCACCCTCAGAGGAGAGTTCATTGGAGAGATCCACAGGGTCCTACAATGTGCACAAGCCCACCTATATGGGAATCAGCACCGGAAGGGCCCAGTTTGCCTGGGGGAAGCGGTGGAAGGGACTGAAGTCGGTCAGAGAGCAGAGTAAGCGCCATTGTTCCCTCTCAGACCCCGCCCCCACAGACAATGTCACAACCCAGAGACTGGGTTGTCCTACCCTGGTGAACACCTAAGGCTCTGCCCCTCATACATAACAGGCACAACAAGACCAAAAAAAAAAAAAAAAAATGGCCCAAACGGAAGAACAGATCTAAGCTCCACAGCAATACAACTAAGTGACCAAGAGATAGCCAACCTATCAGATGCACAGTTCAAAGCCCTGGTGATCAGGATGCTCACAGAATTGGTTGATTTTGGTCTCAAATTAGATGAAAAAATGAAGGCTATGCTAAGTGAAATGAAGGAAAACGCACAGGGAACCAACATTGATGGGAAGAAAACTGGGACTCAAATCAGTGGAGTGGACCAGAAGGAAGAAAGAAACAACCAAATAGAAAAGAATGAAGAAATAAGAATTCAAAAAAATGAGGAGAGGCTTAGGAACCTCCGGGACATCTTTAAATGTTCCAACATCCAAATTATAGGGGTACCAGAAGGAGAAGAGGAACAGCAACAAGTGGAAAAGTTATTTGAACAAATAATAAAGGAGAACTTCCCCAATCTGGCAATGGAAATAGA
>CM052542.1:65428478-65467372 GCA_028533065.1 Trachops cirrhosus | reverse complement strand
CATAATTACATTAGTCAAGATAAAAATGAAGGAGAGAATCCTAGAAGCAGCAAGAGATAAGGGGATAGTAACCTAGAAAGGAGTTCCTATCAGACTGTCAGCTGATTTCTCAAAAGAGACCTTCCAGGCAAGAAGGGGCTGGAAAGAAGTATTCCAAGTCATGAAAGACAAGGACCTAAATCCAAGATTGCTCTATCCAGCAAAGCTTTCATTTAGATTGGAAGGACAGATAAAGTGCTTCTCAGATAAGGTCGAGTTAAGGGAGTTCATCATCACCAAGCCCTTATTGTATGAAATGTTAAAGGGACTTATCTAAGAAAGAGAAGATAAAAAACATGTATAGTAAAATGACAGCAAACTCACAATTATTAACAACCATACCTAAAACAAAAACAAAAACAAACTAAGCAGACAACTAGAATAGGAACAGAACCACAGAAATGGAGATCACGTGGAGGGTTATCAACAGGGAAGTGGGAGGAGGCGAGAGGGGGAAAAGGTACAGAGAATAAGTAGCATAGATGGTAGGTAGAAAATAGACAGGGGAAGGGCAAGAACAGTATGGGAAATGTAGAAGCTAAAGAACTTATGACACATGGACACAAACTAAAGTGGGGAAGGTGGGTGGGAGAGGGTGTGCAGGGTGTAGGGGAATGAAGGAGGGGAACTGGGACAACTGTAATAGCATAATCAATAAAATATATTTAAAAAAATATTTTCCCTCAAAAAAAATCTCAGTCATTTTTAATTTCACTTTGAAGTATAGTCTAACTATGGTACTTTAAGTAAAATTTAAGGACTATTTTTCTTTTATCCTTTTTTGGCAAGAATAATAAAACCTAACTGAATCGAATTGTACTCTAAAACCAAACCAAACCAAACCAAAACCTAATATTTTTCCAACTGCCTAATCAATGCATATTCTCTGCAGAAAATTTGGATACTGCAGAAGGTCCCACTGTAAAAGTGAACCTCATGTATATTCCTCCACCTACCAGCAGGCACTGCTGCATTTTGTGTCTTTCAGATGTTCCTCTTCGATATTTCCGTCTGTGCATTCTACAAATGTTTTATTGTACAAAATTTTAAACATATTGCACAACTTTTAGAAGTCCTTTATTTATTTTACTTTATTTTTTTAACTTATAAATGCCAATTTGGTGGATGGCTTGTGATTTATTTTGTAAAATAAAAACAAAAATAATACTGCATTTTATACATATATAGATTGGATAGATATCACTCTCCTTCATCCATTATCCACCAAAGGACATTTAGGGTGTTTCCATATCTTGGCTGAAACTCTTTAAACTTGATCTTCAGACAATTTGACTTACAGCATCTACCAATCCAATCTCATATTCATCCCTCAAGCCAGACCACATCCCTGTCCTGGTGCTGGAAGATGCTCTGCAGGATGCAGATAAAGGAGAACTGTATGAAGTATGACATTCCTCCCCAAAAAATCATATGTAAGGAACGGCAGGAGAAAAAGCAGGAAGAGCTGCAGGAGAGGAGGCGAAACTCAGCGTGAGATGAGATTTCCACCTTTCTCATCAAACCAGATAAAAAAAATGGTCATGAAGTCCCCATCTCACATATTTATTTAGAGCTGGCCACTGAAATAATCTTCAGTTTCAAAGCGACGGAAAAAGTTAATACAAATAATACATTTTTATCTATGCCAACATTTTTAAAATAATGTCATATTTGCTCAAATCCATCTGCTTTACATTGTGTGTGTTTTAGTAGAAATTGCATTTGCAGTGTGAAGTTGTTTACGCTGCTGATACAAATGCAGAACAACCCACCATCTGGAGATGGGCCAGTGGAAAGGGTTTTTAAAAGCACTCGTTATCAGAGAATCATTGCAGAGAAGAGAGGCCCCCAGAGCAGCGCTTCCTCTGTGACAGTCTCAAGGATCCTTTTCTTGCAGAGAATGGAGATGACTCAAGGCTAAGCAGTAGTTTGCTTCACCTCTGCTTGCTTCAGTTTTCCTGGACAACAGTTCAAACAAAAATGAAACATATCGGTAGCTTGAACAAAAGAAAAAAAAATCTAGAATGCTAAGCTTAATTCCAGTGGCATTTCCAAATCACTATCCAGAATCACAAAACATGAACTGTTACTTTATGTGTTATGTTGAGATATCCCCATGAGATCGGTTCTTGCCAGTTGTTGGGAGAAAAACCCTGTGGTGATTCAGTGTCTTGCCATCTTGTCAGGATAGTGAAGTTTTGTATGTCCCATGGTCTGGGACAACTCAAAATATCCCCTGTACTATAAGAAACAGTTTGTTGCACCTTGTGTCAACTGCCATTGAGAACAAAAGCTTGGGAGCTCTTCTCTGCAACCCTCTGAGTCAGCTGACCACTGGGTGGAATGGAATTCTGAAACTGGTATGTGCTATTTACAAGCCAGTTCTAGGTACCTTCCAGAGCAGAAGAGAGCTCTTCAGCAAGTGCAGTGGTTCGTGCCACGTGCCCGGCAGACCCAAGGTGCTGGGGGTAGAATCGCAGCATGGAGCCCTGGAGCTCCAGAGGAGAACTCTGTCTCTGCTCCATGGAGCATCCTGACTTGAAAGCAGTGCCTGGGTTTTAGCAGCGAGGTCACGGCTGACTATTAGAGGGAAGCTCTGGAGTGAGCACCACCCATCACGGGGTCTGCGTTGGGCCAGTGTCTGAGTCTTTGCAGGCTGCCTCACTCAGGATGCAGGGGCCCCATAGAAGTCTCTTTTTAAAACACTCTATATTATGAACACTGTTAAAAGAAAAACATGATTTGTATAACTACAAATTATTCCATATTTGGATTATAATGTAGTCCTCATTTCATGAATATTATTGTTGTTTATTGTTGACTATTGCAGATGTCCCCCATTTCCCCCCCTTTGCCCCCCTCCACCCGCACCCACCCCTCCCCCACCTTCACACATTGTTGTCTGTGTCCATGGGATATGCATATCCCATATATGCATATATGTTCTTTGGCTAGTCTCTTCCAGTCCCCCCCATCTCCCTCTCCTCTGAGACCTGTCAGTCTGTCCCGTGTCCATGCCTTTAGTTTTATTTTGTTCGTCAGTTTGTTGTGTTCTTTAGATTCCACATATGAGTAGATCACATGGTACTTGTCTTTCTCTGACTAGTTTACTTCACTTAGCATAATAATCTCCAGGTCCAGCCATGCTGTCGCAAAGGGTAAGAGTGCCACATAGTATATCCCATTGTGTAAATCTACCGCACTTTTTTTATCCACTTGAAACCAGAAAAGTCGCCGTTCATGCTTCTTGTCACTACCAAAACCAATACGCAGAGATGGGGTGGAATCTGTAGGGGCGCTTCATTCAGATGGCTGGTGACCTGAGAGAAGACAGCAGGTTATGTTCCCTAACAGACCATGTTACGTTTCCTTTCAAGCCAGGCTTTTTATACAGAGGGAAAAGTGTAGCTGAGGGATTCGGAATTCAGGAAAGAGGTTAATCAGATGAAAGCTGCAGTCCGCACTTTCCCTAACATCCATTGTCCCAAGTCCCAGGTGATTTTCTTTATCTGTGTCCTGGGCTGCTGGATGTCTCTCCCTGGAACACAATGGCTCAGGTACCAGCTTGATTGTTTGCAGTCCTCCTGAGCACAAAGGTGGGATGGCTGTGGTCCCCTGGAGTCAGGGTGAGCCATACCTTCAGTTCCTGAAATAATAGCTTTTAACATGAATTAACTACTAAGCTTATTAACTATTACCTAAAGCTAAAATTTCCCAACTCTTGAGTTCCCCCACCACACTCATCTACTGATGGCACTTGGGCTGAATATTTTTTATTTTCAAACTAGTCTTTACTTCTTTGAAAGGAAAACGAGTAGTGTCAAGAAGATCTCCACGCAACACCCTGGGGAACTCTGTGCAGTGTTTGTCAGAACCCCAAGCCCACGTTGGGGAGCCTGCTGCAGCAGCTGGAGGAGCCCCGCACGCCACCTGGGAAAGCCCTGAGCAGAGCCTGGAAGAGCTTCGTGCAGCACCTGGGCGGTGGGGAGGGTGTGACTGCGCAGTACCCGGGAGAGCCCCGCGCAACACCTGCGAGAGCTTCGGACTTGTCACCGCCTACAAACTCGTGTCCTAAGAACCTGGGAGTAAGTGCATGCCGGGCGCCCATAGTTTTGGCGCATGTCCTCTTGCTGACACTCTGCCTTCTGACCGAGGGTGGCTGCTGACTGCTGCCCGACTCAGAGCTCTGTGGTCAGGCATTGTTTCGACTTGATGATCTTGTGGATTTGATTCGGACATAATTGTAGATTTCCTGGCTCACCACTGTGGGTAATTTTCTGATTCGATGGCATGGACCTTTTCTGCATACTCGGAGTCACACACATTTTAAGAACTTTCGGTTTGCTCTCACACTTCAGTGATAGTCTGGCTGCTTCCATCTTAGGTTCAAAAGCAGCTCAGAACTTGAAGAATTGCTGTGTTTTAAATTCTACAAAATCCGAAGCCAGTTCCAATCTTGGGTATCCATCTATTGTAGGTAACCTTATTTCTTTTTTTCACTCTTCTGCCTGGCTCTTGGGGCATACTTTGGGTCTAAAATCTCAAATCTCCGGTGAGGTACAGACACATTTTCTTTATATATTTTTTTGTTTCTTCTCCTCCATCCTCTCCATGTCTCTTCCGGAAATCCTGACAGATAATACTTTGTCTCCAGCTTTTGTTCTCTGTGTCATTTAAATTTGCTCTGTTAATTATCACTTCTTCACCTCTCTCTTCCAAGAGTTGCAATAATTCTTTGATTTCACTGTCCAGGTTACAGGATTTGGTTTTTGGCTATTTTTTCCTATTAGTTGGCTCTTTTATCTGCGTTTTATTTTTATGTGTGAACCATGTTTTTATATTAATATCGCCTTTCTGTATTCTCCCCCATTCCATCCCCCACTACCCTGGTCTTGTTTTATAAGTGATATCCTCTCAGGTCTCCCTGAAATTGTCATGTAACCCAAGTAAGCTCCGGGCCACCGTGGCCCTGTCACATCCAGAGAACCAGAGTGGATGACCCAAGCAGTGGACAGCAGCCAAAACATGCTTTTAGGAAAATTCCCAAGGGAACTCACAACTTATAAGAAACACTCTTAGAATATTTTTTGACATCTTTGTCTCTTCACAAATAAATACATTTATATCAACTACATTTTCAGTGCATTTGATTCTGAAGGGACAGTGAGGGCTCTGCACAGTATAATGTGGCAAAATTCTCTAAAATACACTTGTAGCATCTGTGAAATACCATTCACCCCCTTTCCACATCCTCAAAGATTCCGCAGTCTCTCTGAAATTACATCCTTTCATTTCCCTGCGGCCCCTGCCCACCTGACCGTCCAGAAGAAGCTGCAGTTCCTTCCCAGCTACTCAGTCTGGAAGATGCCAAAATGCCCAGAAGTCACGGGCCTTTCTGCCCCTGCAGAAGAAATAACATTAAACTATCTGGAAATATGGTCTCTGGTTCAGCGCTTAAGGGAAATTTGCAGGAAGAATTCTAAGGGAAGATTTCTATTGAACAAAATCCACACCACATCACACCAGCAGAGCTTGCTTTTCTTGCATTACCTTGGATTTTGGAGTGATGAGAGCCTCGTGCTGACCTGGGTTTTCATCTCATACTGATGGGTCTTCTGATGAGTCCTTGTACATTTATAAACAAGTCCTGGACTTGTTTACAAACCCACTCCTCCAAGGTGATAGCCTGAGCTGTGTTCCTGATCTTGGCCTTAGCCATCTTCAGCATCGCCGTAGGCTGCCCCTGGCCATGAGGGACAGCTTGCTGACCACACCTGGGGTCTAGGTGGGTGGGTGCCCCGTTCGATCCTCAAGCCTTTGGGCCACATACCCTCTAAGAGCAGTTCCAACAGCTGCATCGTGGCTGTGGCCTGGCTGGGCTCTGCAGGGGTTCCCTCGATTCCCCTGTGGAGGGTGTGCTCTGCCCACTCCAGCCCCAGCCCCAGCCCCACCACCTCTGCTACCAGCAGTGGTCCCACTCGATGCAGGGTGGTGGGGTTTCCCTGGCCATGCTGGCTGTGGGAAGGGGGCCCATGGCCTGCCATGCTCCCCTTTTTTGTCTTGCAGATGGACTTCTGTGGCAGGAGCCACAGACAGGTCGTCCTAGAACCTGCGACCAGCAGGGCAAAGCAGACATCGCCACCTGGGCTGTCCAGAGTGAACAGCTGGTTGAAGCCCCTCCACAATTACCAGGTGATATTTCGGTCCATGTTCTTGATCTTGGCCTTTTTATTTTTATTACCATGCTGCCTAGTATGTGGAAGTACATCACCTACAGAGTATCCTTTTACTGGGGCGGTGCCTGCCAGTTGTCTAGAGTGGGGAGGGGCTTCGAAAGGATTCCTCCACCAGAGCTGGCTCCAGATACATACCAGGGACACTCTCCCTCTGAGCTCTGTCCTCTACACTGAGTCAACCCCCACACAGAGAGAGTGGGGTCATCCCCCACTCCCAACTCCTCACCCTCTGCATCTCCCGTTCTCCCAGTACCTGAAGCAGCCCCCCATCCACACCCACACAACACTCTCCTCTACTCTCCGCCAGGCTCACTACCTTAGTGTCCTGGATAAAGTGCAGATGCTTACACAGGACCATCTGCCTCTCACCTGTGGTTGGTGCAGGGAGAGTGCACCTGGCTTCAAGGGGGCAGTGAGGGGGCTCCAAGGTGGTGGCAGAGAGCCGCAGAGACAGGAAGGAGGTGAGACTGGGGTCACCGCAGCTTTTACAACACTGAGCAAAGTTCGATCTGTGTGGTCCAGTGAAGAAGACTGAGTTTAGTAAGGGCTTTTAAAAAATGCTAAAGCCTATACAAGGTACACCTCAAGTTTGCTCACCCCAAGCCCCTGTCAGGTGCTTGCTCTGGGGCCCTGCCCCCCATGACAGAGCTGCCAGTCACCCCTCCCACGGCTCACTGATGGGGCTGCAGGTCTGGGGTCCTCCAGGAGTGGCTGTGCTCTGCGTTGCCCAAGGAGACGTCTGCCTTTGTACCTCAGTGGTATGGCCAGGGCAGCTAGAGGTTTTATGTGTCTTGTTTGATCCTTTTGCAACATCAGCTCCTTTACAAGCTAGGCCTGTGAATGCCAGCACCCCTCCCCACCACCCTCAGCAGCACAATGGACTGTGTATGAGTTCCTTGGGCTGCTGCAATAACAAGTAACACACACCGGGCGGCTCAAACAAAAGTTTATTCTGTTGGTTCTGGCGCCAGAAGTCTGAGATCAACATGTGGGCAGGGCCTGCTCCCTCTGAAGGCTCCAGGGGAGGACCTGTTCCTCTCTCCCAGCCCTGGTGGCCTCAGGTGTCTCTTGGCTTGAGGACAGCTTCCTTCTGGGTGTCTTCACAGGGTTGGCTCTCTGTTCTAATCTCTTCTAGAAAGGACGCCAGTCCTATGGATAAGGATCTGCACTAAGGGCCTCATCCTAACTTGATCACCCACAAAGATCCCATTTCTGAATAAGATCGCTCTGGCAGGTCCTGAGGGTGAGGACTGCAACATCTTTTGAGGGACACAGTTCAGCCCCTAACTGTGGGTTTGCCTATGGGCTGGATTATAGCCATTATCTTCATTCCATTTCGACCCATAACTCAGCCCTGTTTGGCTCCGTCTTTGTCCAGTGGTCATGCTGAGCCTGTACCTGCTGTATGGTGCAGCAAGCAGTTCGGGCTCACCTGCACTTCCTGCCCACACCTGCCCTGGCCATCCCCCACCCCTGGGATGCTCAGCACCCTGTCTCTGCTGCCCCTCCCACTAGTCCTATGTGGCGGACACAGGACAGGTTCCCTGGCTCTCCAGGGCTCAGGCTGCCTTTGGGACACACTGGTCAGTCCGCCTTCCCACCCTAGGCATGCCCCACCCCCACTGGTGACACCCTGGAGGGAAGAGAGCAGGTGACTGCGCAGCGGGAGCCCTGCTGTGGGCCCCGCCCTCTGCCTCCTGCTGCCAACAAGAGGAGAGGTTAACCGTGTGAGGAGGGCTGTTCCGGGCAGGGAACTTCTGCATTGTTTGCCAGCACAGGTTGTTGCAAAGGGACCTTCCAGCCTGTTCCCAGAACAGCTCCTGCAGGGCCTCAGGGCTGGTCAGGGGACTCCTGATTTGAAATGAAAGTATGACCAGCAACCCCCTTCCTTTTTCTCTTTATAATTCTCTTGAACCTAATACAAAATTGTTTCTGAAAGAGACCGATGGGAACCTGAGGGTGTGGCAGCTAAAACATGGCCGTTCCACTCCAGGGACTCAGCCCCCCCGCAATCGATAGGGGACTCAAGAGTTGGGAAATTTTTGTTTAAGGTAAATAGTTATAAGCCTAGTGAGTAGTACCTATGTTAAAGCTTTTGTTTCAGAAACTACAGATAAGGCCCATCCTGGCTCCTGGGAGAGACAGCCGACCCCCTGGGGCACCGCTAAAGATCACCGCCTGGGGACAACTGGAGGCCTTTGTGTTCCAGGGAGAGCAGACAGCCACCACCCCTGGGAACAGCTAACTGCCCAGGGGGAGAAACTGCAGCTTTTTAATATAATTTTCCCTGAATTTCAAAATCCCTCACAGCACTTTGTTCTCTATTATAAAAGGCTGGTTTAGAAAGAAAATGTAGGACGGTCTGTAAGGGTACGAACCTGCCGTCTTCTCAGATCCCCCGCCATCTGAATGAAGGGCCCATAAAGATTCAATCCTTGTCTCTGTTTGTTGAATTCAGTATGTGACAGACAGCATGAATGCCGGTGTCTTTTCTGGTTTCACAATGAAGGTCGCTGAGTGCAAATGGCCCAGTCATCTTGGGGAAAATGCGACCAACTTTCCCTCAGCAGCCATTCCTGGGTGGCCTGCAAGTGACGGGCCGACTCAGCCCTGGTTGTGCACAGAGTGCTGGTGGTGTCCGGTGTGCAAGCCAGATGGGACACCGAAGCAAAGGGCCTGGGCCGCACAGCCCAGTCCCAGCTTCACCTGCTGCCCAGGAGGAAGTCCCACCCAGCCGTCTGGACCACCCTTCTGTCCATCAATGCTGGCTATCCCCTCACACAACCTTCAGAGTGCAACTCGGTGCCCACCTGTGTACCCAGGCCTTTGCCTCAGGGAAGTGAGTGGGAGCCACACCTTTCAGTAAACAACTGTTTGCCCCTTGTGGGGCCATGGCTCCAAATGGAAAGCCTCGCCCCAGCAGGCTCTGCTTTGTCCTTCCTGGAAAGAGAAATGAGGGGTAAGAAAGGTTGTCCTTGGTCCCTGCCACTAGCTGGGTGCACCGCTCCTGGTCCTGCTTATGGAGCTTCCCCACCTGGGCGAGCAATGTCTGTTCCCGCCATGGGCTGGAACCGGTGTCTCAGCGTAATGAAAGGCACACTGGGCATGGCACTAGTCACAGGCCCACACTTACTTCCTGGGCTGAGGCAGACAGGGCGGCCCCTCAGGGATGCAGGTGGTGCGCAGCAGACCTCAGGTGAGTGTGAGGAGGTGCTGGCTGCTGCCCAAGGCCAGGTGGGCTACCATCCGGCAACACCCCAGCATTCTAGATTAGGACCCCACCCCTGACACCCTGGGACGATGTATACATAGAGGATGGATTGTAAGTAACATCTTTCTTCTTTCTCCTTTTTAATGTCACACAGGATGAGCACATTCGATTATGTTATTCAGGGCTGCAGACAACAGAGGTCAGATGACTCATCGAGGAACACAACTAGATCCTTTCGAATACACGTATTCCCACAGGTACAGAGGTCCCTGTGCTTCACCGTTCCTCTTTATTCAGGGCTGGGGCAAGGCCCAAGGTCTCCTTGTGGCTGGGACCACTTTGTCAAAGTTTTTTGCCACAAAGTTTTTTGTGGGCATAGTCCGGCATGTGTGTAAATGTACATGCTATGTGTGTGATGCAGTGCATGTGTGAGTCAGTGTGTGTGGTGTGCATCTTCGTGTTACATCGTTTCACACTCACTCTTCCTGGGGTCATGCCAGCCGGGCTGACTCCGGTGGGTCCACTGCTTGAGCTGCTCCTCATCAAACACGATGCACACTTGGCCCTCAAAGGTCACCATTAAGGAAATGAAAATAGAAGTCATAGACAGAAGCAAAATAGTTACAAATCATATACTTGTATCCAGAATACATAAAGAACTTTGTAAGCTCAATTATGAGAAAAATGACCAAGTTTTTAAAATGGGCAAAAGATTCTAACAACCCATTTACCAAGGTGGACCTGAGGGCGGCTAATAAGTGCATGAAAAGATGGCCGACCACCTGGCACCAGGGGGTGCAGATGAAGAGCAAGAGACACCACTACAGACGGGGAGAGGCTAAAATCAAAAGGACCAACAGCGCCAAGTGTTGGCGAAGCTGTAGGGAAATTGGAAGCATCGCACATTGCTAGTGGGAAAGTGAAATACACCACTTGGAAAGCATATGAACCAGCAATCCCACTCCCAGTTGTTTACAGAAGGGACGTGGGAAAACTCAGGTGCACAGGTCACCAGAGCTGGGAGGGTGCGTGCTGTCCCCAAGCGAGGTCCTTTCCATGGACCCGGGAGACTCTGGGGTACCAGTACTCAAAATTGGCTAAAAACTGACTGGCATTTAGTGTGAGATAAGCTCAGTGTCAACAATTTTTATTCCTTTTATGTATTTCATTTATCTTCACAGTAAACAAATTACAACCCAAGTTTATCTGCATGGAGGTAAGCTGTATTCTTACCAGAGCAGTTTCATCTGAGAATTAGCTCTATTCTCTTCTTAAACTGTCTAGTTTTTAAAAGTCTTTCTTATTTCAAGGTTATACAAATATCCTCCATATTCTTTGCTAAGTTCATAATTTTTATTTGCTTTCTTTATATTCTGATTTCCAAGTCATATTGAATTTCTTTTCCCATTCACTGAGATAGGCGCTCATCCCGTAAAGTGGAAGGCCACCTTCCCTGACTCCGCCGGCTCCCGGGGACGCCTGGCCCAGATCTGCCCCCCGACGCCGGTGTCCGTCTCACCAATCCGTGTCCCACAGCAGCACAGGGCTGCTCAGATGGCAGGGCCTTACTCAGCTACCTCTGAACGTCTGGTCGGTGAATCCCCCTGTTATTTGTCTTATTACTTTGACAATTCCTTCAGATATTTGTTTTTCCACATCAACTTTAATATTATTTTGTGCAGTTCCCATAAACCTGGCATTTAAACTGGACTCATATTAATTACAAAGTGAGGGGACCCCAAGCTGGCCAAAGCACAGCCCTCTGTGTTATTGGCAGATGAGCACACCCCCAGCCGGGCAGCCAGGAGCCTCCTGCGTCGCTCTGTCTGTCATGTCTCTTAGCTTCCAGCTTCTACACCCAACTCTGGGAAATGTTAAAGAAATTCCATCCGCTTATCACACAACCTTCACAAGAACAAGTTCCAGAGGGATGAAGGCATTTAACCTAAATATGCAACTCCTACATTACGAGAAAGGAATATTATGGTGACCTTGGGGCAGAAGAGTCTTTTAGAAGCAGAACAGAAAACACAAAGGTAATAAAGGAAACATTAAGCAGATTTGACTACGCAAATTTCAAAGTATTTCAAGAACAAAAGACTAACAATATTAAAGATAAACTTATACAAATATTTTTCAAAACAGAGAAATAAAAAGGTTAATAGTGATAATATATAAAGAGCTTCTACAAAGTCATATCAACTATTTGACGACCGAGGACAGGAGAGAAGAGACTGTGAGCGTGGGCAAAGGCAAAGAAAAGGGAAGAGAACAGTGAGCGAGAGAAGAGCACCTCCCCTTCCACTAGACCCCCGGTCTGAATTTGAGGTCCCCACAACGGCATGAGCAGCAGACACAGATAGGACCACTCAGCAGAGGTGTCTCGGCAGAGCAGCTTTGGAGCCCCCGCTGACACCGGCGGCTGGCACTTGGTGAGCAGATGGCCCTTTCCCCACCTGTGCCTGAGACGCCACACCCCACCTCCGCCGGCCAAAGACTGGAAACGTTGAAGACATCTGGAGACAGCCCCCAAGGCACAGACTTTGGTGTTTGGCTTCTGTGAAGTTCTCCAAGTTTCTGTGAGCAGTGGGTGCAAGAGAAGCCTGAGAGAAGCGAGCACAGAAGTTGTCCTGTGGAGCCAGGACCGCCCAACAGGTGGGCAGACACGTGCGAGGCACCCTTCTGGGGACTTGCAGAAAGAGCTGAAGGACATTTTGAGGGTCCTGAATGCCTGTCTTTACTTGGGATACTGCAACAGAAAATATCTGGGCATATATATACACATTTCTTTCAAAATCTGGAAGAATCATGTTTTCTTGGGGAAGTGGAATTGTGAGAGGAGGCAAGAAATTCTACTTCTGTTGTATATATTTCTGGGATTTTTCTTTTTTAATAAGAAACATACTACTTTCATAATAATAACATGCAAGAAGATTGTCCCATTTAGAAAAAAACACACACACAAGAAATGACATTTGGCCTTTCAGGACAGAGCCCTTGCACCCACGATCGCGTCAGCCCGTGTATGCCATGACCTGTGGCGGGAAATCAAGCACAGAGCAGTGGGGTGTGTGGCAGCTTCCCTGGCTTCAGCGCCTGGAACCAAACCATGTCCAAGGGCAAAAGCTGGTTTGCTGGTCAGCGTGGAGCACAGGCCTGGTTGATATCCCTGGCCTGGATGTCCTGACTTATTCTGCCTCCAGAGTTCTTAGAGAAACACATTCCTCTGTGGGCAGTCACCGCCGAGTTCAAAGGGTTTCTCTCACACGCGCTTAAGTCGCAAACAGGAGATGGACACGAGGTCTCACCTCGCCTGCTGCTCCCGTGAAAATGTCCAGCATCCTCACCAAGACTCACAAGGCCCTGCCTTCCTTTCCAGCCTCATCTCTCCTTCTTCCAGCTCTTGATCCAGGTACTATACTAGGTGTGGTCCCCAAACTGTCACGGCTCTCTAACCTGGAACCCCTCACCTGCTTCTTGGCTCATTCTTCCATTCCCATGGTTTCATTACCACCCCCACGCCCCCTGCAGAGAGTCCTTCCTGGGTGAGATGCCATCGGTTTGGCTCCAGGAACACGCTGCGTCATCCTCTGAAACATCACCGCTGGTCACCAGATCACGTGTGTGGTCCCACCGGACAGGTAGCTCTCTGGCAGGGTGATATGTTACCACGGTAGCCTCAAGCTCTGCAGGGAAAAGAAAGACATTGCAAAACTCCAACAAACAACTGCACATACCAAAGTATCTCCTCCTGGAAGAGAAACTTCAATGCCAACAGAGGTGACTGGGATGGCAGACCTCCCACACAAAGTTCTCAGCGTCAGCGTGTCCATTTACCAGGATCGAGGAGGAGTTATGAGCCCTGGAAGGCAAGGTAAGTCCATCTGGGGGCTGGAGGTCTAGTTCTGAGTCTACCCAAACTGTCGTGACTTCGGGAAAATCCCTTCACTTCTCAGGCCTGTCTGTCTGGGTCCTATGCAATAAGGAGCTGGGCCAGGTGCTGGCTAAGATCCTGGAACAGGAGATAGGAGAGTCATTGACCGATCTGAAAAGCACATCAGTTGAGCTCTACCCAACCTTGACCTCAGCCCTGGGTACAGCCCAACCCAAATCCTCCTGCCTCAAACAAACTCTGTTTGTAGCAAACATTCACAGTCTGGGTCATAGGGCAAAAATCTCACCAAGGCCTTTGCAGTTGGTGCTTCTTTACAAAGAAGTAAATCCAGATTGGACTGCTACCTTTCCTTTGAAAGGAAGTGTTTTGCTCAGACCTTATTTCCACCAAGACCAGGCAATAACCAGCCCCACAGTGCTGGCTGTGGCGACAGCCCAAGCCTCCCTCCCTGAGGCAACTCTGAAAGCAAATTCAAGCCCCCTTTCCAAGAGGCTGGAGTTAGGCTACTATGTTACCAGGAAGAGGAGAGTGCATCTATTCCCACTGATTTCACTAAGCTGAGGGGAAAGGGGAGAGTTTGTGGATATTTTCCTCTGTTTTACTAAATGCACAGGCTTGGGCATCAATCAGACTTGGGATCAAGTGTCAGTTCTGCCACTTTCTAATTATTTGACTTTCTGCCAGTTTCCAGCCACTCTGCATCTCAGTTTTGAACCTGTAGAGCGGGGAGTTAATGCCTGCCGTGAAGGGTTGTTATGAGGAGTAAATGGAACAACACCGGTCAGACACACAGCCCAGGGCCTGCCTGAGCGGAGTAGTAAGTGCTTAGCAGCGAATGAAAGTAACTGTCAACAGAGCAATAGGGTTTATGCTTGGAAAAGGATTTCTCTGTGAATCATGGTCAGAGCCACATGCTGATCTCATAGCCCAGAATTCAGGCCTTTTCATGACACCTGCTCACCACCCCACAGCTCCAGCTACTTTGGGTTAAACAACTGAGACCCCAGAATTGTAAACACGAAAAGCCCTTGTGCAGACTCGCCTGTTCCTGACCACAGCGGCAGCCTCGGAACCCAGGGACCCCCACGGCCAAGAGCTCTGGTTTCTCCCTCCCTGGCAGCACAGCCCTGAGACCAGGCTGCCCAAATTCAAGCTACCGACTTCAAGCCTGGGAGCTTTCGCTTACTCATAGTGGGGCCTTTAACATAGTCACTCTTTAACCTCGTGAAAAATCACCTCGGCCTGCTCCATGGGGGAGGGAGCACCAGGAAGTCAGGGCACCGGCAGGACAAGCAGCCCAAGCCTCCCTCCAGCTCTGCTGGCCAGTCCCCAGGCGCCTCTGCCAGCTCTGGGCCAATGAACTGTTCTGGTCTATTGTAAAAATCAAAGAATCAAGATGAGTCAGGCCGTAGGGTGAATAAAGACTAGCACTCCCAGTGCAAGCTAGGGTCCTCAGCCAAACTCTCCCTGGCTTGGTTAATAAATAAGCCAGTGATTAAGCTGCTCTAGCACATTCTATTCTGTAGCCCAGAAGGGATCCTCCCCATTACAAGGGACAAAGACACTGGATCAGTAGCTTTAGTCCCTGTCCAACTTCCCTGTGTCTATATTGGCTCTGTGTGGCATGGGACAAGACTATCTCCAACCCCATAGTCACTTCTGGGGCACCCCCAGGACCTGAGAGGACCCAGAAACAAAGGGAGGTTCCTGGGACCCTGTTGTAGGGGATTGGCCTGTGGGGGCGTAGTGCATTCTTGGCACGGTGCCAACCATTTTACATCTATCTCCTCAGGTAATCCTCATAATAATCCCATTTGCAGGAACTGTTACTAGTGTAAAGGCTTAGAGAGGTTAAGTGGCATGCCAAAGAAATCAGCAGGAACAGGTCTTAAACCCCACAACTTGATGTGGAAGAATATCATATTATACTGCCTTTACCATTTTACTACAAATGTGGTATTTCCAAAAACTGGGGATGAGTGAGCAGTGGAGTTCCTTGGAAGGGCTCAGTGGAGAAGGGGGAGGGATCTTCCAGGCGCCAGGGGAGGGGAAGGGGTGAGGAACCCACATGCTGGGAGAGAGTCAGGCATGTTCAGGAGGCAGGGGCAGGACCGAGCACAGATTTTGTTACAGAGCAATTATCTCACATCCCTGCTGCGATGTATCGAACCTGTAAATTAAAGTCTACCTGAACGTGATGAATGTGTGCTGTAAAAACACCAGTTAATTTTAGCAGCTCTTGTAAAGGCCTCACCCCCGAACACTCAGGGTGAAAGAGCTGCAGGGTAGGCAAGCATGTGTCCTCCCTGGCAGCTGTCCCCAGCCGCCTCTGCTGACGCTCTGTGGCCTGGGGCATTGAGGACTGGGGTGGCTCAGGATAGCTTCTTCTACACAAGCTCTTTAGACTCAGAATCCTTTTAAAAAGAAAGTTGATCTTTTGTGTGTGTGTGCTTTGGAAATTCTACTGTACAGATGGTTCTGTACAAGTTTAATTTCTTCGCTTTTTGGCACTTACCATTTTTTTGTGTTTTTGTTTTCATTAGATGTTTACAAGTCAAATGCATAATATTTTTCTTAAAATTAAGGTCATTTTGGTCACTAGTTCAAGACTCACAAGACACATTCCAGGTTGTCCTGACACAACCAGAGGGGGCAGTCACTGTCTGGCTGAGACCCCAGCTCTTGTGGGAGAACGTGGAGCCCACACATCAGCCCCCAACTCCCAGATAGCAAGAGTTTCTCCCTCCTCCCCAGGCCCTCAGCTCTGGCTCTGACCTCAGACTGTAGCTCTCTGTGACCAGGCCCCATGCAGGAAGTTCCTGGGGGTGAGAATGATACTCCATCCACTCTCCCAACAAGTAGGCCTTAATGCCTTCTACGGGCCAAGCAAACTGCAGGTCCCTGGGTTACACCTGTGAGCAAGACTGTCCTGGTAGTAGAAAGGCATCCTGCTTAAGTGTATAAACCCTGGAGCTAGACTACCTGGATTTGAATCCCAGCTGGCGACGTGACCCTGGACAAGTCACTTAACCTTGTATATCTTAGTTTCCCTGTGTTCACAATGGCGACGATAACTGTACCCACCTCATAGCAAGGAGAGGATTGAGTGAATCCATATATGTTAGTGTGTTTACGGTTAGTACCCAGTAAGTCCGACATATAAGTTCTGATGAAATAGACTAATACAATAAAATACAAGTGCTCTCCATTGCAAGGGTAAATACAAGACATTTTAGGAGGACACAAGAAGGGTGCATAACCCAGACTTAGAGGGCTTCCCATAGGACGTCGTGCTCTAAGCAGAGACTTCAAAATCAGTTAACCATAGTAATAAGATGTGAGGACAGGGAAAAGAATGTTCCAGGGTGGCTGCACAGTACATGGAAAGGCACGGAGGCAAAAGTCCATGCTTTCTTTGGCGAGTTGGCCTCGTTTTAAAAAAAACAAACAGTAAGTCAGTCACTAAATAACAGTTATTACAGAATTTGTAATGTGCCTTCTATCCATTAACCATTCACATACAACCCACAAGGATTCAGAGCCAGGAAGCAAAAAGCCAATGCCAGCTAAATTCATCTTTGACGGTGACACCAACAAAGTCAGAATGGCTCACAAGGACTCTTCACGTTCAGTGGGAAACCAGCACTTATGAACCTCCCATTGTAGGTTAATGAATCGTTTCTTGGAAGATCTGTGATGTGCGGACTCCCCTAGACAAAACACAGCGACGTTTGTCTTTCCCTCCCCCCACAGTCAGCCCCCGCACAGGACCTTGCCCGTGGTAGGTGCCCAACAAATGCCTGTCTCTTTTTCCTTTTATATTCTAACACACTGAATTTTAGTTTGCATCCTAATTTTATTTTAAGCAAATTCTTTTTTCAATGATAAGTGTTAAAATGAATCCTACCAAAGCCCTCTGGTTTTCTTCCCACTCAACTTTCAGAACACAAGTTTGGGCCTGCCCCTAATGCCTTCGAGTGGCAAGCCGACTCCAAGGTGAACTCACTGCAGAGCTGTGTTTTATAATCAGCTAGCAAATCCCAGCAGGAACTGAGAGCACACGTTGGAAAGACAATAAAAATACAAACGAGCCAGGATTGTACGAGTCAGGTCAGATGGGGGAACCAGCTGAACTTGTGATTAGATTTCAATTTTAAGAAAACTAAAGGGAGAAATTGTCCCAGGAGTTTAAAAACCAAAATCTTTTCAGAAGATCAACAAAGCCTAATTGTATTAACATATGAAGGACTATGGTTCCTGAGATAACAGGAGGAGAGGGATTTTAAAATTCAGGGATTTTCAAACAGGTTTTGACTGAGGAACACTTTGCTCAATCTCAATATGACCAAGATATGTAAACAAAACACATGGAGGGCACCTCTGTCGAAGGCCCGGTCCTGGCCCCGATTCCAGCTGTTGCACCTCTACCCCTGAGAACTTCTAAAACCACTCATTTTAGCCTAACCCACTGCCCCTGCCATTTTACAAAAGGAAAACCTGAGGCTGAGGAAAAAAAAGACTTGACTTGTCCAAGGCTGCACAGCTCGTTGCTGGCAGAGGTAAATGAGTTCCTAGGTCTTCTTACTCCGAACTCTGGGACCTTTTCTACACCACGTGGACGGCAGAGGAAATAGGCTTACCGAAGTGGAGGGGGTAGCTGGCGAGAAGTAGAAGGCACACAAGGGGAGGAGGACTGCCCTGTCAAATGCAGAGACAGCGCAGGACAAAGTCATGCAGTGGCCCCTAGCTGCCTGGGGGGTCCCAGTTGCCTACTTAAATGAGAAGACAGCACATGCCATCTTCCTGCTGGGTCACCAGCCTGTGATGGTTTATTCACACAGTCAAGTCAGCAGAAAACCGAGCATCTGCTGTTGGGTGTTGGGCAGCGTGCTGAGCCCAGCAATACAAAAGTGAGTGAGCCATGGTCCATACAGACACCCACAGAGGATATTGAGGATGAGTTCGTCACCAGGAAAACAGGAGAGGAGGGTCATCTCATTTGGAGACAACAGAAGCAGGCGAAAGGTGCTCTTTTCTACACAAGCCTCACATTTAGGGTGACTGAACTGTGTGCCTTTCCTCTCCGCACCACCTTTCCAGTCTTCTGACGTTGCCCTCCCACCTCAGCATCTCACACAGCCCGGCTTTCCAGACCTATCTCATGTGGCGCTCTTCTGCGCCTTCACCTCTGCTCTGCGCCGCTCCTCTCACACCCTCATTCTTTTCTCCCTTGGATGTGATTACCTAGCTGTCTCGTCTGGCTGTCCCCCGACTCCCACCCGTCCGATGCCCTATGTTCTTTTTTGCTCAGAGTCCCTTCCAGGATTACCTATGACCTCCATGAGAAGGTTTTAAACGGAGGGGAAAGGTGCTCTTTCTAAACTGCAAAGTACCCTTTGCCTCTGTTTAACACCTGTTTCTGTGCAGCTTAGGAAGGTCACCGTGGTGGCGCTGTGGGAGTCCACAGCGGGAGGGGGCTTCTGCAATGGTCGAACAGAGGGGACCAAGAGTCGGGATGGGAAACAGTGGCGGTTCATTAGGAAATGAGTATGGGTAGTGCGAGCAATAAAGGAGAACAGGAGGGTTCTGCTGGCGGCCATGGTTCCCTCGGAATGGCTGCAGGGGGTGCTGCCACGTGAGATAAGGAACAGTTGAGGAGGGGAAAGAAGGAGCCAGCGTTAGCTGCCAAGAGTCCGAGGTGCTGATGGGCCCTCCAAGTGGAGATGTCCAGCAGGAAGCTGGGTGTAGGGGTCTGATGGTGCACACAGCACAGGGCTGGAGGCGAGCCTCAGCTTTAGCTGCTGAAGGAAAGGGCACCACCTGTTTCCCCTGTGGGTACAGAGCTCGTTTAGTCCTCTGCTCTGAGGGCCTTTAATTCACTAAAATTAAACCCTATCAACTTTTACCACAAGTTAGCTGGGGAATGCAGCCACACCCCAGAGAAACCGGCTTCCTCAGAATTAAGAAGCAAATTTCTTTTAAGCGATAATAAAAATACATGACACTGAAAAGATTAGAGCATCTGTCCAATTTAGCTTTGTCCCACTGTTTCACAGAATAAAATCACCACCACTTTGAAACCAAGAAAAGTAAGATATGAAGAAGGTACAGGTGCAGTTTCCTAAGCTAGGGACACTGCACTTACTCAGAATTGAGTTAGGTACAAGGGTGGTCACTCAATCAACATGCCTTCACCAAGTAACCTATGGCACGGAGCCATCAATCAAAACCATGAGAGATACTAAAACGGAAGCCTAAGGAATAGCACACCAGCTCCAATAACTGATCGTTAAATTGGCAAGAGAAACAAGTACAAAAAGGAGAATTTAAGGACATTTGTGACAAATGTCAACAGAAATGAAATGTCACAAAAGTTCAGAGGTAGGAAATAGAAAGTTTAACCAGAGTAACGAGGAAAGGTCTCACGGAGAAGATATAACACAGTGTACAAGGACAAGCAAATAAAGGAGAGGGCAGGTGGGATGGAGGAGAGAATGGACTGAAGGTGTGGCCTGGGTTCCACCGAGTGTTTCAGACATGGAGGAGAGGAGATTCTGGTTGGAGCAGAGGCTTCACACGTGGGAGTGACCTGAGAGAGCCCTGGAGGGGTCTGAGGGCTTAACCCCTGCTGGACCTCATCATGGAGGTCATAGGCAATCCTGGAAGGGACTCTGAGCAAAAAGGATATAGGGCATCCGACGGTTGGGAGTGGGGGGACAGCCAGACGAGACAGCTAGGTAATCACATCCAAGGGAGAAAAGAATGAGGGTGTGAGAGGAGCGGCGCAGAGCAGAGGTGAAGGCGCAGAAGAGCGCCACATGAGATAGGTCTGGAAAGCCGGGCTGTGTGAGATGCTGAGGTGGGAGGGCAACGTCAGAAGACTAGAAAGGAGATGCGGAGAGGAAAGGCACATAGTTCAGTCACCCTAAATGTAAGGCTTGTGTAGGAAGTCAAAGGAGAGAGGCCAAAGGCAAGATGTCAGTCCCAAGTGCTGGCCTACAGGGAATTTGAACTTGACTCAACAGGCAGTGCGAAGCCCTGAAAGTGGGAGATAAGAGGACTTACTAGATCAGACGCCCTGTGTGAGGAACACTAGGTAGTGAGAGCTCCACTGTTGCTACGTGGTGATATGCACAGCATTTCAGTTGGGTAGTAAGGATGGTGGAGAGAGGTCGGTGGTGATAGGCACAGCATTTCAGCTGGATAGTAAGGATGGTGGAGAGAGGTCGGAGGAAGCTACCCAGGCTGGGCAGAGGGGTGGGAGGAGCTACGCACAGGCACCGCCTACCTAACTCGGAATGCGGGCACTGGGAGAAGCGGTCCGAAGGGCTGTGAAGGACGCGCGGGGCCTGACCTGAAAGTCTAAACGTCAGTGGAAGAGGCGGTTTGGAGCGTTTGAACAAACACCCTCACAGACCTTCCTCGTCCATGAACTGTGGCCCATTCCAGCATGATGTTTATACTGACGGCAAGGAACCCCTCCGCCCCTCTGGCTATTTTTAAAATCCTCTTTACACACACTTAACAGGCGCTCTGAGTGTAGTAAGAACTTCTAAAAATATTCTTAAACTGTGAGACATCACCTTTACAAATAAAGTAAGTAAAACAAATTGGTGCTATTTAAAAACATTATAAGGTGAGCCCCTGTGTGACGCCCTCTGGCAGCGCCCCAGACGCCAGCTGCGCGCACCTCCCGAGGCACAAGCCCACCCTCCCTCTTCGAAGTGACCACGCCCCTGAGTGTTGTGGCTGCCATTTCCTTTCTTTTTTTAATACCTGCATATGCATCCTCAGATGGCATAGCATCACTTTAGCAATATAAATAAAATCATACTGTGAGATTAAAATGAATGGAATAAAATGAGTGTGCCACTGAATAGATGACAGAACAATGTAAGAGAATCGAAAGATTAGAAACAGACCCATATATACGTACACAAATTAGATAACACCTATTTCATATCCTTTATCAAAATAAATTCCAAATGGAGTCTGTTAGTGTAAAAAATGAAATAATATAAATACCAAAAGAATAAAAGAAGGATACATTTATGTTATCTGGAGACGGGAAGTCATTTCTAAGCAAAATACCACAGGCTGAAGCCATAAAGGAAAAGAGTGTCAGATTTGTCCATAAAGAAATAAAAGGCTTCTGTAAATCAGTAAACAGTAATCAAAACTGAAAAGAAAATGCTAAATGGGAAATTATATGTGACATAAGACTAACAGGGCAATTATGTCTTTATTTCTTACAAACCAGCAAGGAAAAAAACACTGCCATAGAAAAGTGGCTAGGGTATTATCTCAGTTTGCTATTGCTACAAACGATTAATAAGAAAGAGTCTCACAAATTAATGGCATAAAGCAACATTTATTCTCACTTACAATGTGCAGGCCAGCTAAGGTCTTTTGGGCATTGGGCTCAGCTGGGCTTGTCACAGGCTGGAAGTTGGGTCCAGGTCTGTTGCGTTCCTCATCCTTTCAGCCAGCAGGGTGGCTGGGACATATTTATCTCGCAGCGATGGCAGAAAACCAGCAGAGCACTCCCCCATCAACTCACTACCTTCTAGTAAGGACAACACCGTTCCTTCTTTTGTCTCTGAATTTCAACTCTTGTGATAATAAACCTGTGCTTTTTTCAGTTGCCAGTTACTAAGACAAGTCCTTTCTGGCAAATGGGCCAGTCATTGGGAAAGAGCATCATCCAGTTCAGGTCCTTCACTTCACAAAGGATATTCTGACACCGGAGATACTTCCAAGCTTGCCTTAGGTCGCTCCATTACTTATCACTTGAGCCCCTGCCCTGGGCTCCTGATTGCTCAGCAGCTCTGGGGGCAGGTTTCTAACCCCTTCTGCATCTTTCTATGATAATTCTTCACTTAATGGTAAACATGCTACCCTGACTTTAGTCCTTGTTCATCTTGGGATGGGGTCACCATCTGGGACAGTTGAGACAGAATATGGGTTACCTCCCTCCACTGTGCACTGCAGCCCAGACTTGGTCCTAAAGTTCACCGGACCCAAACAACATCCAGCAATTCAATGAAAGCCCAAAGCTGGCTCAACACTAGCCAAATTTTAAATACAACTTGTACAGAATTAGCAAGTATGAACAAGTTTTGAATACATTTGAAGGTAATTTCTTTCATGGTGTCCAACCTATTGGCGTCTCTGGGCCACACTGGAAGAAGAGTTGTCTTCAGCCACACATTAAATACACTGTGACACGTAATCACAAAAAACAAATCTCATAGTGTTTTAAGTAAGTTTACGATTTTGTGCTGGGCCGCAGTCACAGTTATCCTGGGCTGCATGCAGCCTGTGGGCCATGGTTGGACCCCCCTGAAGTATTTCCTCAGGGATTTTGGATGAGTCTCTGAAGAAAGCAGCCAACATACCATACATCACTTGAAATAACATATAGAACTAACTAAAATTAGAAACCAGCAAGTAGTTTCCTTGCCAGAAAGTTTTAATAATCCTGAAAGTCTTGCATTTTCAGAGTAAATCATGCAAAAAAGGTAATATATGTGTATGTACCTGTTCCTGTGATAACTAACATTTATTGAGCTATATGTGCCATATATTATGCTAATATTTTATTTGGTATCTCATTTACATAATAACTGTATGAGTTGAGTGCTAGGATTACCCTCATATTATAGATGAGAAAACCAAGGCTTGAAAAGAATAAAAAACTTACCCAAGAAATGCTGCTGGCAAGTGGTGGAGCCAGGATTCGCATTAAGGTTGTCTGATGCGATGCTCTTGCTCTCCCAGCCATTCTGCTATAACAGTCCAGTGGCTAGCTATCATTACTTATACAGCTGTGACTAAAATCCTTAAAAATGCACATCAGAATTATGAGTTTTCCCTATTTTAATTTTCCTAAAACTTTAAAAATTTGTATATAAAAATAAAATTTGCCCTGGCTGGTGTGGCTCAGTGGATTAAGTGCCAACCTCAGAACCAAAGAGTTGCTGGTTCAATTCCCAGTCAGGGCACATGCCTGGGGACATGCCAGGTCCCCACTTAGGGGTGCACAAGAGGTGACCACACATCTCCTTCTCTCTCCCTTCTCCTCTATCTATAAATAAAATCTTTAAAAAAATAAAATAAGTATGTGTATCATAATTATGTGTGCTCTTTTGTATATATAATAGCAAACTATAGTTAGCACTTTGCACAAATGTATAAATACTTGTATAGACGTACCTTTAAAAATTATAATGTTTGTCAGAGATTAAAACATTGTATTACAATTTCAATGTAGTGGTGTATTCCAAATGTGGTTACAAGAACAGAAATGGTATCAGTCAGGGTTCACTTGCATAAAAGAACAACTACTCTATTTTAAGCAGAGGGTATTTAATACAGGGGGTTAAGTGCTCACAAAATTAAAGAAGAGACAACTGAGCTCTGGGCTGGGCCTCTAGAAATTACTCCCAGAATGACACTGCTTAACTCTCCTTCCAGGAGAGCTGCTCTCATGCCACAGTGAGAACTGTGGGCCATCAGAAGGTTGCCATTGAATCTGCTGAGTTTGAGAGCCATCACTGTGATCTAGGGGTCAGAAAGTGGCTGAGACTGCCTGACACCTGCAACGCTGGGGATAGGACATCGGACCATGGCTGCAACAAAATTCAACAGCTGAAGATGCAGGAAGAAGCTCTTCATTGTATTCCTACCTTTGAAATGTAAAATGAGTACATGGAATTGATATATTCTAATTTATACTAGAGTGACAGCTGTAAGGGATTCTGAGAATTACAGTGTTTAGCTTTCAGGCTCTGTTGAACAGGAAGGCACTCTAGAAGAAATTTGGGGATTGAGTGCCAATATAAGACTTCCACCAGAAAAAACATTATTAAATAACGTAACATGGAATTCCTAGGCTGTGAGACACTGTGGTCTGTGCCCCACTGTAAACCACCACCTCAGGAATTGGACAGCTGTCTCCAATGCCTCACACAATGTTGTCTAACTTGCTTCATTGAAATTGCTGCTGAAACAGGAACCAAGGGAGAAGAAACTTGCCTTGTGAACTTTGTAAAATGTGTCAAATTACCCTTTACTAAAAGCTTGTTTGTCTTCAGAGATTACATACTGTCAATAGATATGTGACAGCTGCCTTGATTAAACATGTTGTCAGGCCCAAAGAATAAGACAAGAATTAGCAATGTTCTTGTCTATGCTAACAGAGACTAGAAAATAACTTAATATAATAACATGGGGAAAATGTGTATGTACCACATGAATTTTAAAAGGATGCAAAATTACATAGAGTATGATTGCAATACATCATAAAACAATAAAATCTTACTAGTAATCAGAAATAATGAAATACCACTTATTACCCATCACTGGCAAAAACTGAAAAGACAGATAATAACTAGTTTGGTGATTGTGGGAGAGAATGCGATTTAGATTTGAGTGGAAATTGGCTCAGTGGTAGCTATTACAACAGAAAATGTGCACACCATTCAAGACAGTAACACTCATATTTAGTTATCTATTCAAGAAAAATGTTTCCCCATGTACAAAGAGTTGAGTACTAAAAATGTTAATGGTCACATTGTTTATTCTAACAAAAACCTGAAAACAACCTACCTGGCCAGCAATGCAGAGAATAAATAAATTATATTATATTCATATAATAAAATACTAGGTTGCTTTTAATACAGATGAGACAGACATCCATGTACTATATTTTGTTATAGAAAAATAATGTGCTATTAAATTTTAAAATAAATTGCATGAAATAACAGCATATTCACATGTAGGTCAAATACACACAGAAATACATAACGCTTGTGGAACCTTTATTATGTGCCAGGCACTGTTGTAAGAGCTTTGTGGATTTTAATTCATTTAATTCTCAGCAGTCTGGCTCCCAGGGAAGAGACAGAGCTGGAAATCAAACCAAGTTCTGAACAACTCCAAAGCCAAAACTTCATTGAATTCTTATTTTCAGCATCACAGTTGGATTATCCAGAAGATGGTTGGTTATTTTACCTGGGTGGTCTGTGGGCACCATGCCCTACTCAGGGTGAAATATTGGAATTTTAGGAGCCTGATGCCCAGAACTTTTGTCAAGTTGTCTGGTGTTAAGAGAATGGGTCCAATCTGCTTTGTGAAGCCAGGCCTATCCAAGAGCTAGAGGGACTCTCAGAGAAGTGCTACCTTTTGAGGAATAATTCTATATGGCCTCATTAAAAATCTGCTCACCTTCCTTGGTAGAAGTAACCCAACCGTAGCTCTTCTCTTCCCAGATGCGGCCATTAGTGGTGCAGCTCAAGTGCACAACGCCTGGGCACAGCCATGAACAAGTTACAGGCATTGTTATCAAGATTGCCACTCTCCCATACACTTTATCACCTTTTCTTCATAAGCCTTAAATAGTCATTGAAATCATTTTTAAGTTTATTTATTGTATGCCTTTTGTACTAAAAGTAAGGAATATCTCCATCTTAAAAAGCCAATCTAAATTCCTTAGAACAGTCCTTTAGTGACACATTAGATATTCAATAAGACTTCCTGAATGATTGAATAAATGCTACCCATACCATTTATTTTCCAGGGATTTTTTTGTGGTCCTATGCCTGATAACGCCTGTGAATCACTGATTTCACTTCCTTTTTCTTAGCAGGCATAAAACCCATTTGGGATTGCCCATACTGCCTGCTTTCTTAGAAAGAGCATTCTCTCTTCCCTTCCTTTGACTTGACTCCACAGATAAACGGACAGGGGAGATAAGGCCACAGTTGGAGGGGAAGGGGAAGGGGACCTACTTGGAGCCTTTTCTTTCTTCCCCTAGGCTCCAGCTGTAGCAATAGTTTAGCAGTGACTGAGTGAAGATGATTAACCTGGATGATTGTGACTTCAAAGAATAACCTATATGTAGACACCATCCCAGCTCTAAAACAAAGCATCAGAAATAGCACTCATTCATTCATTCAACAAATATTAAGCACCTACCACTTGATCTGTGCTCTCAGGAATACTGTCTATATAAACAAATAGATTATTCCTTTGGATACAACCTACAATCCTCAATCCGCTGATAATTACAATAAAGTGACTCCAGCCCACCACATACACCTAAAAGCTGGATATGATAAATGAGAGGCAAACTGCTATGATTTCATCAGTTTTGCTGTGTTCTTACTAATATGGAAAAATAACATTAAAAGGCTAATTGATTCATTTTGGCCCCTTGAATTTTCTGTTTTGTGGTATTTTCTATTTTGCTTGCTGTAAGTAAACCTTATCAGTTTTCCTAACCCCACCATGGTAACATGATTTCTCTCCTTTATACTAATTAGACAAAATAAAGGCGCAGGTATTCTTTCCTGATGTATCTTCCCAGCCTTCATTCACCATGGGCCAGGTTCTTACTCATCTACATCTAGTATTGGGTTGGCCAAAAAGTTCATTTAGTGTTTCTGTATGATGGTTCTAGTAGTACTTAGTTGTCTTTAAATTCATTTGAAACAATTTTGTTATATTGTGTTGTGACAGCTGTCATATGAACATGCACTTAAAAAAATACCAAAATTGGTGAATTTTTGTGTAGCCATTTAAATAGTGAAGATGGAAGAACATAAGCAATATTTTTAACATATTATGCTTTATTATTTTAAGAAAGGTAAAAATACAACTGAAATGCAAAAAAGATTTCTGCACTGTATGGAGAAGTTGTTGTGAACGATTGAATGTGTAAAAAAGTGGTTTGCAAAGTTTCTTGGAGCTCAGAGGGAGTGAGTCTGAGTAAGTCTGTGTGTGGGTTCTTTAAGGGGAACTGCTTGGGACTCTAGAAGTTTCTTCCACTGACTCAATCCCCACTGGTTTTTGCAACCAGAAGTTATGCAGACTTACCTTCCTGGCACTGGAACCCTGGGCTGGGGCTGGGACTCCTAACCCCCAACTTATCCCTCCCAAATTTATAATCACCACATGTGCATGTGGGACCAGCCTATTTCTTTTCTCCGCTTACTCCTACCAGTCTGGATGGATGTGGTTTCTTTAATCCCATAGTTGTTAGACTTTCATTCAACTCAATTTCTGATGGTTCTGAGTGATGGTTGTTCTATAATTTAGTTGTAATTTTGATGTGGTTATGCGAGGAGGAGAGCCATACTTACCTATGCCACCACCTTGACTGGAAGATCCTCCGTGAACTCTTATTCACCTTCATTCAGACAACATGTATTCTACTCAAGATGGGACATAATTTCTAACCTCCAGCTAGAAGGAGGAGCTTCTTTTCTACCCCTCCCCTACTTCTTACCTTTCATCGTTCTTTTTCATAGCAGTTTGCCTTTTAATATATCCAGTTACTCTCAACAACAGTAAAAGTTTCTTGAAGAAAGCTCTATAAATGTTCAATCTGAGGTGCATACTAAGTCCACCACATATGATATTTAATAGGAATAAATAATCTAAAGTAATGGATGATAAGATATTCCCTGGTCTCACCAGTTGAAGTGTTCTCTTTAATCTGAACTACTCTGGAAATTGCCTTTTACAGGGTCTGGCAGAAGTAAGGCCTGCTTGAGTGTGGTTGGTAGAGTAATAATATGGGTGTCATAATTTATCATTTTAACTTGAACATTTCACCTAAAATATCATATGGTGTGCTTGAGTGTGATATTGTTATGTTACAGAATTACATGCTTATGATTTTGTAATAAAAAGGGGCGTTATTTGTGCCCAACCCTCTACATTACTTACTGTTTCATGTACTATGCTTATGCCTTGTCTCCGGAACTACAAATAAGCTTCTCAAGGACAAGGCTTAATTCTTATTTTTTGACTTCACATACTGCCCAGCAAATCACTTTAGGTTGACCTTTAATTGATGAACATGAAAAATGAGCAGTTTGGAGGAATGTCCTTGAGAAAGAAAATGAGGGGAGAAAAGCAAAGGAGAAGGGGCGCCTATGCATTAACACCTGTTTATGAGAACTATAATCAGCCAGTATTTCAAAGCCCTGGAAGGCACTGACGCTGTCTTTTTTTTTAAAGAAGTGTGTAAGGAACTCATCAATGTGACCGCCCATTATCTGAGGGGGGAGACCAGAGCAGCTGGAGGTACTAAGACTAGGTGGAGGTGGCTCTAGCCTGACCGCTGTCCTATGACCGACAGGGGGAGCTCTGCCGAGCACCGCCCCTCCCTGCCCTGCCCCGCCCCGCCCCGCCCCGCGCGCCCCGCGCGTCCTCCCGCCTCCCGGCGGCCCACCCGCCTCAGTCAGAAGGCTGGTCCTCCGCGGGCTCCCGACCTGCAGCTTACTCGCCGCCCCGCCCCAACAGGCTTCGCCGCGGGACGGGTAACGGTTACGAAGCACTTTCACGCAGCGATTTCTGCTTAGTCATTGTCTTCCAGGAAACGGCTCTCTTTTGGGAGTCTACTCTCCTGCGGCGGCCGCAGTAGCAGGAACCGCATCCACCAGCGCGTCCTTCCCGGGCCGCCGCTCCGCCGCCGCTACCCGGCCTCCCTCGGGCCGAGCGCAGGCCGAGGTCCCGCCGCGTGGGGCGGGCAGCCTCGCGCCCAGCTTTTCCGCTTCGGGCACTCTATCTGCGGGAGTTCCTTCTTCCCCGCCTGCGGCCCCGTCATCGCCTGGGCCCCTCCTTCGGCCGCTACGATGGGCACCGACAGCCGCGCGGCGAAGGCGCTCCTGGCGCGGGCCCGCACCCTGCACCTGCAAACAGGGAACCTGCTGAACTGGGGTCGCCTGCGGAAGAAGTGCCCGTCCACGCACAGCGAGGAGGTGAGGGTGGACTAGCAGGGCCCGCGGAGACGCGCACCTCCCGGCAAGGCCGCGGGGCGGGCGGGGCCAGGCGGCTGGGAAAGGCCAGGGCGGGCGGGCGGTCAGGCTAGGCGCGCACCTGGGCTCCGCCCGCGGGAGGAGGCTGGGGCCGCAGTCCGCCCGACTTTGTATCCAAAGCTACTACTGGGGGCAACGGGTCTTTAAAAACTTGGCAGGTGCAACTTCACCCCTAGTGATGCCTCCATTCGTGTGTATGGCTGACCTCCAAACTCTCAAATGTATCGGATTCCCTCTCCCTGGCTAGAGGGTCAGAGAAGGCTAGTACGTTGCTCGGTCCCGCCCCCCTTCCGACAGCGCGTCCAGGTGAAGAATAGTTTAGAGATTAGTTTTTGAAGAATTCAGGTTAAGTAACAGTAGCGGTAATAATCCACTTGGCTTTTAGGATGTTGACAGTAGTTTCTGTGTTGTTGTGAGGCAAATGACTAAACACTCAAATTCAGCTTTGAAACAAAGTATACTCGTATATTTTTCTTGCCAAAGATTAATCTTAGTTAACTTGCCAAAAAACTAATCACTAGTTTGAAAGTGGCAGAGGTCAATCTGGAATCATACACTTGTTACCTAGCTGGTCATTTCTGAGCGTACAATCATTGACGCTGCACAATTAATTGCGGAGGCATATTGGTGGTATGGGACAATTGCAGTATTTAAAAAAATAACAATAAAAAAAACTTCAAATTAGGAGCTCCATGACTTTGGGAAAGTTACACTGACTTTGTAACTTTAAAGTTGGATAATGTTTTCATCAGCAGGTCGTTGTGAGTATTAAAATATATGTGGAAACGTTCTCCATAAAGTCATTTTTATCTCCCTTATTTTCTGGTTCAATCAGAAATATATTATTTCAGTATTTTTTTATTTTTTAGCTATAGTTGACATACAATATTATATTAGTTTCAGGTGTACAACATAGTGATTAGATTCATGTAATTGTATACAAATTGTATACATAGTGATTTAGGTAACTTACGAAGTGATCACCCTGATAATTCTAGTACCTATCTGACACTATATAGATAAAAACAAATCTTGATTAAAAGAAAAAATGTCCTAAATTATACAACATGATATTACCAGCTGTATTCCTAGGCAGTTTCTGCTCTTTATATAAGATGTTGGTGATTATACACCAGCATATGGCATCCCTCTGAGTATGCGCTAGGTCTGGTACTGGGAGTGAGGACCCAACCAGAGATGAGAACTCTTGGTGGTAACTTTAATAGGAATCAGAATCCTGTACCATATTCTGTGTCCAGGTTCCAGCTCAATTTGTATGTCTGCTTTTGTTCAAACCACTCCACTTGGACTGTTTCTACCAAAGATAAATGTTGCTAAATTTAGTTCTAGACCTTTCATTTCCTCCAGTACTTCTGGTTCAGTACCTCATTTTGCATGTATATTGGTAATATTGGGTGAAAGTTTCTCTTATCTCACTATAACACACTCTAGTGTAGTGACTTTCAGTATTTTTACTGCAAACCCAATAAGAAATGCATTTATCTTGCATAAAAGTATAATAAAAATATGTATATGTACAAACCCTTCTTATATACTGTGTATTCTGATTTTTTCCTATCCTGTTTTAATTTTAAAAACTTTATTTCTCAATGCAGTTATGATAGTTGTTTCTTAATGCACTTAATGCAGTTTGAGGAATATAATATCCCACATTTTTAAAAATATCTTTCAAAAGACTAAATCTAGTTTGTGTGATTTTGGGGAGGTGCAGCATAAAAGGGAAAAAACTAAACAAATTAGAAAATATTTGAGGAACACTTGAGATATGGCAGCAGGGAAAATATGCATGTTTTGTTTCCATGTAAAAGAGAACTTTGTAATAAATAACCAGGGCTTCCAAGTGGGATATGCTACTGAAACAGGTTAACCTCATTGAATAAAGAAACTGAATAAATCACTCATTATTGGAAAAATTTGCACATTGAGTAGAGAGTTTAATTGACTTTTCTACAAGTTTTCTTCTAGTTTTAATATTTCCTTGTTTGTTTTTATTCTGTGATCTCTGCCCAGATGTTTGGTTACACTGGAATTTTATGAAATCAGATTTTGTTTTTAAATGTGCCATTATAGGACTATTTTGCCCAGTCCTTTGTTATAAAGGTAGTTGACCAGTTGAATAATAGACTGTTTTTAAAACTCTTATACAACTGCAGATTCAATGATACACTATGTTACGGATGATATTTATCTTCGGTGACTGTGTGTGTTAAGAATGAAGAAAGCAAAGAACAAAAAAGTACAAGGTTAATGTTTAGTCAATACAGATAACATGTAAAAGATTAAAAATCACTAGGTTTGTGATATAGCCAGTGAATTTCTCCTGTTATTGTAACATTGGACTGTTCTATAATTTATCCTCAAATTTTTCAGAATCCAATATTAGTTAAAGAAATGGTTTCTAGAAGGGGGTGAATACTCAAAACCCAGGAAAGCCTTAAGTATTCAAATCAGCCATCTTTTCAAAGGAAAATTTCATTGAATTCTTCCATGATTTGAGCCAAAGTACTCCTGATAGAATCGTTAACTTCCAGTCCATCCTGCTGCCTCAACTTTGACTAATTTTTAAAAGAATATTGGCTTGTAATTCTGTCTGGAATGATTATCAACTAATTTTTATCTGACTTAAGTTTGATTATAAATATATTTCTGTTACGACAGACCTCATAAATACAATTCATGTTGGTTATTGTATTGTTGTGGATCGTAAATCTTAACCCAGGTGACTAAGCTGTTCAATTGATGAACCAGTTGTCCCTTGTAATTATCTGTATTAAGATATGTGCAGTAAAGTGCTTATATCAGTTTTTAACTTAAGTGGTTATAGATCAGATAGTTCAGAAGTTTAGTCTGTTATTGCCATTAGGAAAGTGCTTTCGCAATTCAGGGCCTTGCTTCTAATTACTCATTTGTTTTTTCATTGATCACAGAATGCAGAGCACTGTGCCCTGAGATATTTATAAGGCATTGATTTCAAACTGGTAGTGCTGACCATTTATAGTCAAAAATCAGTGACGTATGGAGCAGCACATTTTTTTCTAATTAATAGAAGCCATCAGAGTACGCCTGACATGTAGTGAACATAAATATTGTTTTGTAAATTTTCGTTATGTTACATGCATGAAGTCCTCACCATGTGAATGTTTGTGTTACTTTGGACTACCATCAAATAAGTTTGAAATACACTGACATAAGCAATAAAAGAATGTAAACGCCTGAGTAAATTTATAACAAAATGTAAGGTTAGTGTAAAAATTGTATTTGTTTGTATAAGAAAACGTGGAAGACAGGCCGTGGGTGTGCCCTGGTTAGGAAACAACATACGTGCCGGCGTGCACGTAGCTTCTGTAAGACTGTAGGGTGGTTTTCAGACTTCAGAGTGCAGACTGATTGCTTGGGATGAATGCTTGTTAAATAAAAGTTCTGCCCGTGTGCAGTGATTAAGCAGGTCTATTATGGAGCTCAGGAATTTAAATTTTTAATAAATACCATAAATCTGATGTAGGAGTTCCTCTGGCCACATTCAGAGAATCATTTGTTTGTCTTTGAGGAATATAACTTAGTGGTTAATATTAATTCTAATCAGGCTGCTGGACTTCAACCCATGTTTCTGTATTATAAACTTTATTCTTGAATTTTTTGTTTCTTTATGGATATTTTCATGTCTCAAAAGTGTGCTTAAATTTTTATTGGTACAAAACACTTTAAAAATAATTAGATTACTGCTTTAGGTCATTAACATTTGAGAATTAAAAGTAGGATAAAAACAGATATAAACTTATCTTTGTTGAAGAAAACCTTGTAGAACTAAAATTTTGGCTTGTATGTTATTTCCTATTGACATATTTTTCCTACTTATCAAACTTAATACATTCTTATCATAGAAATATAGGAAACTGTATAGAGTTTATTAACAGTTTCAAAATGCATTCTTTTTGCAGCTTCGAGATTGTATCCAAAAGACCTTGAATGAGTGGAGTTCCCAAATCAGCCCTGATTTGGTCAGGGTGAGTAAAATATGGGTCAAGAAATCATGAAGTCCCAAGGGAAGGGAAGTAAGCAGGAAATTAATTTCCTCAGTTTTAATAGGGAAGTCAAAAAGGCAATTAGCATAAAAGTCCCTGTGGCCGATATGCTGAGATGGTAGTCTGACTCAGTAGGCTTAAGCATAAAACAGAAAATCTAGACTCTTCAACTAGACAAGATACTAGGGTTCTCTGTGCTTAATTCCTACCAGAGTTTCCTCACAATGTATTTTGTTCAGTTTATATTTAGCCTGACAAAAGAATATTATTAAACAATTTTGGTTGGTAATTGCTTTGATAGAATATCACCCCAATAATATAGTCACTAGAAATAATTTCTAAAATGTCAGTTTCTACAGAAACACTAAGGAACTGTGTTTCATTAAATATCAGTATATGGCTATTATCATAAATGTGAATATACAGAATACCTGTCTGTACGCCGCTCTTTGGGAGCCAGCTCAGCCAAAGGCATGTAACAAATTGCATAGACTATTTTAAAAGAATGGAAGTTGAGTGCTGGACATATTTGTTCCCCCGGGCATACTGCAAGTGTGAGAACTCTAGCTGCTAGGCATCTGTTGATTAATGTCTACTATCTGTCTCTGTTTCTCCAAAAAGACCATTTACTCTATTTCTGCATGACTAGTAAACACTGCAGCGGGCATTGTAATATGCTCAAGAATTGTGAGAAAGGCTTCACTGTTTACTTTGTTTTATACTATAATTGTGAGTTAATATGTTTCTGATTAACGTGCTAAATTTTATATTTCTCATAAATTATTCATTATGCATTAGAATGACTTTTACTTTTTTTTAAGATTTTATTTATTTTATTGCTTAGAGGGTAAGAGAGGGAGAGAAACAACGTGTTGTTGCTTCTCATGTGCCCTCTACTGGGGACCTGGCCCGCAACCCAGACATGTGCCCTGACTGGGAATTGAACTGGCGACTCTTTGGTTCACAGGCTGTAACTCAATCCACTGAGCCACACCAGCTAGGGCATTTTTTTTATCATACTCAGAAAAAGTGTTTTGATTTAAAATGTTTGTGATTAATATAGAAAGTTTTTAACGTGTCATTACCCAGAATGGATAATAATTATTTTTCATTGTTTTTTTCCTAAGTAAAATTATCCACTGTACTAGTGGTTCTAATTCCTTACAGGCCTCCTGCTCCCCATTTATTTGTTTTTTGTTTGTTTTCACATCATGCATCCCTCTGAGTACCTGATCACAATGACACACTTTGTCTCAGAAAATTGACACATACACATACACAGTGTCTTACCTGTATTTATTTCACGGCCTTAGAAACCTAATGAAGCCCATTCTTTTCCAGACCTCTGGTAAAGAACCCTGTTATTTTGGGGGTTCCCTGCTTCTAAAGGGCGTTAAGGGCAGTAGTAAATATATGGCTAATCTGAAATATTTTAATATTTATTGTAAACATCATATGTTTATTATAGGAGTTTCCAGATGTTTTGGAATGTACTGTAGCTCATGCAGTAGAAAAGATAAATCCCGATGAAAGAGAAGAAATGAAAGTTTCTGGTAAAGTCTAGTTTTTCCAATTCATTATATTTTATACAGTAGAAGTAATAGTTAAGTTTTGTCAGGCATGGGAATAAGCCTTTCTTTGCTTCTGGTAATGAATGATTTAGTCACTGAGTGTGGGGCATATGAAGATTCTTTGAACGTAATTTTAATGTCAACTCTTGGGGTTATAGGAGGTCAGTGTTGGCTACTTCAGTGGGGTCACACTAAAACTTTACCTTGCTGTTGTTCACAACCAGTTTTTTGTTTTGTCTTGTTTTTTAATCCTTACCCAAGGACATTGTTTTCATTGCTTTTAGTAAGAGAGGAGGGGAGAGAGGTAAACATTGATTGGTTGCCTCTCATATGCACCCACACCCGGAATGGACCTGGGAACATGAACTCCCAGACCAGGAATGGAACCTGCAGCCTCTTGGTTACCCGACAATGCTCCAACCAACTGAGCCTCACCAGCCAGGGCCACAACTGTTTTTATTAATTTATATTATGGACATGAGAGAAGTGGGAAGATTAAGGTGGAGGAAATGGATAGAATAAAGGGAAGTCTTAAGAAAATCGTCTATTAAGAAAATCGTCTACTCAAAGCAGGCATAAGCCTCCCTTCCTGGTGGGACGCTGCCAGACAATGGCTGAGAGGGCCTGGCAGTATAGAAAGAAGTCCGAGCAACAAGTTGCATGAAGAGAAATAAAATACATATTATACCCATTCTACAAATGTATCAAGTGACTACTTTCAAGAGATTATGCCAAACTCAAGGTATGAAAAAATAAAAGGTGCACTGTTCTTGCACTCAGCTTATGGTCAGCATAGCACAGTGATTAAAGGCTTAAACCTGACCAGACTGCAATTCCTGGGTGTGTAGATACTGACTTGAACAATCTTGGGCTAACAAGGTATTTAATCTCTCTGAAACTCAATTTCTTTATCTACAAAATGGGGATGCATCTGTTTCACAGGCTTATTTGTAAGTGAGATGAAATTACAAAAGAAGCACTTACCACAGTGCTTGGCACAAAGTTAAATGCTAGTGAGCAATTATTTATTACCGTTTGTGGCTGTGTTGTGGTTGTCATTATTTGCAGGGAGGATGGACATGTAAGATGAGATAGGACGTTGTCTTTTGACTCAATCATAAGTACCATTTGTGGAGTCTTACTTTGTACAAGACACTGTACTTGGCATTTTTTAAATTTTATTTCTTATGAGTCTCAAAACAATTAATTCTACAAGGTAGAATTACAAGGTAGGTCTATCCCCATTGTACAAGTGACATTAAATAACTGGAAAGTTGTGTTGCAGCCAGTAAGTGGTTGAACCAGGAGTCCATCGGGGTATGCCTGACTCCAAACCCATTTCTTTCTATTAATTCCACATTGCTATTTGTGTTGAAAAGGAAGTAAAAGCAACATATTCTCTCTGGTTGTTTGCAGTTCATTATGATTTAGATTCATCTTAGAGTTCTTACAAGTAGTCCTCAGTTCCCAGAGGGCTTGAAAAGGTCAAAATTCTCCCCATATGAAGAGCTTTCCTCTCTACTTAACCTAAAAATACCTCTTCTTTCAGAGAGAGGAGGCCATTTCAAATAGCACAAATTCATGGCGAGAGGGACTGTGGTGGAGAGGATTTTTATAGAGTATAATTATGGGAGCTAAGGTTGGACCAAAGTGCTGAAGATTAACTCACCTGGTGGAAGAACTGTGCTGGCTTTTAAAAAGAGAAGTAACATGGGGAAAGCAATATATTAGGAAGATTATCTAGCAGTAGAAAGGAAAGGAGAAATAAACGAAATGTACAAGGAATATTGATTGTATATATTGAATGCCAGGCACTTTATATAGGGTATTTCATTAGCCTGTTTTCTATCCATTCCCCTTTTGAATTTTCTCTCTTCTTGCTCTGCCTCTGCTCCATTTAGCTATATGAGTACATTTAGATTTTTGAATATTGAATGTACAGAAAGTAAATATAGACATATAAAGTTAAGTTGAAATCAAGCCAAAACCAAAATCTTAACAAATTTAGGAAACTATTCAAAATTTTCCTGGTTAAAGCTAAAGAAAGAAATGCCAATTAATGTGGTCCTGGGTAGGTATATATTGTACCTACTAAATTAACAAATATATATATATATATTTAAGATTTTATTTATTTATTTTTAGAAAAAAGGGAAGGGAGGGAGAAAGAGAGGGAGAGAAACATCATTGTGTGGTTCCCTCTCGCATGCCACTGAGGACCTGGCCCGCCACAGCCCAGGCATGTGCCCTGACTGGGGATTGAACTGGCAGCCATTTGGTTCACAGGCCAGCACTCAATTCACTGAGCCACACCAGCCACAGCAATATATATATTTTTAATAACATTTTTTATAACATTCTATATTGTTAGGAGAACAACTCTTTAACTTTCAGTGGCCTGTTAAAATTTAGGAGGTAAGTAAAATAGAACAATACTCAAAAAAGATCACATTTTTGACTCATAATTTCATTTCTAACAATTTGTCCTTGAGAAATACTTCAGCGTAATGTTGAACAAAAAGTTACCAAGATGTTTATATTAGTATTATATGTGATAACATAAACCTAGAACTAATCATAATGTACAGAAAGCAAGAAATCATTTAGTAAATTATACCATATCAAAATTACAGAATTATGTTCAACTATTAATAATGAGAGTTAGGGGGATAACTGGTGATGGGAGAAGACTTGACTTGGGGTGATGAACACATAATACAACATACAAATACTGTATTATAGAATTGTACACCTGAAACCTGTATAATTAATGTCATCCCAATAAATTCAATAAAAATTTAAAAAAATGATCACATAAAATTAATTCATTAAAAGTACAGGGTATAGAATAATTTAAATAGTACTTGCTTTTGGTGGTGAGACTGTTGTCTTTTTTTGAAGGGGTCTTTCTACTCATTTGTAGGTTTTCCTTATTTCTAGAGTAAATACATTTCTGTTACGATGAAAGTTAACTAAACACTGCATAGAGATATCAAAAATATTACATGAAGGTAAACCAAATAGAAGCAGAAGCAGTGTTAGACCCTGTTTTATATGACCAAGAACTAGAAGGTAATGTCTAAATTTTTTTTTTACATGATTATATTTGGAAAGTGGGATTGTGGGATTTTGTTGGGTTTTTTTTCCAGTTTTCTTCACATTATAAACAATTTTAATTTAGTCTATATATAGATTTTTAGTTTATTGGAGAGAGTAAATAATATGTTCCATCAGTTTTTATAAAATGTACTTTTTGAGTAATAAGTTTCTATATTTATCTGACCTGCCTTCTAACAAATGGGTAATTAATATTTGTCTTTGTTTTGATAAACATATATTTCTTGGAAACTAGCATATAATTTAAAAATTACAATGGAAATAAACTTTTATGTCTTAAAATGAAAGCTATAAAATTATGTGAGTAGGAAAGGAAAACTAATTCATTCGGGCTTCCCTGTCATCTGAGTGTTAGCAGTGTTAATACCGTACAGTAGAACATTACCCAAACGTGGTAATCAGCTCTGTTTTCTTTGTTCCCCAGCAAAACTGTTCATTGTAGGAGCAAACTCTTCATCAGCAACTAGAAATGCAGTTGACATGGGTAAGCAAAATACTGACTTTTTATCTATAATTTATAGTGGACTTTAAATTAGTGTAGGTATGTTAGTTATATTTTATATTCAGGTCTACATTAAAAAGAAAATGAGCTTACTCCAATTTTACCTTTTAGAGTTTTGGCCTAATTTCCTAAGGCTTCTATAGAGTCATATTGACTTATGTAGGGACCTGTTTAGATATGTAAGAGGGATGTGAAAGATATAACATAATTAAATGTTAACTGTATGTTTGGAGGTAGAAGTTCTTCTTAATCATATTCTTTTAATACTATAGATGAAATACCAAAACAACCATAGCAACAAGCAGGCAAAGCATTTTTTTTTTTTTTAATATATTTTATTGGTTATGCTATTACAGTTGTCCTATTATCCCCCTTCATTCCCCTCCACCCTGAATACCCTCTCCCACCCACATCACCCCGCTTTACTTCAGTCCATGTGTCATAAGTTCTTTG